>CM069453.1:49509722-49867442 GCA_035610835.1 Ophiura sarsii | reverse complement strand
GTATATGGTTTCACAGTTGATCGATACAAGCATGTAGCATGTCTATCGAATTTGGGGCAGAGGACTTCTTTAGTGATATAGACACAGTTTCGTAATTCTAAAACTAATCCGTTATAAATCAATAACACGTGGCCACTATACTACCATTTACATGAATGTAATGCATGACCTTCAATACCACGTGAGCTGCTCAAACTATGACATGTTCATTAGGCGTGCAATTTAAAGGCAATCCGTCAAACGTGTGTATTATAGTTCCGAAAAACTTAAACAGACTTAAAAAGATGGATGGTGCCGTAAATAAGTCCTTCGCGTGATTTCTTTATTATTTCCACTCAGTTTTGTTTTATTTGTTTTGTGCTTTGTGTTTCTCCAAGAATAGGTATGGCACAAACGTGTAATATCGCGTTTCGAATCAATGAGGACAACAGGCAAACAGTCAAAACGTTATTGACTGGCCATGGCTTGCGTGTCCAGTTTGATTAAATTTTGTTTCATTTAAAAATATATATATAAAAAAACCAACGAAAAGATAGATTCCTTGTTCATTCATGATAAAAATAAAACACTGTCAAGAATTTGAAAATTATGACCTTTCCAAAAGAAGAAGTCTTGAAGTGAGATTCGAACCAGGAATTGTCATCTGGAACCCGCGATCACAATTGCCCTAACTGCCGGCTTAACCAATTGATCTAAACGAGACTGCTGTGTCAGATACTGTTTTATAACTACATGTATGATTGATGGGTCGGTATAAATGGACGACCCTCTATCTTATTGGAAATAAATTGATTTAATAGCCATCCATTCATTCACCTATTCATTCATTGTGAGACCAGGATTATAGTGGTTTGCATAGTTACTTTCATTTTGTTGCTTAACTTGATCTACCAACCTAATATGCATCATCATAATTTGCCCTTAAATCATGATGAAGGAAACGTTTAAGATTACTGTGTGAAACATTTAAAATAAGGCAATGAATACATTTTGCTGTGGTTAATTTGTAGTATAAATGTGTTTTAGCTTATAAAAAGGTTGGACTATTAAAGATCATTACTTTATACAATCAAATTAATTATGCGCTTGTTTTTTGAAAAATAACAATAAAGCTAGTATAATTGAGTAATCATTTTACATTCAAGTTTGCATTAATTTCTATATCACTTGGATTTCAAAAGAAATTGCAAAAGGTGTAGTTGAGAATTGATCCACCAACCTCGTGATACTGAAGTTGACGCTTTACCGGGCGCTTTACCAATTGAGCAATTCGTCTGTCCATGAAATTATTTAGAGAGTAATACAACTTTATAGTATTGAATATTGAATACACTAAACAAATTCGTGCTAATTTCTCTAGATCAAAAGAGGGCGCTCATACCTTTTTATCTATTCTCTGCTTATTAACTATTAGTCAATGGGTGCTTATAGATGAAGTTTAACGGTATGTTGTCGGCAAACACATGTAAGAGACACCAATTGTAAGAGACGTTTCTCGTTGGTTTCTTACAGTATAAAGGAGTAGTCTATATCACAACTTAATACATTTCTTCGCCATTATCTGGCAGTTTATTAAAGAATACGTTGCTCCAAATTATGCAAAGATTTGCAATCAAATGATGAGACGAATACAAGACAGTGACTGCAGTCGACAAGGTACAAGATGAAAAAAAGAAAATCTCTGGCGAAGCCCGCTCGTCAACTCAGCGCCCAGCTGTGATTGGCTAATGGTTATTCACAATCTGAGCGCTGATTGGCTCAAATCAATATAAATAATGCTTATTCAAATAACCAATCTGGACAATCCCATCCCCACCACAAACCCCCTCCCTTTCCCATCCCCACCACAAACTCCTTCCCTCTCATTCACAAAACCCCTCCCCCACCACAAAACCCCTCTCCCACCACACACACACTACCCACCCCACCCCACAGCCTACCCTCCCCCACCCCATGCATCCATCCACGCCACCACAACCACCTTCCTATTACAACCCCACCCCTTCCCAACCGCACCACGAACCCCTACCCCACCACAAAACACCTCCCCCACCACAAAACACCTCCCCCACCACAAACACCCTATACCCACCCTACCCCTAGGCCAACCCTTCCCACCCCATGCATCCACGCCACCATCCCCCTTCCCCACCACAAACCCTCTCCCCAGGGCCATCCCATTTCCATTCGCCACCACAACCCTCCCCACCACTAACCCCCTCCCCATCACTCACCCCCTCCCAACCACAAATACCATCCCCATCACCCCTTCCTAATCACAAACACCCTCCCTATACCTTGTATTTCATTGGCCACAAGTACTCATTTAGGCTAGTGGATCCACCCAGATATAGTGCTGGGAGATATCAAATCAAGCCTCTCTGTCTCAAACCCAAAATCACAAAATGTTCTTCATCTCTTCAACAAGTAAAGTATCAGAATTTGCTTTATTCAAACAGGAAATCAAACTTAAACCTTTTTTTACTCCATTGGAACAATTATTTTGGGTTTCAAACATGAACAATAGTGGGATACTAGGATTGACTCAAATTGAATAGGCTTTTTGGGTCTAAATCTGCTTATAATTATTCGTACCTGTTTCTGCATCTCGTACAAAGTTTCATCATATTCTTCTTTAGTGGGCGTGCTTCTTTCAAGAAGTGTGGCCATTTTATTTCAGTCAAACCAAGGAGTTACTCCTTGGTCAAACTCAGAAAATGGAACGAAGATGGGCGAACGTCACTGAACAATTATGGGGAAATCCCGAAACAGCGTTTACAACTAATAATCTCGTACTAGTATTATAAACGGTAAACTTCTATATCACAACCCGCCTCAGGTATAGTGTGCTCAATGATAATGTTTCAGAGACTAACACGGAAGTAATAGCTCCGAGCCTCCGATGCATGGTGAGCCACGGTATGAGCGATCATGGAATTATGTAGTAGAGGGAGACGACAGACTCAAAGTGGCTGTGGCATTGGCTGGCACGTGTTGTCTGAGGGAAGGTGCAGTGCCCCCCCCCCCCCCCATCAACAGTCAGGGTTGTCAACAGCTGAAAATATTGAAAATTGACTTCGTGCAATTTGGTGAATATTTATATGGACAATTTCAAGATAAACTCCCAATACAATAAATGTGTAGGCCTATGTTACGATCACTTGGATTTTTTTTTTTTTAAACCATCAACATAGTTTTGACTGGTTTTTTTTAAATCGTCCCTATAAGTTAGTGTCTTTACATCATAATCTAGCAATTTTAACCCCCTCCCAACCACAAATACCATCCCCATCACCCCTTCCCAATCACAAACACCCTCCCTATACCTTGTATTTCATTGGCCACAAGTACTCATATTTTAGGCTATAAGTGGATCCACCCAGATATAGTGCTGGGAGATATCAAATCAAGCCTCTCTGTCTCAAACCCAAAATCACAAAATGTTCTTCATCTCTTCAACAAGTAAAGTATCAGAATTTGCTTTATTCAAACAGGAAATCAAACTTAAACCTTTTTTTACTCCATTGGAACAATTATTTTGGGTTTCAAACATGAAAAATAGTGAATTTATTACGCATTTTTTCTTGGTGGCCATATTTCAATTGAATAGGCGGGGAATTGGGCCTAAATCAGCTTATAATTATTCGTACCTGTTTCTGCATCTCGTACAAAGTTTCATCATATTCTTCTTTAGTGGGCGTGCTTCTTTCAAGAAGTGTGGCCATTTTGTTTCAGTCAAACCAAGGGGTAGCTGCTTGGTCAAACTCAGAAAATGGAAGATTGGCGAACGTCAACAATTCCGGGGAAATCCCGAAAACAGCGTTCACAGCTAATAATCTCGTACTAGTATTATAAACCATACGGTAAACTTCTATATCACAACCCGCCTCAGGTATAGTGTGCTCAATGATAATGTTTCGGAGACTAACACGGAAGTGTATAACTCCGATATGCATGATGAGCCACGGTATAAGCGACTCTAGTGGCTGTGGCATTGGCTGGCACGTGTTGTCTGAGGGGGTGCATTGGCCCCCTCAACAGCCACAGCAACTCTGCAGCCAGGGTTGTCAACAGCTGAAAATATTAAAACTTGACTTCCTGCAATTTGGTGAATACTTTTATGGACAATTTAAGATAAACTCGCAATACATGGTGTACGACCTATGTTACAATCACTTTAGATTTTTTTTAAAAACATCAATAGTTTTGATGGGGTTTTGAATCAAAAGAACATAGAAAACCCATATTTTTCTCATTATTTCTGCTAGAATCTTAGGCGTAAGATATGTTCTAGTATTAGACGTTAGGCCAAATGCAGTGAATTACCGCCAAATTCATTTGTGTTTCTAAAATAAGAACCATTAGAGGTAGGCCTAATACACCTTACTACTTTGGAATAGGGATGACCGGCCCTTAAAAATCAAGTTCAAAACCGGGCCACACACCGGAACACCTACCTTAAAACCATTCATATTTCTATTTACGGTTTCGATTTGGTCGAATCCAACGAAAAGTGTCCACGGCTAGATATTTAGGGTTCATTTTCAAAATGCTTCGATCTCTTTTTTTCTTTTCCCCACGCAAAGTCAACATATCAAGTTTGTATGGAAAAAAAGTGCCATCACTAATCTCTCCAATTGACCACGTGGCGGAATGATGAAGTTGAAGGTACACTTCTCAATGTTACCTACAAATACAAGTACCATATTTTGATTAAGTGATGATTATTCCACCTATTTACATATTTCATTCAAATTTGTGATTGTTTTGTATTCAGAAGATGCTAATGCTAATAGAAAGTGATCATTTTTGTCCAGGTACTCATTTTGTTTTACATTTTAGATTCACACAGTTAGGTAGCATTTTCACGCTCTCAATACTTTGAAACATGAGGTTGAGTCACTTTCTTTGTGTACTTTCACCAAGATTATTTTAATGAACATTTGTTTTCATGTACCTCAAAGAGGGGGAATGACCCTTTCTGTAAAATTTAGAATTTTGAGCATGCGCCCAAAAGTACATACAGGAATGTATAAATTTGGTATTCGAAGGTAACAGTTAATGTATACGTAGGTAAGAGAAGTAAAACTGTAATAAATTATTGTTCTACTTAATCTATGTTACATTTTGGGGTAAAATAATCATGCAGGGTTGTTAACAATATTTGTATTTTTAAATAAACATGTTAAAACATGTTTAAATCCTAATAGTATGAACATATTCCCAGGAGTTTACTTTTAATAGATACTAGAATATTAATTTAATGTTGAAAAAATTACAATATCTAACTTTCAGTTGTAATTTTGAATACGTTTATTAAGTAACAATATGTCAGGCAACATTTGTAAACATTCTTATAAGAGAAAAACATGTTAAGACTTAAAACACGGTAGCTTACATTGCAATAATCAAAGTATTCGTAGGTAACACATTTGTTCTCAACTTCAACTTTGTTGACTAAGAACAGTTGGATTCGTTGATTTAACATAGGTTTAAGGGCAAACTTGTACTCGACGTAGTTTGTTATGTCCTGAATCGCGTGTGAGGGGGAAAATGGTGTCCTACTTGACTTTATAAGTATATTTAAAAATGTGCGCCGAGCGCTGCTTTTACAAAACAATCAGTATTGCGTAATATTCAACATTTGAATAGATCAGCCAGATTAACCAAATAAATTTAAAAAAATAATATAAAACCATGTTCCTATTTCTAAGATATGAAAGAAAACACCCTAAGCATCAATAACCTCACTAGTGATAGGCATACTGTTATTATTCTTGATCCCTAAGTTGGTTAAGGCATATTGAATAGAATTAACCTTTTACACATGATAATTATGGAAGAACATGTTTTATTATGCTAACGTATCTGATCATCCAATGTTGTTAGTGTCTTTCTTGCTTGACTTTCAATTATTAAGAATGTGCGTTTAACTTCTACAAAACAGTCAGAAGTGTGTAAGTATATTTAATATTTGATTTAAGGCAGGATGATGACAATATACATATCGTACACTACTGGGTTAACATTTCGTAAAGGTATAGTTAAACAATCAATTAACTCGCTAGTAATAATAATATTATTACTGATCTAATTTGGTAAAAAGTATGTTTATCATTAAAACTAAACATGACAAAAATTAAGCACATACATGTAGACACATTTTTAATTAAGAAACATCTGATCATTCAGCGCATGTAATCTCTACTTAACAAGTTTAGTGGTTCTTGTTGTATTCTGTGTGTAGTTAGTTCTTCAGGTCTCTCATGTCGCGTGGATGAATTATATCTAATAGAACATAATTACTCTTTGTTTATTATATAGGACATTCTAGAATGTTAAGAATGAACGTTCAGTTTCCGTGTGAATCCAAAATATTGGATCGAATCAACTATTGAATAGTTCACCGAGCCATCTTTAATTAGAAAGCGAGCGGTTTCCTTTAAGCAAACAGTTTGATTTGCCTGTAACTCATAGTCTTGAATGTCAGGTTATCTGTTTTATGCAATAAAACAACCGGTTGCCTTCCTCAATTTGTTCTCAATAAAGGAGGCTAGTGGAAGTTATCATTTTGAATAGCTGTTTTAAACACTAAACCCAGATCGCCTTTTGATTCCTTTAATATATACTTTGAAATAATTTCATATCAGACCTTATATGATATATAAGTTTAATATGAGCAGAACATGTTCAAAGTATATATAGAATATTCAAATATTTTGCCTTTCAGTCCACAACGGAATAAACCACATACAACTTTTAGCAAGACATTCAGTTGTCTGATTAGAATTAAGATATAATGTCCTAGTTTGGAATTTGAATCATTCTAAATGACGTACAGAGTCAGTTTTTTTTATCGAGTTTCAACCGGAGAAGATTCCGTTTGACATAGAATCACCAATATAATATATTTTGTCAGATGTAGACAAAATAGGAATTTTATGTTTATAAATTCAACGTTGTTTGAATTAACAACACTAATCTAATTAATAAGGTTTGCCTCGACAGAGATATTGTCGGGCATGTGCCTTTCATTATGATTTTCTTTTAAAATCAACCACTGTTCACTAATTAATAAATGTCGGAAGCATTATTCATGAGCAATTTTTGATTTGAGACTGAAATAAGTTAGGCATACCATTGACCGCCCCCGCCCCCCCCCCCCCCCCACCTTTAAAAATAAAGGAAAAGGTCTTACTTAATTTCTTGTTCACTGAAAATACGTTTCGGTGAAATTACACAACCGACCACAGCAAAAATGAAGTTAATAAATAATAATAAATAAGTTATTTTATATTTGTTACACATGAATTCCATTTTCAAATACAACTACAATATGACCAATATTATGTACCTCAGTAGTCACTGCTCTGCAATTCCAGGGGAAATTGGTTAACTACGCATACATCATATCGACAAGCTGGTTTAAAACAATATTACGCACCAAACCATATTATTCCCGTCTTATACATTCCTACTTAATATTTACATAATATTAGGTGCCATTGAAAGCCACAAACAATACAGGAATTGTACCATGCTCATTAACTAATATATAAGTTACCTACGAATACAAAATGGAATATGACAATATTGATTATAAAACCGAAATTTCATGGATGTTATGACTAAATGTACCCATTTTAAGACGATCAACGTGTAATCTATGGATATAAATATAATTCATTCACTCAAACACCAACAAAAAAGATGTTCTCGGCAAAAACAGTGTGTGTGATTACACCATGCATTTTATTTGAATCAACACCTCCCATTTTCGTTTAATAAGGGAATATTATTTTCCCCCCTCCAAATATAAATATAATAATATCTGATTGCGCACTGCTTTTATGTAAAATAAGATTTTGTGAAAAGTTACTTACAAAAGCTGAAAGATGGATGCAAAACTTCTCTGTTGCTTGCCGAACGCAGCGCACATTTCTACTTTATTCCAGTCGATACAAGTATGTAACAACAGAGGGAATTACCACGGTATCATTATTTGTATTTGAAGGAACAATTCATATTTCAAATTTGCCTACGAATACAGCCTTTTATTGCTGATATTTCAAAAAATGTTGCCTTCAAAATGATAAAACTTGGCACATATATACATTGTATCACACTTCTCTTTTTCTATAGATATCATTCACTAATCTGTGTTTATATTAAAATGGCAGTGTTTTAAATAGGTATTCGGAGGTAATGCATTTTTTTTACCAAACCGATCGTTTCCGCTTTTAAAATTTCTAACAGCTTTATCAAAAAATCGACTTGAATGGGGACAATGCATTTAAGTTTTTAACATATTTAGGCTTCCTTACAGCACAAATTACTCTACCTCAAGCGAATTCTTCCCCGAAAGTGAGATTTAACAAAACATGTATTTGTAGGTAACGTCAAAACTTACCACAGCGAAAAAAAATCACAATTCAGGGGATTGATCGAAAGTAACAAAAATGAAAAGAGGCATTCTTGAGATATCCAGCAATCAAACAGGCAAAAATTATTTCCACTTAAGCTCGTTTTCATCTAAACGGTTATATGTCTAACAAAAAACCTTAACAACTATTTTGTAAAAAGGGTAAAAAATAGCAGGTTTTATTGCTAGTATACGCCCAAATGTGCATTTAAGTTAGTCATATTTTATATGGCGCGAACCGTCTTATCGAGGCGGATACGTATACACAAAAATAAAATTGTCAAGATATAGATTATTTTATTATAGGCCTGAACATCACGTGTACACTTTTCGTTGGATTCGACCATTTACGCCCGCCCCCCCCCCCCCCCACCCTGGTGAAATATATATCGGAGACCCCCCCCCCCCCTTTTTTCCCGGATTTACGTCTGTGATAGCCTGATCAGGCAAAAAGGGTGCCATGTCGATGTCCAGTCCACCCATCGCTCATGCCCGCCCTTGAAAGGCCCATGCCCCTCCCCTGATGCTCCAAGCCAGCCTGCCGCGCCCGCGCGCCCAAGTCAATTATTCTGCCATATAGTGGCACTGTTAAGTTAGGTTAGGGAATTTATATTGTATCATGAGGCCTAAAAGTGTTCAAAAGGTCAACTTTCCATGTAATATAAACATTGTAATGCCCATAACATGATAACACCAAGACTTTGCAGTGTCCATTGTTATGATCATTGTGGTAAAAACTTCCCCCTCAGCTTGGCCAGGAATGTTTTATTTTTTATAATTATCCAACTATTGTACTATTTCACTATTAAACACAACATTTTATCATATTTAGACTTCAACTGAGGCAGGCACCGGGGGCAGGCAATGGGAATTGTGAGCGTGCGCTAACGTGTCCGAAAGCGGAGCCTGGTGTGGTATTTAGGCCTATTAGGGGAAAGACTGGTAATAAAAGCGGATGGGGGTGGTGGGGGGGGGGGGGGGGGGGGCACTCAACCTTTTTTGGTAGAGGTGTGCCGCCAGCCAAAGGGTCTCTGAGAGAATTTTATGACAACAAAAAAAGGGTCTTAAGAACTGGTTTGTTTTTTCAATTTTGATTAGTAACGCACATTTTCGGAAAATTTGGGTTTTAGAACGCAATTTAAAAAAAAAAAGATTTTGGGGCTAAGGAATGATGATCTTCGCGATTTTTAAATTTTCAATAACATGAATAAAATGATGCATGCAGGCTCAATAGGGAGGTCTTAAGAGCTAGCAGAAGATGGTGAAAAAGGGGGGAGGTCTTAAGGCGGCATACTCCTTTCCAATGGCTATTGGTTTTACCATATTGCCTATACAAAACAGATTTTTCAGAAACTTCTCTACTTTCAAGCCTCAATTAGGATTACTGAACCAATAGTAGGCATAGTTGTACTTATTTAAATGCATTTATCATGGCGATTCCAAATATGGCAATGGAATTCAATAATTTCGACGTATTTGAAACATTTTGTGACATTTTGGGATGTCGTCTGCAGACGCCTCTGCGAGTGGAAAGTCACAGTACCTAATAACTTTGAGATGGACGTTTGTTTGATTGAGTGTCATTCACAGATTCAGTATGGTCCAACTGTTCAATATCAAGCAAGACTTAAAATCTTATACAACCGTTAGCAAGAAAAATATTATCTGCTGATATAGATCATCAGAACACCAATAAATGACATGATGAACTTACTTCAGTAGATAAAAACTAAGTTATAGGGCCTAAGTGGCAAATTCAAATGCTTAGTTATTATTGTATTCAAATATGAATCCAACCTATTTATCATCCAATTTTGAATTTGTGCATAACTATCATAATCATACTACCAGATAAGAAATCATGCCATTATATTATATTGGTAGTTGCTACACCGAGCTTCACACTTGTGCGATCATCAGACAACTTGTATGTATATGTATGTATGTATGTATCTAAATGAGGGCCTGCTTGGAAAGCAGTACAAGTGACTGATGCAACCCTCAATAAAGAAAGGATAAATAAATTAAATGTAATTTAAACGCTCGCAATAACGAACCTAATCATTTATAATTTTCTAGTTCTAGCTTTTGTAACTGAGATTTTCATTTTTTGAAACAGGTATTCATGGTATTTTAAATTACAATCCTTATCCAGCATCTTCGGTAAGATGTTATTGCACGTGGAGTACCCCTTCAAATTTCTATATGAAGAAAAAACAGCAGCGCATATTTGTGGTTTTTCCGTCACATCTCTCCGCCCCCCCCCCCCCTCTCCCCTTAGAACAAATTATGTAAGGCAACACTGCAAATCTAAGTGTTAATGATTTGAGTAACAGATAATCAACACTTGAACGCGTTAAGAGTCAGTTTGTGTATTTTTTTAGATTTGATTCTATCCTTCAAAAAATAGATTTTTCTCATAGCTTGTGTACTGGTAGGCCCTTGGGCACTAACAACCAGGGTGACTTTCAAAAAATCAAAAATCGACCTGTTGCCATGGTAACCCACCAAAAACAAATTTGGGCCATTTTGGACCATATTTGCCCTGGAATTTACTCAAAATTGTCTTATGTCAAGAACTCACTGTACCAAAACGGAATAATACTGGAACCTTCCAATACAATCATCTCAAAGGACAACTCTTCCCCTACTGACTGCATCATTTAGAGGTAAATATCTTACTTCTAAAGGTAAATGCCAAGTATTTAAAGGTTGCCTATTTTCAGTTTTGAAATAAAGGCGATTTTTGACCAAATGTATTGCCTTAAAAATAATTATGCCAGGGGTGCCAGAAATTTGTCTTTGCTGGTGTGAGTAGTTAAATGTATTGCCCTTTCAAATCTGTAAAAAGTAGCTTGGGCAAATGATATTCCTAAGTACAGTGTTGCCAGGAACAACAGCCTTTTTGAAATCTGAGCATTTTGACTAAATAAGCCTATTTGTTATAAAAGCATGTATTTTTTCAATGATATTCAATTAAAACATATTCTAATAACTCAGTTACATTCTTGTGGTTGATTGCAAAGGGTAATCTGTAATAACAATAACCTGTTGCCATGGTAACAACCAAAAACCAATTTTGGCAATTTTGGACCAAATTTGCCCTGAAATATACTCATCAGTATCTTATGTCAAGAACTGGCCATACCAAAACAAAATAATACTGGAACCTTAGAATACAATCACCTCAAAGGACTCCTCTTCCCCTACTGACTGCATCATTTAAGGGTGAATATCTTATTCTTAAAGGTAAATGCCAAGTATTTAAACTTTAAAGGTTGCCTATTTTCAGTTTTGAAAATCAAGGTGATTTTTGACCAACAGTATTGCCTTAAAAATCTCCTTTTCAGGGGTGCCAGAAATATGTCCTTGCTGGTGTAAGTACTTCGATGTATTGCCCATTCAGATCGGTAAAAAGTAACTTGGGCAAATGATATTCCTAAGTACAGTGTTGCCAGAAACAACAGCCATTTTTAAATCTAAGCATTTTTTACTAAATAAGGTTTTTTAACACTATTTGTTATAAAAGCATGTGTTTTTCAATGATCTTCAATCAAAACATATTCTAATAACTCAGTAAACTCTTTTTTGGGTTGATTGCAAAGGGTTATCTGTAATGATAATTCGACTTGTTGCCATGGTAACAACCCAAAAACCCAAATTTGCCATGAAATGTACTCAAAATTATCTTATAACAAGAACTGAAACGAAAACAGAATAATACTGAAACCTTAGGATACAATCGCCTCAAAGGACACCTGTTCCCCTACTGACTGCATCATATAAGGGTGAATATCTTATTCTTAAAGGTAAATGCTAAGTATTTAAAGGTTGACTATTTTCAGTTTTGAAAATCAAGGTGATTTTTGACCAAAAGTATTGCCTTAAAATCTCCTTTTCAGGGATGCCAGAAATATGTCCTTGCTGGTTAAAGTAGTTTGATGTATTGCCCATTCAGATCGCTAAAAGGTAGCTTGGGCAATTGATATCCCTAAGTACAGTGTTGCCAGAAACAACAGCCATTTTTAAATCTAAGCATTTTTTACTAAATAAGGCTTTTTATCACTATTTGTTATAAAAGCATGTGTTTTTTCAATGATATTCAATCAAAACATATTCTAATAACTCAGTAAACTCTTTTTTGGGTTGATTGCAAACGGTTATCTGTAATAATAATTCGACTTGTTGCCATGGTAACAACCCAAAAACAATTTTGGCAATTTTGGACCAAATTTGCCATGAAATGTATTCAAAATTATCTTATGTCAAGAACTAAAACCAAGACAGAATAATTAATACTGAAACCTTAAAATACAATCACCTCAAAGGACACCTCTTCCCCTATTGACTGCATCATTTAAGGGTGAATATCTTATTCTAAAAGGTAAATGCTAAGTATTGAAAGGTTGCCTATTTTCAGTTTTGAAAATCAAGGTGATTTTTGACCAAAAGTATTGCCTTAAAAATCTCCTTTTCAGGGGTGCCAGTAATATTTCCTTGCTGGTGTAAGTAGTTCGATATATTGCCCATTCAGATCTGTAACTATTACTAAATAAGGCTTTTGAACCTTTCATTATCAATATGTTGTGAACATGTTTACCATACATAGGCCTATACCTGTTATGTATATTCCGTATTATGCCTATACATGTCTGTATATTCCAAAAACTTTTTTTTCTGGCAACACTAGATACTACTTCGTTGCATCGCTTGTCTGCATGCTATTATACTGTTCACAAGAAAGGTTGTAATTTCAGTTACTCACACTAGCAAACATTTTATTTTGTCAACGCTGATTTTCATAGGTTTAGCTGGATGCTGCTGGATTTATGTACAGTGTATGTTTATGAAATTGGGTGTTATCCAGTAACCCAGGCAACACTCTTTTTCATATTACTCTTTGAAAACAACAACAAGAAAGTAACCGAGTTAATAGAATATGTTTTGATTGAATAGCATTGAAGAAACACATGCTTTTATAACAAATATGGATGAAAAGGCATATTTAGTCAAAATGCTCAGATTTTAACAAGGCTGTTGCGCCTGGCAACACTGTACTTAGGAATATAATTTGCCCAAGCTACTGTTTACAGTTTTGAAAGGGCAATACATGTAACTGCTACTGGAAGAGGGCTTTTTAAGGCAATACTTTTGGTCAAAAATCGCTTCTTTTTTTCAAAACTGAAAATAGGCAACCTTTAAATACTTAGCATTTACCTTTAAGAGTAAGATGTTTTTGGTTGTTACCGTGGCAACAGGTCACATTTTCATTACAGATAACTCTTTGCAAACAACCACAATAATGTAACAGAGTTATTAGAGTATGTTTTGATTGAATATCATTGAAAAACACATGCTTTATAACAGATATAGGGTTCAAAAGCCTTATTTAGTAAAAATGCTTAGATTTAAAAATGGCTGTTGTTCCTGGCAACACTGTACTTAGGAATATCATTTGCCCGAGGTACTTTTTATAGATCTGCATGGGCAATACATCGAGCAAGGACATATTTCTGGCACCTCTGAAAAGGAGATTTTTAAGGCAATACTTTTGGTCAAAAATCACCTTGATTTTCAAAACTGAAAATAGGCAACCTTTAAATATTTAGCATTTACCTTTAAGAATAAGATATTCACCCTTAAATGATGCAGTCAGTAGGAGAAGAGGTGTCCTTTGACGTGATTGTATGCTAAGGTTTCAGTATTATTCTGTTTTGGTATGGTCAGTTCTTGACATAAGATAATTTTGAGTACATTTCATGGCAAATTTGGTCCAAAATGGCCAAAATTGTTTTTTAGGTTGTTACCATGGCAACAGGTCGAATTGTTATTACAGAGTACCCTTTGCAATCAACCAAAAAAGAGTTTACTGAGTTATTAGAATATGTTTTGATTGAATATCATTGAAAACACATGCTTTTATAACAAATAGGGTTAAAAAGCCTTATTTAGTAAAAATGCTTAGATTTAAA
Source organism: Ophiura sarsii (assembly GCA_035610835.1). Classification (NCBI taxonomy): domain Eukaryota; kingdom Metazoa; phylum Echinodermata; class Ophiuroidea; order Amphilepidida; family Ophiuridae; genus Ophiura; species Ophiura sarsii. Next base: position 49,853,048 of record CM069453.1, on the reverse strand, counting down.
AATGGCTGTTGTTTCTGGCAACACTGTACTTAGCACATCCCTTAGAAATTTGAAATTTGGGACATAATAGCAACCGCCCTCTGTTGATCTGTTATCACAAAAAAGTTCAACTGTGTTAAAGCTTGGTGGCGTTATTCATGGATGACAATTATACGACCACAGGCCTACATGTTATAAACATAGGTCGCTACAGGTGTTAAAACAATGAAAGGTGACATTAAATTAGAGAGTTCACCAATGATAGATCTTAGATCATTGACGCATTGGATGAAGAAAATACTGAATTTCAACGCTAAACATTTTCGTGGAGATTTGCTCATCAGAAGAAATACAGCAGCTGCTTAAACTTTCCTAATTTGTCTTCATCAGATTTAATTTTCATGTATTACCATGCGTTGAGCTTCGTCGATTTCTCAGCAATTTTGTGTATAGATCGTTAACATCGGCTAACTAAATCGTCTATTATAGTGACACCAGTAATCGATTTTGAGAATGTAATACCTATAGATTATAATCTTGCGCTCCTCTGGCAGTTCCCTCCGTAGCTCAATCGATAAGAGCGCTGTCTATGAATGTAAAACCATGATTTTTAGGTAATTGTGAATCGTATCGCTCTGTAACTTGGAATGTATGTACGATTTATGATCAGAAATGTAAATCTGCAAGAAAATCTACTTTCTAAAAAAAATCATGAATAGAGGGCGCTCCCTGGAAAAGATCACACAACATGCCTTATTAACACATTAACGCCTGATGAAAGCCTGAAAAATACGTAAGTTAACATGTTAAAGAGTTCATATTTGAACACTTTGGATGCCTTAACATTTCGTGTGTTCAAATATGAATCCTTAACACTTAAATCTTTGTATTTTTGAATAACATGTTCATTGTGTCAAATGTGTGCCCATTTGAATTGTATTGAAAAAAGCTAACAAGCAAAATCGATCATGTTCAATTTTAACATACAGTGACTTTCGCCTGTATAGATTAATTTTCATCAGACTTTAAGGACCTAACAAAGAGAGATAACAAGATTGAAAAAACACCTTAAGTTGAAACTTGTGGTTGGTGTTAGCTTGACTACAATTTTCATTTTGTATAATGTTTGCAGATTGTGTTAATCACACATAGACAACAATAAATTATATAAAACATATTTATTGATATATCTCACTATGAAATCTCATACAATTTTTGTTGGAAATATAAGTAATATTTGCAAATGACAGGCCATATTCTCGTACCGTAAAACATGGTTTTAAGCTAAAACACATTTAACTTTGACTTTAAAGGCATATTATGTGATCTTTTACAAGTAGCGCCCTCATTTTTTACTATGAAAGCAGATTTTCTTGCAGATTTGCATTTTTGATCATAAATCATGAAGATCTTCTAAGTTACAGATCGATACGATTCCTAATTACTTCAAAATCATGGTTTGTAAAATAGATTGTACCGAGCGGTACAATCTATTTTTACTCTAAATTCACTCTAAATCCATGATTTTTAGGTTATTAGGAATCGTATCGCTCTGTAACTTGGAATATATTTATGATTTATGATCAGAAAAGTAAATCTGCAAGAAAATCATTTTTTTTCTCGAGGATTGAGGGCATCCCATGGAAAAGATCACATAATATACCTTTAACCACATCGTTTAACTATAAATGCAATTTTCAAAAATATTTTGCTTTGGATGGGGTAAATTAACCGGCATTTAACTAAACATTTGCACCGGGCATTTGCATCAACTGCATGTTGTGATTTATTTTTGCGCAACATGGCGCATACAGACTGTAATTAATAAATATACAATTATGTCTCCAAAGAAAATAATAAACGCTGAAGCGACATAATGTTTCTTATATTTATTTTGTTTGCAAATTAGTAGAGTCATTATCTTGGATTCCATGACCATTATCTTCGTACCTTAGTTTCTTAGTGAATTTATAAACCAGAACCATTTTAATTTTAAAAGAAAATGAGCTCCCATGCATTTCTCAAAAGTGACGGGAACATTCTTTTATAGCGCAAATTCCAAAATGGCCGCCATACAGGGGCTCAAACATTCAAATGGCTTTAATTAAGCCAAAAACCACACCAAATTGTTCGGCTGAGCACAAGGATTCCGAAAAAGTATAGTTTGCCCTACTTCCGATGTTTGGTTAACGAGTTATCAGGTAAAACGTAAAAAGGTCGTTGACCTTTGTATATGGGGTCAAAATTTAAACTTAAATCGTGCACTACTAGTGGAACAAATCACTACTGGTTGCATGTGTACCAGTATCGCCCAATACTGGAACATAAACACGTTCCAGTATCGCTTGATAAAGCGCAGCCTTCAACACATCTCTTAGTACCCCTTTAATCTCTCACAGATATTGATCTCTTTATACATCTTACAAATAAAATATTTGGGAGGAATTATTAAATTGTGTTTTAACACCATTACTTACGTATTATAAATGGAAACCTATCCACAGTCTCTCTACTTTCTCATTGCACCCACATGAGCTGGACAGACTTTTATTCAATCCATTATAACGTAACATTTGACTCTTTAAATTTACTACACAAAAAACACTGTTATATTATTATAAAATGTCTAAAATGTTTAAAATGAATATCCCAAATGTGTTTATACAAACTTAGAACTTTTCATTAATTTTATAAAACTAGAATGCCAAAAAAATGTTTTTTATCTCAAATTTTGGAACTTTTTGTCAATATTTTCAAAACTAAACAAATTTAAGGCAAAAAAACCCACTACTGGATCCTAGATAATTGACTTTAGATGATTTTTGTGAAATTTTAATTTTTTTAATCAAAAACTGATTTTGTTAGGTTGTCTGAACATTTTTGGCACCAAAAAAGTGATTTGGGCAAAAATGTAGAAATCACTATTTTGGGGGACATTTAATACCAAAAATGGATTCTCAGACTCATTTCATTTGAAAAACTGTATACTTTTATGTACATTATTAGTTTAAAAGTTACAGTACTTGATAAATTTCATATATTTTGGGTTGACACTTAAAAACAGTTGAGCCTTGAATCTTGATTTAATGATTAAAAAAACACAATGATAGTCAATGGAATCAGCTGAGACACGAGAGGGCTCCATGGCTGAGCGCAATTGCTCGCCTGGTCGCGTATGTGTGACAGGGCTATTAAAGCCAAATAGTTTCCATCCATAACATCTATTGTTTTTGAAGTGGTATATAATTGGTATTTTATTCAGAAGCATCTCGTGGCCCGCAGGCCAAATTACATGTAATATAATATACAATATTAAAATTACGATATAAAAATGCACATTAACAACATCAAAATATTGCACTTGTAGGATTGAATCACAATTTACAAATAAAGATATAGTGAGTTCAGTGGATATAAAGTGGGTTCAGTGGGACTTGAACTCACACCCTTCCGCTTACGAGTGTTTTGCTGCATATCATACAAATTCTGATAATTGCGCATATACCTATCAGACACTTTAGATTGTGAGACAGCTACCCATTTTTACACTTGAGTGGAGAGAAACAATTGCGGTAAAGTGTCTTGCCCAAGGACACAACACGTTGTTGGCCGCAGTGGGACTTGAACTCACAACCTTCCGCTAACAAGTGCGGTGCTCATTCCACTGGACCACACATGCCCGTAATTTGAATTATGTATTCTCTTCAATTACATCCCATGATGTAGTACAGTGGAGGATACAGGGGGCGGAGGAGGCGGGCGGCGGAGGGGGCGGGCGCCCCCGGAAACATTTGACAATATACCTTTTTTTGTGTACCACTTTACCTTTTTCAGAGGCATAGGTAGGTTCCGTCGGCACATTTGCGACTTGTACCATGCAATATTTTTTGCCGGTTTTGGGACGACCACATCGCTACCCCCATTCACTTAGCAGAATTTCATGAGCTGACGGCTGACGGGGGGTACCAATTAAAAAAACCTTGGTCAGCCGCCCGTAAATTTTAATCCTGGATCCGCCACTGTAATATCTATGAAAAATCATTTTCATTCAATAATCTTACAAATAGCTTTAAAATATGTAATAATCAAAACATGGAAGATCTCGGAATTTATACAGTTATACAGTGTAGTACAAATCTTCAGGTAAATCTTATAAAAATAGTTGTTCATTAAATATACAGTCATACACTGTTATAGTACATATCGTATAAAATAAATTCATTATAGATATACTGTCATCTTAATCTTAAAAATAGCTTTAAAATATGTATAATCAAAACATGGCAGATTTTGAATTTTATACAGTTATACAGTGTAGTACAAATCTTCAGGGAAATCTTATAAAAATAGTTGTTCATTAAATATACTGTCATACACTGTTATAGTACTTATCATATAAAATAAATTCATTATATAGATATATATACACCGTCATATCTTATAAAAATAAATATTCATGGAATATTCAAGAAACTTGACAGATCTAGACTTTTAGACTGTCATTAAACATAAAATATAAAATAAATAACAAATAAAACTAAGAAATGAAACAAAATATGTACATTAAACAATCTTGGTATATCTTTTCCTAAAATATAACTAGTAGGGGGGGGGCATGCCTTCTGGCAGTGGGATAAGCGATTATTTGTTGTATATATAGGCCTAAATAGAGTTTGCCATTTCATTTGGGGGGCATCATGGGGGCAAGCCTTATGGCGGGGGAGCAAATGCCCCCTGCCCCTCCACCCTCTATAGTTACGCCCCCAGATCTTACAAAATTAATGATCATGTTATATATGTAGCATTTTCCAATAGCAACTACATTATATTCACTAATTCTCTTAAATTGAAACAAGAGCATGGAATTACAATTCATGATTCTGACAAAGATGATATGCAAACTGAACGTAACAAACTCACGAGGTGCAACTAATGTTGTAAGGCTGGTGGGTTAGCAAAATAACTGGCAATTTACCGACAAAACTCACTCAGCCTCACCGTATCTTGCAGTTACCTAACAGTAAAATTTGTGACAACCTTTACAAGCATTTAACCAGTTCACCTTGCTACACAGTCAATATATCCATTATTGAGGGACCAACCAAGGAATACAATACAATGCATGACCAGTTGACTTGGGTTAAATCATTTAGGATGAGGGTGGGAGGCATGTTTTCAAAACCCAGGACAACCGACTAAACAGGGGCGTATGCCAATAAAAATCACATGACCATGCGGGGAAAAATATTATCTTTAATCTGACCCACTATTTTGAAAATCGACTGAGCCAATAAAATACAACACCAATTTGGAAAGTGAATACATTTTACTATTTACCATTTTTACGCCCAATTTGCTCAAATTGGCTCTCGGGAAAATGGTAGGACAACCCAGATCCTTTCAATATTTCACACAGTTTGTAGATAAATGTATGATCTTGAATCTGACCCACTATTGTGACAATTAAAGAAATAGTTTTTCCACAATAATGCGCACTAGATATGGCCTATACCTTAAGTACAGGTTGGTTAAGTGACCTGTGTGAGGTCACGCGTCAACGTTGTGTGTGCTTGTATAGGAAAAGTTGACAATAACTGCACTATATACAGACCTACCACAAGAATATGCACGGACAGATGAGGTGTGATACACTAAGCAAAAGAAGATCAAGTCAACTTTACCCCAACGAGGTTGAACTTCGTATGTTACAATATACATGTACCTTTTACATGCTTTTCATCTTTTGTGTGCATCATTTAATTGATCATAGATCACTTTCTGCTGACAAACCATAGTTGCCTACCCCACCCCTTCTCCCTCTAGGGCCACTGAAAGTCTAAAACGCAATGACGCATTTTTTATAACATCAAATTATGACCTTTTATCAAAGAAAACCAAACTTATCTGGATTTTCACATCAACTACATTTGTAATTTTTAAAGCTGACAGATGACCATCTATTGCTAATTTCTGGTACAATGAGCCAAGGGTGTGAATAAGCTCTTATTCTAACAACTGGGACAGTTTAAGGCTATGTCTACAATCTTGGAAAAAAGACCATGGAATGCTTTACACGTTTGAACATTACGCACATGACCATCTATTGCCAATATTGCTGGTACAAAAGATACACTCAGAATGACAACCTATTTTTTTTAATCTTATTCTAGCAACTGGGCTATACCTGGGCGCTTCTTTCCCAGACATATTTCTCAGTCTTTTGGTTTCTTTTTCCTTGTTCATTACCACTTTCTCCTTTTTCATTTTTAAACCTTTTTCCAGACTCCTTTTTATTTTGTCCTGCGACTATTTTACCACTAAAAACATAAATATTTAAATCTGTCAGTGTTTCAGGTTCACCTGACCATCTCATGTATTCATACTAAAGTGAGTTCATGTTTATTAGAAAAGTAAAATTCACATTCGAGGGTCAGTCAGTAAGTCATGAAAGTGATCATGGTATGGGATGCATGAGTAATTCTATGGAGGGATATTGTGATCAATACAAAGTATGAACCTTTGGCTTTCAAACAATACAGTCTTGGATTTCAAAGTATGAACTTTGACGTCATAGCATTATCTTAATTAAAAGTGCACTTGGGACACTGCTAAATCAATTATTTTGCGGGAAATTTGAATTGTTTGTATGAAACATGAGGTAAGAAGATTGCATAACATGACACATGAAGCAGGTATATCCCAATTTGTTTCATGTAATTATGATACAAAAGACAATAACTTCAATCCCTATGTAATTTGAAATATGTTGTATAAGAGGAACAAGTAAGAAGAGGCAATAAGAGCGTGTTCTGCTGGGACACTGCAAAAAGTTAGCGTTAATAAACGCTAAGTTTCAATCGGTCAGTTTTTAATCCCCCCTGTTTCTGCTCGCGAAAAGTTACCGGTAAGTTTATCGATCCTAGTCGATGGGCCACAACATTTGACCTTATGTTAAACCAAACAATGCAACCGCACCTGAAAAAGATTGCTCCACAATAATATGTATAACCCAGCGTGACACGGTTCACGGCGCAAACCGCTAAGAATCACCTTTCTGTTTCTGCTGGGTTTATTGCCGATTATTGCCGATTATTGCTGATTCCAAACCTGCTTTGTGAAGGTTTTGGGATTACCAAAAATACCGATTATTGCCCGGTTCTGCCTGTTTCTACTGGGCAAACTTACCGTTTATTACCGGTAACTTGCCCAGCAGAAACACGCTCTATGTGAATAAAAAAGTATATGCCCTAGTGCAGTGTCCTAAAGTGTGCTTACTTTACACTAATGCTATGACGTCATAGTTCCTACTTAGACATTCAAAAGTGTATTGTTTGAAAGACAAAGGTTCATACTTTGTACACTGCAAAAACTGTGGTGTTAAATTTAACACCACGGGTGTTGAATTTAACACCAGTACGGATTCACTATAGGATCACACCACCTGGTGTTAAAATGACACCATCACTAGTGTTACAACGTTGGTGTTAAATATAACACCAATGGGTGTTACAATATGACAACACCAGTAACAATTTTACACTTTCTGGTGTTAAAACATTAAAAACTTTACACCTTCTGGTGTTAAAATATTATTTTTTTTACACCTTCTGGTGTTAAAATATTAATGTTAGATAAGTTGAAGTACTTTAACAATAAAATACTTGCAAATAACATATTTCACTGTTCAACAGTTCAAATTTATTAAAACTTGAACGTTTTTGTGAATTAATGTTCTTACTTGCCATTTAATTATGGAATGGTGCATGTTGCAGATCGAATCACTAGATCAAATGTATAAATATACAATCCAAAGTGTTAAAAAAACCAATATAACCCACCCCCGTGCGCATGTGTGGAATAGTGACACCCATGGGAGTTATTCTTATACCAAGTTTAACACAATAAATTTAACACCATGAGAAGTGTTACATCAGTTATTCCTATGGTGTTGACACCGGCTCAGTGTTGCAGTTTAACACCGGAGTTTTTGCAGTGTATTGATCACACTATCTCTCAATAGAATCACTCATGTATCCCATAACATGATCACTTTCATTACTTACAGACCGACCCTCGTATGTAGATAATACTGCATTCAACATAATGCACCGACTCAATTAATGAGGTCATGCTGCAAATCAAACTGAATGATCATCAATTTGCCATCATAAAATTCAAGTCAACATAATGACTTGTTCTGTACAAAATACTTGCTATATATACCGGGACACTTCTTTCCAAGACATGTTTCTCAGTCTTTTGGTTTCTTTTTCCTTGTCCATTTACCCCTTTCTCCTTTTTCAATTTTCCAGACTCCTTTTTATTTTGTCCCGCATCTATTTTACCACTAAAAACATAAATATTTAAATCTGTCAGTGTTTCAGGTTCACCTGACCGTCTCATGTATTTCATACTAAAGTAAAATTCACATACATATAATATGTAGATCATACTGCATTCAACATAATGCACAAACTCAATTAACGAGGTCATACTATAAATCAAACTGAATGATCAACAATTTGCCATCATACGATTCAAGTCAACATAATGACATGTGCTGTAAAAGATAGTAGCATTATAATACTTACAGACTTACTATCATATTTATACCTGTTTTGGTATATGGACAACCTCATAGAATAGTGATGCAATTAGTATAATTTGACGAATCATCATTCATGTTTCCATACTTCAAAATAGTACAAGGGCCACGCTCAATTTTTCAGGCCTCCATCACGACTTGCATCTCAGTTCTCAATTTATTTTGAGCTCCTGCACATCTTTTACAAGGTTGTCCATATCAACCTTCTTGAGTACTTGTATCAAACTTTCTTTCCAGTCACCGTCTACCACCTCAACTTTACTCAATGCTTGTAGCATACGGGAAGCTGGTCGCCAATCATCTGGATCATCAGAACTACTACTACTACTACTACTACTACTCACTACTACTACAAGCAAATACTGAGCAATTTGACGCCATCTTGGTCTGATACGCCTTGCAAGATCGTCAAAATGACTCGGAGCCTTATCCATGCATATGTTTGGGATATTGTCATGTGCTCGAGTTGATTTTTTACCCTTTTGACTTGCATCTTTCGCTGGGCATTCTTCTGTGTGACTTGCAAATATATCAGTAAAATCCTCTTCATCATGATCTGAAATAAAGGTAAACACACAGTAGAGGTTGCTAATACAGACTGTAATTACCTTGATTTTTCAAAATACAGGAGTCAGGCCATGCATGAAGACAACAAGCGCATTGTGCCTCATATGTGTGCAAATCTCATGCATACGCTTGGATTACCTTTGCGTGCGGAGAGATACAAAACATATATACTGCTCACAAAAAGTATCGAAACACTTAGAAATGATCCAATATATAACGGCTCGAAAAGGTATGCATAAATCGAAGCAAATAACCAAGTGCATAATTTTGTTCTGCATATTTTGACACCTCGATCGTTGAGATACGATGTTGCGGAGCGGAGTTATTGTCATTTCAATGGCCGTGGGTCCAGTTTCAAAAGTGACAATACTGCCGGGCACTACGTCACCGGTCACACCATCTATAGGGGACTGGTTTAATGAACCCGCACAGAACTTGTGTGTATTACTGTGCAAGACTGCAGTCACTGCACCTATTATGGCATAATGTTCAGCTGACGCTATAAATTCAAATGCGTGTTCCCTGGGTTTCATGCCTGGTGAATCATTTGTTTACATACAGATAAAGCTAAGAGTATGTACAAAGTGTATACACACTGATTAAATACAGAAATGAGGAATACAGGCTGTCCCAAAATGATTAGTACCCATCGATGCCCAAAGTTTAATAATTTTTTCATCATCAAAATCGATGGGATAAGGTCCGTTGTTTTTACATCATCTTTGTCATACTGTACTTTTTTATTAGAATTTTAGATCATGAATATCGGATTTATCAAACTCAAGATACAAAATATGTAAAACATGGTGATTTCACCTTTTTGACTAAGTGCTAAAAAATGTGTGTGCTATTACAGCTTGTTTGAAAGAAAGAAACTTGTGTATTATCATAATCTCTTGTCTACTCAATATAATCTTGTGTGTCTTTCTGTTGTAACTGTTATTAGTTATGGGTGTTCTAATCATTAATAATTCTTCTCCTTAATTCAATTTAACGGGTAAAAGAAGTTTGTCACACTTGAGTGACCCCATACATTGTTTTATTTGACAAGTGTTTAGGGACTTCTAAATGAAGTGGTATTTGGTGAATCACCAGTGGTTTAGATTTCATTTTCACATTGGATAATGGATTTCGTGAGGTTGAAGGGACACTATTCAGTTTTACCAGTGTGTAGGAAATTGCATCCCCAATATGAAAAAGAAGTCTAAGCCACTGCTAATTACCCATGACCACGTCTTGACCTGTTTAAATGTCCCTCAAGTTTAGCCTCAAGACTAACTCATTATAGAAACAAAACTTGGGGTCGCTCATGCGTGAGGATCCATTTTTAATCTTCAAATTGAATCAAAATGAAGAAGTATTAGTGGTTTGAACAACAATATGATACAACAGCAGTTTAAAATAGAAAGGAACCAAAGATATTAGCAGACAAGAGATTAAGAGAATGTATTAATTTCAAACAAGCTGTTTAAAAACACATTTTTTTGCACTTTGCCAAAAAAGGTGAAATCACCATGTCTTACACAATGGAGTGTAACTTCAATAAAATAAGTCCGATATTCATGATATACAATTGTAATGAAAGGGTATAGAATAGCAAATATGATAGAAAAACGACGGAACTAATCTCATTGCTTTTGATGATGAAAACATTTATTGAAATTTGGGCATCGATGAGTACTAATCATTTAGGGACAGCCTGTACGCAGATGAGGTTATTTTTACCAAATTGATCATATAAATATTCATCACTAAACTTGACTTTATTGGAATATACAGTCATCAAAAAAAGTAACTAGTAAAAAAATATATATCCTACCTAAAAATATTGAATTATAAAGTTGTTGAAAATTTTATCTTCTTCAATATGAGATATTGCACGCTAGAGTCGGGTGATTATTAAGGAAGTTACATGCCAAAATGTAAGGTGGCTTACTGTCGAGGCAGAACATTTTGAGGGGCGGGGGTTGACATGGTGTTCCGAAACGGAGTAAAAAAATTGAGCTCCAATACTGTTTATTTTGATTAATTTCAGCTATTTTCACAACATTTCATACAAATTTCAAAATATCAACCAAAAATAAAAATCGGGAAAATGTGTCGGTCGTACCGGGTCGGCTCTTAGAACAAGGTGTTTTTCTCATGGTCTTAGTGCAGCATCACATAACTGTCATTTCTACTCGTTTTAGATCGGAATATTGTTTTGAAGAATATCGCTTTTATATATAAACTTTTATTTAATTAGGACTGGTGTCAAACTGAAGGTGATGATATCAGCTATTTTGATAATACCCATGCGAATATATGATTTTAAAACTCAGTGCACATCAAGGTCAGTAGCGTAGCCAGGCGGGGGCAAGGGGGAGAGCAGAGTGCTCCCCTGAAAAAGGGATTGACTGGGAAAATCGGGAAGGCAAAGGAAGGGAATGAAAGGGAGAAGAGGAGAAAAAAGGGATGGAAAGGGAAAAGAGAAAGAAAATGGACAGAAAGGAGAAAGGAAGACAGGCAAAAAACTTTCCACATGGTCCACATGTGAAAAACTATCAACCCTTCATGGATTGGATGATGAGATATTTTTGTAGGGTAGGGTCTGGAGAGACTGTATGTTTGTTAGGGCAAATACAAAATGGGTTTTGTTTGCAAAAACAAGGGGGGAAGTGGGGAACTTAAAAGATCTTTACAGTTTATGATTTATGATCAAAAATGAAGTAAAATCAAGGATAAAATCAAGGATAGCGGGCGTTCACTCGGAAAAGATCGCATAATATGCCTAATATTAACTGCTTCTCCTTACTTTTCCCCGTCAGCAGCTGAAATCTTGATAAGTGGGGGGGGGGGGGGGGGGGGGCGATATGTTGTCCACAAAACCGGCCAAACAAAATGCATGGTCAATTATACGCAAATCTACCGACGGAGGCTCGAATTTACCGACAGGTTTATTCCAGGGGGGCCCTGGCCCCCCCTGGCCGCCCCCCCCCCCCCTCTGGGTACGCCACTGATTGTAACATGTGTTATATACGGTAGGGATATGTTTAGGGTTTGAATTAGGGTTATGGTTTGGGTTAGGCTTTAGGTCAGGGTTCAAATCAGGGGGTGACTTGCTAGGTTACGAACACATCTTCAAACGCGATTTACTCAAAATGCGACAAATTATATGATATCTGACATGATTGCCTTTCATTTAGTACCAGTCATGCAGTTGTACGGTAATCGAATTTACGTCGTATAATATTGAGATAGGGCCTATCCTTCAAGCAATATTTCGACATAAATTAAGAAGAAAAAATGGTTTTGTAACAAATTGACCATTACAATAAATTCTAGCAATTTGAAGTATAAGCTCACTTCAGTTTTCTCATACATGTACAGGGTGTCTCAGATTGATCTATACCGAGGTAATACAATTTCTTTTGTATGAACTTTATTTATTGATATTGTCCAAACTGTTTTCATATATATCTTGCTCCAGCTTTCTTAGGAATTTTAGATTTTGAAAATCGGACATTTTTGATGGAAAATACAGAATGTTTGGTAACGATAGATTTCAAGTTTTGTCGAAATGATCCATTATGAAAATCTATAGTCACTAAATTATTTCTGAAATGTTATTCGCATCATTATTGCACCCTCTTCTTATTTGAATTAGCTTTTTGATAACAATCTATTGTTGTGTGCATAGAAACAAAGCTTTGATTGAATAAGGCAGGATTGATTGAGTGGTTTTAACCTTCCTTTCCTATCATGAGTGTGGGTTCATTGTTTGAAATGCTGGTAGTGCTAGGGAGAGCTGTAAAGATGAATTATGTGAGCCAAACTATGAAAATACGTTTTTCATTCATTTTCGATATGTATTGCCACAGCGGAACAAAAAGAGATATCTCAATGAAATTAACAGAATAAGTAGGAAACATTTCCCCCATCATATCACAAGTGTTTAAATTTGAAACGCTATTTGTTTTATATTTTTGAAACCCGGGATGGATCATTCTGGTACACCCTGTATTATTCACATTGGCTAAATTTTAGCAATTGAAGATTTAGTTAAAATTGTATTTAAAATGTTGTTAAATGTTATCTATATTCGGTCATTTATTCGGTCATTCATATAAAAGCTGACATCGTCACTTTTAGTTGATGTAAAACTTAAATGAATTAGCTTTTTTGAATTTTAGTCCAAAAATGCTAAATATTGATGTTTTTACCCATGCTGAGTTATTGACACCAGTTATGATGTAATCGGATCATTAATGATGGATATATCCTTAAAAACAGTATTTTGATGAAAAACGTGTAAACATAACTGTTTAGGGAAAACATTGCCATAGCTATAAATTGGGATAAACAAGCAACTGTTTCTTCTTTAAATTATTTATGTATATATACTTACTAGGAGCTGTTTTGTAATAAATATGGGAAACTTGTGGTGTTATTTTTAATCTCAAAATAATATAACCAATTACATTTTTTGAATTATAGTCTAAAAATGTTTTTTCACTCATTGTTTTATTATTCTTGATTTATATTCGCTTATACTGATATCATATAAAAGCTGATATTGTCACCTTTCATTTGACACCAGTCATGATGAAATCGGACCTTTAATAATGGAGATATTTTTAAAAGCAATAATTTGGTCGAAAATGTGTAAAAATCTTGTTTTTTGGGCAAAATTACACACTCAACTTCAATCTGGAATTTGCTAACACCCCATACCATGTGAGGTACATCCTGGTGATTTTATTACGCATGGTTGGAATTGCTCTAACAAAAAATGCCGATGACCAACACGGTCGGATCGGTAAGAGATAGTGTGATCAACACAAAGTATACAGTTTTGGATTTTTAGGTATGAACTATGACATCATAGCATTAGCTTAAAGTAAGTACACTTGGACACTGATAAATCAGTTATTTGGCGGGAAATTTGAAATGTGTGTATGAGATACGTGGTAAGAAGATTGCATAACATGACCCCAGAAGCATGTAAATCCTAATTATTTGTTTGCATAATTATGATACCTAAGACAATAAAAAACGCTAATCCCTATTTAGCAATTGAATAAAAAGTGTATATATATATCAGTATTTCATGAAAAATTCCAAGTCAGTGAGTGAATCACTAATGTTGCGGAAAATCAAATACATTAGGAAAATCTAAGAACTTTAACTAGTTTGGGCGATTCCATAAGATATGTTACTAATTAGCTAAACTTATTCATATGAAACATACAGAAAATATGCGCATGCGCAGACAGCAGATATTTTTGAACTGGGCCAAAAATTGCTAAAATCATGATATTTGCCAGATAAATGCTAACTGTGCCTTCAAAATCTAATCAGAAACATCGAAAAATGCTTAAATCAATGTGTTTACTTATCTTGATTATCAAAATGAAGATATACATGAATGTTTCAATCAAATATGGCTGCCATAACCTCTCTTATTACTGCTATCTTTAGAGCTACTAGATGTGTATTGTTTAAGTAATCGTCACATAATTCCAACGGTTTTATGACCAGCTCCTTTTGAAATCCCCAACATCCCACAACAATTTATTCAATTATAATCCCTCCATTGTTCTTTATCTGTTGTTGTTTTCTATGGTTTATCATTGCGGATTTTCCTTAATAAAAACGTATTTGAGATGGTCTCTTCTTGTATGTATTAATGAATTCAGATCTCAAAAAGAGTGTCAAACAGAGATTAATGTGTGTTCTTACTTTTTACCAAGTGTTATCTGTTTCTACAGATTGTAACAAAAAAGTTATACAATCGCAATTTTATTTTTAACCCAATGTTAATATCATGCAATGTCAACAAAGCTTATTCGAAAGCTTAGAAAATTCCCCTCGCATGCTATTAAAACTGAAAGCAGAAATTCCACGGGAGATATTTTTAATATTTTTTTCAAAACTGTATATCTTTTTTTGTTACAGCCTGTATGCTTGCATCCTTGAGATATACTCAAATGAATCCATCAACCCATATTTCAATCTATTACATATCCAGCCAAATATTGTCATATTTCAGGCAGTGTCCAGAGTGTAGTTACTTTAAGCTAATGTTATGACGTCATAGTTCATACCTAGAAATCCAAAAGTGTATTGTTTGAAAGACAAAGGTTCATACTTTGTATTGATCACACCATCTGTCAATGGAATCACTCATGCATCCCATACCGTTGTGATGGGATCAAGAACTACGTCTCGCCGGGTACGATACCCTTTGACCGGTTGCTGAATTAGTGAGGGCACTATACGACGACACCATTCATTAAATTGAAACAAAACCGTACTTGATTGACAGGTCCCGTTTTTTCTGTATCTTCTGATTATACCAACAAAGGTAAAGATACAAGGTTTGAAATGGGAAACTTTCACTTATTTTATCGGTTTTATCATTAACAGATTTCAATCAAAGTACAAACCGAGTCTAAAGTAAATATTTGTAATCATATGTGGATAGGTTATATTCAACGATGCATTCGTAAAAGTGAGATTTAGTGAGATTTTCAGATGCATAATTTCATCTAATTTTACTATGTGACTCACGTGTGTACAAACTTTAAAATGTTACTATTTGACTATTGCGTGATCATTTCAATCCCATTCTACACTCGCTTGTCATTATATGGTCGTAAAAATATGTTGGTTTAATCAGGTATATAAATAATTGTTGTTATCCAGAATATTGGCAGGTTTGGATAAATCGTGTTTTACAGAGTGTTTCAATAAAAATACGTCATGTTGTGTAAACGTGAGATTCCCCAATATTACAGGCAGTAAGTGTCAGTCAAAGGTTGCCTGGATGTTTTAAACCATTTTACAAATTATAACCTTGGTGTGCTAGCTCGTGATTTATTGATTATTTATGTTCATGATTATGTGAATATCACCTTCTACCAAATTACTCGTATTATAGTGTGTTCATTTCAAAATTAAAATTAGATGTACTTTGTGCTTGATGGACACTTACTTTGGTTTATATTCCAAGATTTATGTACCCAATATTTGTTTGCCAAATCTACATTGCTTATATTTTATAATTATTATTGATGGTGACGGCTACGGCCATGGTTAGCATACCAGAGTGTTATCAGAGTCATGCTTTTTGTAAAAGTCATGATTATTTGATACCAGAGTGTTATATATTAAGAGTCATGCTTTTTGTAAAATTCATGATTATTTGATATAAAAATGATCCTATAGTGTATTTTGTGAAACTTGCAGTCAACAAAAATAACTGCAAACTCATGTCATATTTGGATGCGTTGTATTGTTAAGCGATTGGTACAGTGTTCAATTAGTGTGTGAATTTAACGTTTGTCGTGTGTACGCATTTAACGCAATATTTTCCAGTGCGCTGACATTTTACGCATCACGTGATAATTAATGTGTTTCATTTATTTTGCTATTTTGATCATAATATTTTGTCGTTTTTGCATCTGCCAAAACACGCGCAGAAAGAATGCGAGGTGCGCTCATTGTTTTGGTGCGGTTACATTTATACGCCAAATTTATGAGCTTTATTGTACAGTAAGAACGCGGTTGACCTAAATTTGTTATTGTGCGCGCGAAGCGAGTAAATAGTCAATCTTTGAGATTATTCAATAACAGTGTTACATTTTTGGTCACAACTTCTGGCACCCACTCAGTATTGATAAACTGTGTCCGTGTGAGTTATTTCAATGTGAACCGGTACTGCGCATAAAGCGGAGTGGCCACTTGCCATTTATTATTATGTAACATGTTTAAGCTGTAATGTAATGTACTCATAAGTCTAAATATTTAAGTATTTGGGTATGGTCAGGAGTGTATTTGGAGATTGGGTTCAAGTCCCACCAGTAAGCGACATAATTCTACGCAGGTTGGGATCGGATCAGCGACGATATTTGAGTACGGTTAAAGTCCGGGGTTCGAGTCCCGCACGGTGATTGACAAGTTACGTGGATTGGATCGGAACGACTAAGTTGGGTTAAAGTCCCAGTCCAGAGATCGACATGTGGTGGTTCGGAGTCATTGGAGCAATGACAAGGTTTAGATGTGGGTTCGAGTCCCTGTCTGTTGACGCGTCAGTATCAGTGTATAACTCTTGACCTACCTTACAATTATAATGTTTATATGCATGATATAAAATGTGTGATTTCTTATGTTTAAATTACATTGACCCAAATGTTTTGTTATGATTTATATTCCAAATTATCAGTACACTTTAAGTAACATATTTTGTATTTCTTTATTTTCATGTCAATCTTCTGATTATACCAACAAAGAGGGAAGATCAGTTAGGGAGGATCAATCAGGGAGTCAAGTCGGGTGTATAATTCAAGTTAATTGCTACAGCACTAAAATCAGGGCAGAAATCATGGGTGATGTGAATGGGAAAGTGATGTATTGTCGATGTGAATGATGGAGATAAATGTAGCTGTAAATAAATTGTGTTGAAAGTAAATTCGTCGTCAGTCTGTATTTCGCCTCGCAAACGTATAACTATACTTATACAACGAGCCCTGGTGTCACATTGCCAACTTCCAGTGCACGCTACCAACCTACCTGGTAGTTGGTGACTGAGGCCGTCCCAATCCCGTTACACCGTGATCACTTTCATTATATATCGACCAACCCTCATATTTGGGGTTTTTAAATTCTTTTTCCCTTTTTTCATTCCAAAATTGTTTCCATACCTGTAAAAACTGTGTCCTGAACGTGTTTGACGATCTTGTACAGATCACCATCTTTTCTTTCAAGAACCTCCATGAACGAAAAGTAAGCACCAGTTGTCTTCAACTTAATCGAGTCAAGTAAGTGATCTATCCTTTTGGCCCCAGTTTTCATTCTTATTTCGTCATGCTCCTCCTCTGATATTACTTCTGGGTTAGTTGCCTTGAGCTCAATCAAAAACTCTTCATTAAGATTCAATTGACCACGAAGTGTCGGGTGTACTTTTCTAATGATCTCTCGCACTTTGTGTACTTTTCTAATGATCTTTTGCACTGATGATCTTCTGTCATCCATGATCCCTGTTGGCAGAAAAGAATAAATTTAGGTTCATCATAATTAATGGTATATTTAGCAAGCATTGAACTTGTTTATTACTTATAATGTCCTATTTGTTTTTGTATATAAAGAACAAATGCGAACAATGGCCCAACAGACGTACATTATCATAGTGAATGAACTGGGTGATTAGAAATCAAACTTGCAACTCTCTATAAAGAGCTCTGAAAGGCCAAACAATTGGTTTCCTGCTGCGCAACTCAGCAAATATGCATATACAAGAAACACAAATAGCGAGGGGTTAAAAATGCCAATGAAAGTGAAGTAAGAAAAGATAAAATACCAAACAAATAGAGACATCAAAATATAATTAAAAGAATCAATTAATATCAGGAGGTCATGGACATGATGAAGAGAAGCTAAACAACAAACTTTGGAATTAAATCTACCTGGAGCTGCTGCCTGAGGGGGCATGGCCGTATCACCAGCCCAGCTGGCTACATGATTTATAGGACCATCTAACCAAGTAATAACCTGCACTTGAACCATGACCACCATGCTAATGTGAAAGTAAGGTGTTGAAAGGACTTGATTGAAGGGTGTTATGAAAGCTATGAAAGAGTATGTCAGGTGTTGAAAGGACCTAATCAATACCGTTACTATGTATGCCACAACATCTGAGATGAAGTCGCATCTCATTTGTTGTTGTTTCCGCACGCCGATGCTTCCAATGCCCGGGGTGCTCAGTGGTCATTACAAGGGGCGCGTCCAAGGACTTTCAAAAAGTACCCTAAATACGTAATTGTATCAATGTGAAAAAGCATCCCTAAACAAGTATGGCACTGTCATACCCTAAGCAAGTAATATCAGTATTTCCAATACGCGGTACTATCGAAATTACTTGCTTAGGGTATCAAAATATTTTGAGTACTTGTTTAGGGTAGCGTATGACACATTTCTAATCCTTTTTTTCCTTCCCTAATAATCTATAAGTATTATGAAACAAATGCCAATCTGATTTATCAGATCACTTGCGAAGGATACAATTTGAGAAATATATCTCGCCCATTTACATTCCTCATGGAGCAAATAAGGACCCTGAATTGGCTGAATACGTAAGCCAGTGATGTATAAAGTATACCCTTTTTCTTAACTTGGCTTGTTTTGATACCCTATTCTTGTTACGTAAGTAACGTGCCCCAGCTTGAAAAACTACCCTAATTATGTGATTTCATGGACACGCCTGAAACCCCTCTTGTAATGACCACCGAGTACCCTGGGTTCCAATTACTTTGAACCAGCGTTTCAGGAGATCAAGTAAGACACAGCTTGCATTGTCATTGCATTAGACTTGGTTAAGACCACATCGCTGGAAGGTGTACACATTATTACCGACGAACAAAAATGTCAATACAGTCTTCTGATATTTTGCTAACTCCCACCCCACCCTCTTGGCAGTGAAGGCCAAAAAAAAAATCTTGTGGAGGTGTTCCATCACAAAAGAGAAAGTCCATACTCATTAGAGGGATTGCAAATTCATCTC
Source organism: Ophiura sarsii (assembly GCA_035610835.1). Taxonomy (NCBI): domain Eukaryota; kingdom Metazoa; phylum Echinodermata; class Ophiuroidea; order Amphilepidida; family Ophiuridae; genus Ophiura; species Ophiura sarsii. The sequence continues at coordinate 49,833,357 of CM069453.1, read as the reverse complement.
TGACCGTCTAATGATGCTGTAATTTAAATAAGCCTCAAGAAGGTCGACAATTTGGAAATATTGTTAGCTTCATTTTGATACCCAATGCCTAACCCAACACTGTAAAGCAGTCAAGATGTTCTGCATTTCATAAGAAGTCATGCAGCTTAAAATGTGTCATATTAAAAGAATGGCTATGCATTTCCGAACACGCATTAATTGATTCTAATACGAGCATGTTCACATTTCATTAAAATAGCCCACATGCTTTAACGCACCCAGGCACTGTGTGGTCAAACCGTTATCCACACCGACTGTAGTGGAGACGTACACAAAATGGTGCCCCGCCCTGCCGGAACCGTATACGACTGCACCGGGGACGTCACATTGGCAAAACGAGGATGTCAAATTGGCAAAACGAGGACATTTTGCTTGAAAAATACCCCTTTACCATTTCAAGGACACTTTCTAAATAGTCCCCCTTCTATGCACAACAACAAGGAAACATTTGGTTGAAAACTACAATTTATGCACAGCAGAAGAGCGGATATGGGTTTTCAAATATAATAGGCCTACCATTTGTTTCTTAGTCGAGGACATAGCTTCAAAAACACCCCTAAATCTAGGAAATCGCAGACATGGTATAAAATGAACTTTAACAATGAAGCCAGTATAATTCTGTACTTGCCTACCAAAACAACGAATTAACAGCAACCAAGGTATTGGTTGACATCGAATATAAGATCTACTGTCACAATTTCTTATATCTTGTTTTGGAAACAATTACCTGGGATTCTACAAATTTGAGGATAAGAGACTCCTATGCCAAACAAAAAATAACTGGTCTACTATTCATTTATAATCCATGCCTGACATCATCTGGGAAAACAACTCCATGGCGAGCAATCCACAGTATGGAAAACGAATCAACCAAATTCTACTTGACATGGCCAATGACAATGTGATGTCTCAACTACAGCGTCTTCCTACACGTGGTAAGAACATCCTAGATTTGGTGTTCACCACCTTACCAGACCAAGTACGAAGAATTGAAACTGTACCAGGAATATCTGATCATGAGGCAGTTACTGTACAGCTTGACACAACCGTGAAATATAGTCGTAAAAAGCCACGAACAGTGTATCTTTACAAAAAAGGCGACATGGATGGCCTACGTAATGATATGGAAAGCTTTAAAGATCAATTCCTCCAGTCACAACCAATGGAAAGAGATGTTGAAACCAATTGGAACATGTTCAAGGATAAGATATTCAAAGCTATGGATAAGCACATACCTCAGAAAAAACTATCAGCATGGAAAGACGTCCCTTGGATGAATGGTACCATCAAGAGAATGATCAGGAAGAAGAAAAGGTTATGGAAGAGAGCAAAGAAAAACAACAGTGACAACATCTGGAAAGAGTTCAGAGATTTGCGTAAGAAAGTCAAGCAGAGCATGAAAAAAGCTTATGAAGACTATGTGGGTGGCATCCTAGAAAACACAGAGACTGAATCACAGAAGAAATTATGGCAATTTATCAACAGTCAAAAGAAGGACAGCGCAGGCATACCTGCTTTAAAAACTGAGTCCGGTCTTCCAACCACCAATGAAGCAAAAGCTGAAGCACTGAACCGTCAATATCAATCTGTGTTCACAAAAGAAAACACCACAAGTTTTCCTGAGAAAGGAGAAAGTCCACACCCGACAATGACAAACATCATCTTCAGCACTAATGGCATTGAAAAGCTCCTGAGCAAGCTGAATCCCTGCAAAGCAAATGGCCCTGACCTTATACCCATTCGTGTGATGAGAGAGACAGCAAGGCAAATTGCACCAATTTTACAAGTGATCTTCACGCAATCGTACGAGACCGGGACGTTACCAAAAGATTGGTTGACAGCCAACATCGTTGCCATCTACAAAAAGGGTAATAAAAACACACCAAGTAATTACCGCCCTGTTTCGTTGACGTGTGTCACTACCAAGTTAATGGAGCATGTCATTTTTCACTCGATCATGGAGCACATCGACCACTATCAACTACTTGCCCAGTATCAGCACGGTTTTCGCCAACAACATTCTACCGAATCTCAGCTAGTCAATACCCTGGAGGAAATTACAAGATCAAAAGATAGCAACATACAAACAGACGTCCTGATACTTGATTTCTCAAAGGCATTCGATACGGTGGCACACCAAAGACTGCTGAAGAAAATAGGATACTATGGCATCACCAACAAAACCAATGCCTGGATCAAAACGTGGCTCACCACCAGAACTCAAAAAGTCGTGGTTGATGGAGAGGCCTCATCTACAGTGCATGTTGACTCCGGAGTACCGCAGGGCACAGTACTTGGTCCACTAATGTTCCTCCTATACATAAATGATATCGGGGATAATATTAATTCAACCATTAAGCTGTTCGCTGATGACTGTCTACTATTCCGGCAAATAAAAACAACAGATGATGCTTCCAAGTTGCAAAAAGATCTAGACAACTTAAACACATGGACCCATGACTGGCAGATGAAATTCAACTCCAAGAAGTGCTACACCATGAGGATCAACAAGAAAAAACATCCCATCATCCACAACTACAACTTAGGAGGTGATATCCTGCAATCTGTAGCCAGTCAAGCCTATCTTGGAGTGGAAATTCATGAACAGCTAAGTTGGAAACCACACATCACAGCCGTTGCAGCTAAAGCAGGCAGAACATTAGGATTCCTGAGGAGAAACATCAACAGATGCCCATCACATGTCAAACAACAGGCCTACATCTCATTGGTGCGCTCACAGCTGGAATATGCTTCTGTCATCTGGGACCCTTATAGACAAAACCAAATTGACCAGCTGGAAGGGATCCAAAGACGAGCAGTACGTTTTATTGAAGGAAACTATCAACGGGATGTCAGCGTCACTCGAATGAGAGAAGACCTTCAGCTCCAACTATTGGAAGAGAGACGAAGACAAGCACGCTTAACAATGCTCTACAAAGCCATAAATCACAAGATAGCTATACCAATCCCAGACTACATCCAACCGAGACAACGTCCAACACGGCAACAACAAAACAGTTTCATACGACTCAGTTCCAGTTCCGACAGCTACAAGAACAGTTTCTTTGCAAGAACTCTGCGGGACTGGGATACGCTTCCTCATAGCATCACTGGGCTGCCCACGATTGAGCGGTTCAAGAGCGCCATCCGTGGCTGATGAGTCATGGAGCAGATTTATTTTTTTAACACCAATTTGTATATGCGTTACTTGCAACCATTTGTAAATACTGTAAATATAAGAGCACACAGCGCATGTGTAAACCAAGTGAGACACTACACATCACACAACCCTCGTTTAGTTGCTGAAAGGCGTTGACGAGTACCAGCATAGATGTAGATGTAGATGTAATAAATTAAGATAATTAGCTACATTAGCGGTCTATCTATCATTCATATACTCCCCAACAAGTTAAGGTTTCATCATGTTTGTAAATTTGGAATAACTATACACATTGAAAAAAGTATCACACCAACTGCTTTTTTGTTGAAAAGTGCAAATGTGGCCTTGAATTTTGCCACCATGGTGTGATATTAAGGATCATTTGTTTGCGTAAGCTGTCCAAAAAAATGTTATGCAATAAAAGGGCCACATTTTAGTTTGTGACGTAATCGATGAAATGTCTTTCAAGGCCAAGGGGAAATGCATGTTTTTGTCCAAAAGCATGCATGAAACAAGTTTGGGTATAACGCGATATTGAATAGACTTTAAAAACTTAAAATAGTCATTGTATAGTTCTATATTTGGCGCAAGATATGTTCCATTTAGACTTTATAGGCTACAATGCAGTGAATGAGTCCAAACATGCCATTTTTTTGTTGCTCATAAATTCAGCATATACGAAGAGGTCACGGTTGATTTTTGTTTTGTTTATTTGACCTAGGTCAACACTTCCGCAATATTGCTTTTGTCATTTGAACTTATTTAAAATTTGACCTATTTTGACCTTTGCCCCCATAACCGTTGGGTGTACGAAAAAAGGAGTTTTTTCATGTTTGAGGACAATCGGGCAACATTTGAAATTTGACCCCAGATGACCTTTGACGTTGGAAGAATGTGTTACCAAGGATTACAACTATAGAGATTAATCATCGGGCCTCTCAATATCACGTTATACCCAAACTTGTTTTGTGCATTTCCCCTTGGCCTTGAAAAACATTACATCGATTACGTCACAAACTCAAATGTGGCCCTTTTATTGCATAACATTTTGCTGGACAGCTTTCGCAAACAAATGATCTTTAATATCACACCATGGTGGCAAAATTCGAGGCCACATTTGCACTTTTCAACCATTGGTGCGATACTTTTTTCAATGTGTATAAATGATTTCAGAAAATATCAACACATGTTGAAATTATTTCACCCTAAAACCGCTGGAGTCGGAAAATCATGGCTCCAGTTTAGTATCATTTTATCTGTCATTTTAAACCGTTTGTTGTATCCGGCTGATAACGTAATCTCGTACGCATAATTTAACCTTGCATGTTCGTGAATGAGCCCATGTCAAGCATCGTCTTGTCACTGACATTCCAACTCCTTGACAATTTAAATGTGGCTTCCTATCGGCAATCAGAGTTTCAGCCCCTGATGATACTTCTCTGCCTTAAATAAAAGTCTTGAATACAAACTATATTGTAGAGTCCAACGTGGCCTATACCATGAGATATATGGGATTCCAACAAGCGCATGCCCGGGGGGGGGGGGGGCTTTTGGGGGCTCAAGCCCCCCGGGTCCCCAGAGGGGGAAATAAAAAAGAGGGGATAGAGGGGAGGGGGAGGAGAGGAGAGGGGAGAGGATGAAGGGAGGGGAGGAGGAGGGGAGGGAGAAGGCCGGGAGCTTTTATTAGTGACTCTCACTTTATCTACGTCTCTGAACCATGTGAGTGTTTTATAACAAAGGTAAATATTGATAGCAAAGAGAGTTTTAGGTCATCCAGTCAAGTTAAAACCAAGTTAAAAAACCCAACAGCTTGGCCCTTTTTGATCTGAATCCCCGCCAACGGCATTCGCACACCAAATGCAAATTAGTTTCAATATTTAATTATTCAAGCTTAACAAAATGGTTTCAGGAACGTATACTGGACCATTTTAGTGAAAAAATAGACATTTCTGTGTTAGATTCAATGTTTCTTTATTCGAGTTATAAACAGATGGTTTAAGGAACGTTTTTCTGGACCATTTTAGTTACAAAAACTGACAGTTTGTACGCGTAAATTATTCAAGATTAGAACATGATGGCTCAGGAACGTTTTTCTGGAGCTTTTTAGTGGTAAAACAGCCATTTTTTGTGCGCTTCGCGCAAATTCTTTCAGTGTTTATTCATGCTTTATAAAAACATGTTTCAGGAATGTTTTCTGGGACCATTTTAGTAAGAAAACTATACATTTTTGCACGTTTCGAGCAAATTGGTTTCATTGTTTTATTATTCAAGCTTAAACAGAATGGCTTCATGAACGTTTTTCAGGATCATTTTAGTGTAAAAATAACCATTTTTTGCGCACTACGCACAAATTATTTTCAATGTTTTATTATTCAAGCTTAACAAGATTGCTTCAAGAACGTTTTCAGGATCAATTAAGTGTAAAAATAACAAATGTTTGCGTGCTACGCGCAAATTAGTTTGAATGTTTTATTATTCAAGCTTAACAAGATGGCTTCAGGAACGTTTTTCTACACCATATTAGTGTTAAAATTACCAAATTTTTGCACGCTACGCGTGGATAATTTTAAATGCTTTATTATTCAAGCTTAACAAAATGGCTTCAGGAACGTGTTTTTTAACCTTTCTTTTTACAATAGCCATTTTTTTAAAAAATATTTTGATATTCAATTTGAACAAAATGGCTTTAGAAGCGCTTTCTGGACCTTTTTATTGTTAAATTATATATTTTTAAACTCGATTATTTATTATTATTCAAGCTTAACAAGATGGCTTCAGGAACTTTTTTCTAAACCTTTATTTTTACAATAGCCAATATTTTTCGCGCTCCACAGGTATTTTTTCAAATTTGTGTTATTCAATTTCAACATCAAAGCTTGACAAGATGGCTTCAGGAATGTTTTTCTAAACCTTTCTTTTTACAATAGCAAATTTGTTCGCGGTCCGCGCGAATACTTTTGAATTTAGGCGAATTTCAAACCCTTACGCCGTGTTCTTTGCTTTTGCAAAATTGAAGGGAAAAAATCCAATTTGGAATGATATTGATAATAAGCCAATATTGCACCAAAATGGGTTCGAAAATTGAGAAACAAATCCAATTCCAAGGGGGCACATACCCCCTTAGACTCCCCCTGTCCGTGTTACCGCGGATAGCAGTCAATCATGCATTCTCAATGAAATTTCTTTTGAAGCCTCCCCGGGTAAAAAATCCTGCGCACGCCTTCAGGGCGAGTCAGAAAGAATGGGCACTTTTTTGGCGAAAGCGCCACAGTAATATTAGGCCTGCATATTCAAAATTTAGTGTTACAAAGAAAACATATTTGGCTTTCATTCCAAAAAAGAATTTTTGAATTCGAACATTGCGTCATAAAGTTGCAACCATTTGAGTAGAACCCAGTATTTTAGAGCTAATCCACGGAATGGCAATAACCCATGGTATTGTTGGCTGCCTGATTCAGAGATGCTGATCAATGAAACTAGTGAAAAAACTGAAAAGGCACATGCATATTGGATACAATATCTTAAAATGACTGGAAATAAATAGATCTGTGTAATTATGATTAATAAAAAGCCTGAAATCAAGAAGGAAATGTAAAAGGAGGCATATCTACTGATTCAGGAGGTAAACCCCATTAGAATTCTTTTAGGAATGGCTTGATAATTTGACCATTCCGTGAATTTGCTTCAGATTTGTGGGGCTATACTCAAATTAGTGTAACATGATAACGAAATGGTCGATTTTTAAAATTCTTCTTTCAAGTTAAAGCCAAATTGTAGGTCTTATCAGCGCTACCATTATTTTGGAATATGCATGCCTACATCTTTTGTGACGCTTTGTGAAAAAAGCGCCCATTCTTTCCGACTCACCCTGTATGCCCAATGTTCTAAAATATGTATTTGCATGATCAAAGATGAATCCTGTCAAAGCGGAACTGCAAGGGGTACTGCACAAGATAGGTCTTTTTTTAAGGTGCTGTCATAGACTAACTAGTTTTGCTGATTATGCATTGGTGAATGGTACATACGGTACATACCTGTTCTACTGACTGGTTGAATCTGACGCCATTGCTCATGAGCCATTTCATCTGTGAAGTCAATCCTCTGAATCGTAGTTGGATTTCCATCTTGACTCAGTTTGATGGCACCCTGGAAACTGTCTGCGTGGTTTTTCGTATCTTTTAAAAGGAACTTTATATCGCATCTTGCACCAATCCCCCCTAATTGTATAAGTTTGTATGGAATAGTCCCAGCCATACCATCTTCATCTTGCAGCTTATTTATCTCTGGGGAAAAGACTCTTAGTCAGAACAAACAAATCTTTACCAGTAGGCAGATATAGAAAGGCGCCTTATAAATGTATTTTTATGTATGAGTATAGGGTGGGGTGTGCGATGGTGGTATGAATTATACAGGCCTCTCAAGAAATTTATTATAAAACTGATCTCACTATTTTTGCTTTATTCACAGGAAGAACAGGGAAACCATGTCATTGCCATAAGTGCAGAGGAAAATGGCGTTGCATGGAAACTTGGAATGACCACCAACAACTGATCCTACAATCTATGAGACAGGAGGCAGCTGAAGCAAGATACAAGGATATACTCAAGTATGATGCAGACAGTATATACAAAGGAAGTATGATTGCATCACAACTACTATATAAGGGTTCAACACAAACAGTATTGGATGCTGTGTATGAACAGTTCCGGATTTTCACTAAAAACAACAAGATGACCAAGGCAGCTTTATCAGCAGAACTTGCATACCAACATAGAACTCTACCAAAGCCAAACAACATGCCGAAATATTATGCCGAAGCGCGCCAAAAAGCTTATACAGCCATTCCTGATTCCACTTCATAGGGTAGATATGTGTTGGAATGACTGTATCTTATTCAGACGAATGGCAGATGGAACTGATTACAGTAATCTCAATCATTGTCCTATATGTATGGAATCAAGATACATCGATGCAGCCTCCAAAATACCAAGGAAGCGATTTATCTACATGGAGATTGGTCCTCGTCTTGTCCGTGCCTTTGGAGACAGTAATATTGCCCGACTCATCAATGGAGGAGCTCTTGAGATCAATGAACTGATTGAACACATAAAGCCAAGTTTGCCAAGGAAAATGGAGTGAAGGGATCATATGCCTTGCAACGACTTCCATATCTTGACAGACTTAATCAGAGTAGCCCTGACATGGCCCACACTACAAGTGATGTTGTTGGGCATTTGATGGAAATGCTCAATTCCAAGAAAGACACCTTAAAATGTCGACGAGCGGAGCAATCCATGAATCGATTTATGGAAACATGGATTGACGAGGGACATGGACCGCCACAAAAACGTCAAAAATTGAGTCCGGCACCATGGTCCCTCTCAAAAAAGGATATCAAAACAGCCAATTCAAGGGCATCAAGCTTGAAAGTGCCACCAGGCTGGGATGTCAAAGCTGGACCGTGGTTTTCCAAGCCCTTTTTATTGAAGAAGATGCATGCAAAGCAACAGGTATGTTAGAGAGCCATAATAGTTAAGGTATATTATATGATCTTTTCCAGGGGACGCTCTCAATCCTCAAAAGAAATTGGAAGCAGATTTACATTTCTGATCATAAATCATGAATATAATTCTGAGTTACAGAGCGATACGATTCATAATTACTTCAAAATCATGGTTTTTAGAGTGAAAATAAGCTGTTCGATCTATTTTCAACCCCTAAAATCCATGATTTTGAAGTATTTAGGATTTGTATCGCTTTGTAACTCAGGATATATTTATGGTTTATGATCAGAAATGTAAATCTGTAATAAAATCTACTTTCTAAAAATATCATGGATGATAGGGGGGGGGGGGGAGCCTGGAAAAGATCACATAATATCATTAATATGCCATTCATTGCCTTACACTTAACAGCGGGTTAGTGAACCCAAAATAAGAAGTATTGATAGATTGTATACAATAATATAGATAGCATGTGTGTCAAAACAAAACACCACAAGGAAATGGACAGATGTTGCGGGGCATAATTGTGTGTCGAAAAAACTTGGTTAAAATATGGGTGGACTTTAACTTTAAAAGTAGCAAACATCAACAATTTACAAGGATATTGAAGTAAACAGACCTTAATTTGCGAAATTATGAGACTAACCTAACACAAACTTTGTTAAGATACATTCCCACCAAATAAGATCATGACCCACTCACACCCATTTGTTGCCTTTGCATATTTTGACTACACCAGTACCAACGTTTATAATTCAATCTTTATCTTTTAAGACTCAACAATGGTCAAAGTCTGTAATTTGTTTATATTTCAAGCATGAAAAAATATATCTCCTTCCTTAACTCTTAACCCTCATTATCATAACAAAACACTTCAGTACTAGGTACTTTCACCAGTCTCTTGGTTCAATCAGCCGGGCTATAAAATGGTCAAGAAAATTTTAAAATGTTTAAATGTTTGAGTTGACACCCTGGTGTACCTTCATGGACAACCCAAGTATGATCCCCAAATTTCTATTAGGCCAAAAAATATTTAAAAAATTGTTTCCAGTAGTGCGCATGTATTTCACTTGCGCATTGAATTTATTATTGTTAGGGTGCCATCTTTCGTCAAAATTGTGTCCAAGATGGTGATTGCCCACATATATACACAAAAGTGACAATCAGCGGTGATCGAATATCACATTTTGGCAAGCATAAGAGTTACAAAATTGCACAGATTTGATTAAATAAAACCATTTCGAGTGAATCTCCACTATGAATTTGAGCAAACAAATAAAAAATAAACTGCATTTTGCTACTGGAAACAACCTTTTTTGTGCCTTTATCCGATACTGTAATATTATCTGAACTATCAAGTAGGCCTATAATCTCTCTGAGTGTTGATACTTTAGAACTGCTGGACATCAACCATGAATTGCATTTTGTTTTCATTATCTTAAACAATCATTATCAGTAGTACATCATTATTAGTAATTTGTCAATTTGTCTTTTCACAGTTCATCACGGAGAATGTCGGTGCATGTTGCATCCGTGGCCTTCTAGGTGAGAGGCAAGAGAAAACCCTTTTTAACCTGTTTGATGCAATAACAGCCCTAGTCATTTGTGAGTTCGATGCAGAACAAGTTCAACCGCTTCATGACCAACTGGCACAGGCATTGGCGCTATACCAACGGGACTGGCCACTGACTCTTCAGGTACAAACAATTATAGGTGTTGTCTGGGCCTAAACGCTAAACAGAAAGGAATGTACACCCCAACCCCTCCCACACAGACGGACAACATGACTTGATGACAATATCCCCCTCCGGCAAAAAAAAGTATGCAGCGATGGAAATACCCACACGACTTTCCACCCGGGGTTGACTCAGTAGGAATTACACACTTTGTGGACTTCGAATATTTCTAACCCTTTCTTTTACAAAAGGAAATAATTATTTTGAAAAAGTGGTCCTAGTGGGAATCGAACTATGGACCTCTGTATTGTAAAGCATGTAAGGCAACCACTAGACTAGCGAGGGGTAAAATGGCCAAGACATGATTTTAATCGCTCTTATTATTATGGAATAAAGCCATACTACTGTTATGATCAGTTCATACAATATTATTAATAGAGCCGCGACACACATGATCGTCAACCCCGGGTGGAAAGTGTGGGTATTTCCAATACTGCATAATATAATTAATAATAGGGTATGACAGGCCCATAGAACAGGTTTTTTGCCTCATTGCTGTTTAGGGCTCTCTTTATAAAATGTCAATACTTTCAATCTCCGCAAAACATGGTAATCTTTGGGTAAGGGGACTTGAGATGACTTATGGGGTGAACATATAGTGACCCTTTGTGCACCCTACATCACATTTGACCCCATTTTGTCAAAACTTTAAAACTGCACTCATTGCTGTTTTGATCTGTCATGTAAACTAAATTTGGTGACAATATTTGTCATCAGATATTCATGGGATCCCAGATTGACCTCTATTACCCAACGTAACCTTAGATCCTAGAGGGCAAAATTGGGCTCAGCCCATAAAAGAGGCTCCACATACCATGTATACATGTGTGCAGGTATTCCAGACAGACTTTTTTCTTGACCTATAATGATTATTTTTGCCAGGATAGTTGGGAATGACAAAAAGAGACAACATATAGTTTCTTTGAATTGACATGACATATAATAATGTGTGTAACCTGCATAATTAAAGAAACACTGTATGTGTTTTTGCTTACAATAGTCCGGACTTCCACCATTACCCTTCAATTAGAATTCAAAACATTTATTACACTTAATTTGACTCAAGTCACAGTCAATCTGTCTGTGATTTGACCGGAAATGTGTGTCCTTATTTATAATGTATACATTAAACCAAAACATAATGAAATAACTATATGTTTATCTTTTGACTCTTTTCTTTACAGAATGTGACAACACATACACTAGGGCATATTCCACTTGACCTGGGTCGATTTGGGCCATTTCCCTATAGATGGTTATATGCACCAGAGAGGATCCAATGCACAATCACACGGCAGGTTACAAACAAGAATAACCAAGAAGCAACTGTAATGGAGACATATGCAGTAAGTATTGGTCTTCATAAACAAAAGTAATTTAAAGGTGATCAGAGTATTACAAACGTAAACCTGATTAATTAACAGTGTTTAAAATGATAATGAAAATGTATATTCATCCGAGATTGTTGGGACTAAGTTATCCCAATCAAGATAATTGTTTATGCCCAGACATGAATCAAAAAATTAAGGCCTTTTTTGACATGTTTTCATGTGTGAAAAAATGACTCTTAGTCAAATTGACCCTCAACGACTATATATCGATAAACCGAACTATTTTTTTAAAAACATTTTCTGATAATAGCTAGCCGTCAATATAGGCTTGTAATCAAATTTTGACAGTATTCGAATGTATGACACATAATTTTCCTATAATTGATTATTTGTTAACTATTAGATTTCTTTAAAATTCTTGTGACTGACAGCATAATTTCTTAGACAGAAAAATTCCAACCACTTCAGTTTTGTTTAATTATTTTTTTATTTCAAATGAACTCATATCTCCTTAAATAATACTCTTTTGGACTTCCCTCTTTGCCTACTTGTAATGCATTTCAACATTTCACTTCTGCGTTATCTCTTATGAATAGATCATGGACTGGGTATCCTACATGGAGCTAAGGTGGAAGGGGGCGATTGTATGGTCCTACGCATACCAAACAAACACACAAGAAGCAGATGCTAACGAAGACATAGAGGGAAGACATTCTGTTGACATATGCCAGAAAGATTAACGGTGAAGAGGCTATCAAACTCTCAGACATTAACCCGATGGCTTTGGTATATAAGCGTGTTACCACAGAAAGAAATGAGCATGGTGGCGAAGTGGTATACAAGACCTCCAGCTCATTAAAAGATCATTCACCATATGCAGCTTGTTATGTGCAAATAATAGTTGACGAGGATCGCGAGACGATGAGATTTGGAGTCATCAAAACAATATACAAGCATCAGTTCAGAAACGTAGAAACATGTTTCTTTGTTCTAGGTATTTATCCAACACCACAACTAGAGATGGGTAAATTCTGGTTTGTAGAAAATAGGGTCTTAAAAGAAACTATACTTCCCATGACTGCAGTGAGCCCTCCACTAGCTATATCAAAAGAAGGTAACAAAATATGGTTCGTGAGTGCACTTTCACTACCATATGTGCCTGCAGTAGATGAAGAACATATTCAGTTTTGAATGGTTCAGGACAATGTTGACGTTTCTGAAGAGAATAACGACTCATCAGAATTAGAGGAAGACAAGACAATGGAAATGAAGAAAGAAGTGATGAAGGAAGTGAAAGTGACATTGAAAGTGATGATAGCTATACTGATAGTAGTGATGAGTAAATAACATCTCTAGTTGTGGTTTTGGATAAAACATGTTTCTATGTTTCTGAACTGCGCTGCTTGTATATTGTTTTGATGACTCCAAATCTCATCATCTCGCGATCCTCCTTGTTTGAAGATGGACTTGCATGTCTCATCACTATGCCATACTTTCAATTTTCACTTGCGTAATATTGCACGGATTAATAAATTTATTGACCCTAATACCTGTGCACATGCAGTGCGATCTTTGGTCCTTTCGAGGCTGGATTATGGCAACTCCTTGTTAGCTGGTATGTCACGTGCCAATGTACAGCGTCTTCAAATTCTTCAAAATGATGCTTAACCTTTATTATGTGAGCTTCATTTGTTGCCAGTTCAGCAGCGTATTGACTTCAAGACCCTACTGCATGTGTACAACTGCTACAAACAACTGCCCCTTTACTTGCAATATGTTCTTCCCACTCACAAGCCTGGATGGATGAGCCTTATATCATCTCGTGATACCACGCGCCTTGATGTTCCCATTACCAAGAGAATTATTGCTGAATTGCCTTTTCAGTCATTGGCCCCAAGTTGTGGAATGTCCTCCCTATTCAGGTCCGCCAGGCTCCCAATGTTAAAGTTTTCAAAAAACAACTCAAAACTCATCTCTTTCCAAAAGATTAGATTTTTTATTGACTTGTTTTAAATTATATTTGTGGATTTTTTTTATGTGTTATGTCTGCATTGCATGTTGTTTCATATTCTTGATGTAATTATGCGCTATAAAAGCCTTTTAATAATAAAAATAGTAATATCGTGAGATAAAGAATTCAAATTTACACCAAAGACAGATCAGTTGATTAAGGACCCCTTTTCTCATGTACGTCTTAACCATGGCAGTAGCATAGGTACAACAAAAACAGTTTGTGTCCAGTAGGTGGTCTGAAACCAAGACGCAAGATTTTTTTTTATTTTAAATTAGGGGGGAGTGGGGTGGGATGACATTTGGCTTATACCATATTAATGATCACATCCTACCCAAAATAAGAAACAACATTTATGTCATGACCTCATGGCCATCTCATGGGTAATAAGAAACAAACCACTATTTACTCAATTTACCCCTACCTCCCAAACCACATTAGGCTACTTGATTACCCCTTCTCTCGGTCCCATGACCAATCTTACGTCATCAACCCAAAGGCCTCACTTTTCTCAATGCTATAGTAAAAACCACATTTGTTCTTATCAGAAATGATATTATTTCACATTATTTCAGTACCTTACGGCCCTTCAATATATGACTATAACACTACTTCATGACCGCATTCCCTGCTTGGTCCCATGGTTTATATTAACGCCAAGGCCTAACCTTTAACCATCTCCGGTTGCACAGCATAATTATATTTCTTTTACATTTGCTTGCCGGGGTGGGTGGGGGAGTGTGTTGTAGTACCCCGTCAATATACCCATATGTGTGCGTTATTTTGCGTGGCGCACTACGATGCGTATGTTTTACGCGCCGGCTTCACAGTTGCAGTATTCCTAAAGTTAGTGTTTTTTAATCTGGGCACCAATGAAAGGTGGAGTTTTTACATTTCTACCCTATGTTACAACTTTGCATGCATGGATCTTCACAATGCTCTGTATATAACTCAGACACAATATTTGGCTCATTTGAAAGCTTATTAGTCTATGTCATAATACTTTGGACATAATTCTATCAATGCATGCATACTATAAATGCATGCATATATATGTGTGTGCGGAGATGCGTATGAACATAACCAGGAAGAGCGTTCCACACGCTTTAGAGAACAGACAGCGCATCCAGATTGGTCAATTGTGAGTTTGTCAAGCGCCGTGCGTAGTTGTTCATGCTTTTCAAGCATTTGGATTCTGCTCCCGCGACCAACAACAAACATGGTCGCACGAAAAAGCTTGAATTATGTCCAAGGAATTATGACTGGGACTGTAGTTATTAAGCTTAAATATTTATTGTTTCTGCTAATTGCTAGTTTGTTAAGGCGGTAGAGGAGGAGTACAGTCGGCAATACTGTTACAGGGAGCAGTATTGGCCAACGTATGCAAGTTTATAGTGTACATGTATTTTCTTATAGATTCAACATTATTGCTGTATAATTAAAGCATATCTTGTTTAGTATGAATAATTATTTATGTTAATTAATGAGGTTACTTACAGATTTGACTAACCGTGAATAGTACAAACCCTTTGCATTTAAACATAGCAGGCTGCCCAACATATTTTCCATAATATGCAGGCCTTATGTATTACAAGAAGAAGATTTTTAACTAGGACTAATTTGTAACTTAAGAATGTTAGTGTAACATTTATGTATAGACCTAACACTATTTTAATACACACAAACTACTCGTGAAGCCTTGAGGTCAAGAAACTATGAATGAATTTCAGAGACCAGCAAGTCTAAACTAGGATAACATTACTTCTATAAAGTAGGCATTGCTCAGAGGAATGTGGGACTAACCTAAATTGAGGTAAACCACTACAAGTACATTTATGTAGATTTATTTGGAGCACCCTTATATGTCTTATTGTACACCCAATATAATAATGATATTGTGAAAGGATCAGATAAAATAATAATTAAAAAAAATACGCCTCCTTGGGAATTTTATTAGGATTATAATAAAATTAGTATGACAAAATTTGACAAAATATATTTTGAGTTTTCGTGCAAGAACCTAAAATGGGTAAAAAAAACATGTTTTTTATAAATAAAAAAATAAAAATTGTCAATTTCATGTTCATGGTTGGATTCATTGAACCTTTTCCTTCAAGAAAATGTATACTTTTATAAAGATTAAATGAATAATGAAGAAGTTACGGCAGTTTTACGGACGCTGTACCTGAGAGTCCACACCTCTCTTATAGGATACCCCTTTTGTATTTGTAGATCGGTGATCCCTAGTGAACAGTCAGTAAGAGGTCACATGAACAACCAAGATGTCTTGTCTGTTTGTTTTATAATTGCTTTTATTGTGTGAAAAAGGTCATGAAATGGGGTGGAACGATCTTTTTTTTGAGCATTCATACAAGGTGTAAGAACCAATTCTTACGTTGAGAAGGAAGAGTCTTTAATACATTCTAGTTGATTTCTATACCAAAGTTGGTTGTTTATTTACGAAAATCATACATGCTCCAAATAATAGAAGATACAAAATACGACGGACAATACACACAACACGTCTGTTGTGGTTGACGAGCAGGACACGAGAGAACGATTCTAGATCGCGCACGGCCCAAATAACCAGCGCTCAGCTGTGATTGGCTAATCGGCTAATCATCTGAGCGCTGATTGGTCTATTCTAATAACAATAATACATATTCAAAGAATCGACATAGTATTGTTCCATTGCTAATGTAGGGATGTTTTATATCCCACATTACTATGTTTCTTTGAAGAAGGTGTCCTCACCGTTACTTATCAAAAATTATATGCATCTACTTATATAACAAATATTTGTTGTACATAATAATATCTACCAAAACAATCATCCGATTGAATATAAACAGTTATCAGATGAGAATATCCTATAAATTCACTCTCATCGAACAAATGTTCAGTCTTAAATCGAATAATTTATCAAATTACATTTTTTAAACACACACACACAAAACAAAAACAAAAAATTATCATCTTAAATCATATAATCAACTTATACAATGTCTACCACATCTTAAATAAATAAAACATAATAAACATACCATTTGTCAACATTGACCACACAAAATTTGAGGTGAATGTCATTTGTAGGAAACACTGACATCCATCAAGATTGTTACTTGAACCATGATGTTTCAAGACCATCAACAATGACAGCATAATATCACATAATTATTTGTGACTATCCACAAATTTTATTTATGGAAGAAATGACAATTCACTTCAGTAAAAAAAAATTAATATTATCGCCGAAACAATCCAAATGCCGTGGACTCTCGTCCACACAGAACACTCTTTCTCATGTCAATATTTAAATTTTTAAAAATAAAAAAAAATTGTGGCTACCCACAAATTTTATTTATGGAAGAAATATCAATGGAAAAATTGACATATCTTATGACCATGATATATTATGACCATGTTATAACAAGTTTGACATCAGACAGATTCTTTGTCCATGTCAAACAATTGGATAGGCCATACTTGAAAGTAAAAGTCATGTTACTCATCACCAATGGATCTTGATATTTACATGTGTGTAAACAACAATTTTTGTTGTTGTTGTTGTTACAATGCATCACATGGGTAATCTTAATTTCTTTTGGTCCAAAAACATTTCACTTCAACACTACATGTAAGTGTAAGAAATCAAATAAGAAATATGGTAAATATCTCAAGTTTTAATTTTCACCACCATTGTATATTCATCAACAAACCGTGAACGTACTGTATTTAGTACAATAAGAATATTTGTAGGAACTGCCTCATTTTCTGCAATGCATAGTAGATACATTATACAAATCATGACATACAGAGTTACAATTGTAATACCTCATTCTACCACGTAACACTGGGAAGATTCATATAATTCAACTTTTATAGTGAAAAAAAAATAAAATTATCATTGTGAAATATTGTGAATCATTATTAATACAATAGGAGCACCGAGAAGCGCTGGTCTTATTTCGTATCTCATACAAAATATGACTGTAGTATAACCCTACTATGTTAACTCATACACATTTCAAATGACATAATAATTAAAAAAAATACGCCTCCTTGGGAATTTTATTAGGATTATAATAAAATTAGTATGACAAAATTTGACAAAATATATTTTGAGTTTTCGTGCAAGAACCTAAAATGGGTAAAAAAAACATGTTTTTTATAAATAAAAAAATAAAAATTGTCAATTTCATGTTCATGGTTGGATTCATTGAACCTTTTCCTTCAAGAAAATGTATACTTTTATAAAGATTAAATGAATAATGAAGAAGTTACGGCAGTTTTACGGACGCTGTACCTGAGAGTCCACACCTCTCTTATAAGGATACCCCTTTTGTATTTGTAGATCGGTGATCCCTAGTGAACAGTCAGTAAGAGGTCACATGAACAACCAAGATGTCTTGTCTGTTTGTTTTATAATTGCTTTTATTGTGTGAAAAAGGTCATGAAATGGGATGGAACGATCTTTTTTTTGAGCATTCATACAAGGTTTGCAGTAATTGAATCGATTGGTTTTATTTAATACACACTCTAATTCCAACCTGAACTTGTCTATATATTACTTAATATTGGGTGCTTTGATGTGACAAAAAAGTTCACATTATTAGTAATTAGGTTAACGCTCAGGAAGAGGTAACCTTATTTATTGGGGGGGGGGGGGGGGGGGGGGAGTTCAGTGACTTGTACTGCTTTTAAAGTAGGCCCTCAATTTAATTTGGCAAAAGTTATTCATCAAAATTCTTATGCGTCATGTTGTGCAAGATCATGTTCATCGCTTTATGAAACCATAAACAATAAGCATTATATTGCGTATAGAATGAATAAGATTCTGATTATTACATAATATTGGTAATTAATTATTTTAATTGTTGGAAGTTTTAGTCCCTTTGATCATAAAATATATACTTTAAAACATGGACTATATATATACATGTACTTACAAAACCTTCAGTGGTGTGAGATTTTATGTGATTTTCAGCGAGCCTTACTTGATGGGATACTGCCTAGACTCCATGTATAGGCCATGTAAAATAAAGTTACAAGTAATTAGAAAAAAATGGAAGATTATTTTGTGTTGTGTGTCATTGATTGATAAAAGCATGTACAGCACTGAAATTGGCTGACGTGTCTAAATTGTTGTCTTCTGAAAAAGCAGTCACGGCAGTCTGTTGTAACGCATTGCTAGTGATGATTACAAAATGGAGGCAAGGATGGCAGGAAAGAAATCGCCTCAGTTCAGTACATTGGATCTAGTCACACCTCTATCAATTGTTAAAGAGGCATACAAATATATGTTGGCTGCTGCGCCCTCAATTATGATTATAAGAAAAAACTGGGATTTTTACAATATTGTATTGCTTTATGAACTTACAGCTATATATATGAAGAGGTTTTTTGCAAAAGGGCCTGTATCCACTTTGGCTCTTTTTGAGAAAAAGGCAAAAAACTGTTTCTAAATATTTAAGTTAAGCAATTCAAAAACTGAATGGATTGTGAAAAAGGTACACTACATACTAATTGAAATTGAAATAAATTTCAAATGTGCTAGTTTTTAATTTTTTTTAAATCATGTTTACATTTTTTGAAAATTTGGATGTAGGCCCTTTTGCAACAAAACTCCATCTGTTTGTACATAGAGAAAAAATAACACACACAAAAAATCAATTATTTTAATCATTTAAACAAAATAATTTTGATATAGAAATGTACAGGTCACAATCATGTTTCAAGGAAATAAAGTCATTTTTTTTCTCAAAAAGACCCACATCTCATTGTAAACAGCCATTGAAGTTGTTGTTTTGTTGCAAAAGGGCCTGTATCCCGATTTAATTCTGGATACAGGCCCTTTTGCAACAAAACAACAATTTCAATGGCTGTTTACAATGAGATGTAGGTCTTTTTGAGAAAAAAAATACTTTGTTTTCTTGAAACATGATTTTTCCCTATACATTTCTATATCAAACACATTTTTGAAAAAAAATGCACCATAGCCCTTTTGCAACAAAGCTCTTCATATAAGGATTAAGAAAATTCAGCCCTTTTGTACAACAAAACGTCGATTCAAAATTCTGATCTTACAGTCGCACGATCAGCATTTTACATACATATAGTGTCCTGCTGCAGCATGCATGATAAATGACGCGAACCATATTTACATAGAGGGTGTTTTAAGAAAATGTTCACTAAATAGCGACGGTATTCCAACATATTTAAACATTGTTTTAATCAAGTTTTGGTGAGTAGAAACAACAATAATGGTAATTTTTAATGTTCATCTTAAATTCTGAAGTAAATTAATATAAAAATAAAATCGTCAACACTACTTCGTTTCCCTTTAATTAAAAGTCAAAATGAATTGTTATTTTGACCTAAGAAAGCAACTTTCAAAAGCATATCTATGGAGCTTGCAAATATTACAGGGACATAAAGACATCATACAGAGTGTTCTTATAAAACTGTGCATGTGTTTACCCGACTTATTGACCATTTGTATAGCAAGACTAACCACTTTACTTTCAGACGCCATGATTCATTTCATCTGATTTGATTTTGTCAATCTTGACCGATATGACCGATTCTTTGTGTGTGTGTGTTGCCCGTAAGTGCTAAAAATTTAAAATTGGGTCGGTCAGTTGGTAATCTTTTCTTCTTCTTCTTTTTTTTTTGCTGAAAAGTTTATGGTTTATGTCAAAACAAAATTGGTATAAGCCCATATGTCAATTTAACTAATGTTTCTAGTGTGATGATAGTCTAAAACAGTTATTAAAGCTAACTTATTCATTTCAAGCAAGAAATAAACTGGTAACTTGGAGACTTTTAAAGCCAAATTTAAATCTTAAAAAAAAATGTATGTACCAAAAATTCAGACTGAATGCTGCCGCTGCCAGCCACTCCCCCAATGATTCAAGATGGATTTATGCAATTGAATGGACAGAAAAGTAAGTATCGGTTTGACACTTTAGGCAAAAAAGAAGAAAGTTGACTTGCCCTTTCAGGGCCAAGATTAGGGTAGGTCGGTCTCGATTCTTTTAAAGAAACAACCATCTTTTAGATGAACATTAGATATTGCACAAGAACACATATTTCAAACAATGCCGAACATGCAAGATTCTTTTTTCCTAAAACTTGAACTTTTGATACTTATATGCAAGTAATCGTCAATGTTATGCCTTTAAGTTGCAGATACGGCCAAAAACAGTGGGACCTTCACAGTGTATTACTCCTGACCTTTTTATGAGTATATCAGTCGTACAGCGTACAGAAAGGCACCCGTAATCTGGCTCACCTCTGACTAGGGCCTACTATTCAGTGATATAGCACAGGGGGGAGGGGGGGGGGGGGGGCAGGGAGGCAAATACTCCCCCTGATGGAAAAAAACATTTGTGCCAAAAAACTGTTTAAAGACCGAGGTGGCGTGCGGGGAACTGATTATGTTGACCAAATAGTCAAATAGAAGGCAAAAGTGTACATATAATACATGTACTGTGCGATTTTTTTTTTTGACCGTGCAAATTTTTAACATCCATCCCCCCCCCCCACCACTTACGTGAAATTCACGAGTTGGTAACTGCAAAAAAAATTGGGGCAACCCTTTTACGAAAATTACAGAAATCTTGCCCCCCCCCCCCCCCCCCCCCCCCCCCCCCCCCCCCCCACCCCCTTGAAAAGATCCTAGCTATGCCACTGCTACTATTGGCATATTCTGGCCTTCCTTCCTTCCTCCGACTGTCTAAACAAGCATTCAAAATGTTTAGTATAAACATGTAGTTTTAGGTAGAAGTGACATCACCAGAAGTTGCATTGTTGGCTAAATAGGCATATTTTGAGATATCGAGCAAAATACTGTATCTGTTTGAAAATCATAGATCAGGGGCATGCTCTGGTTAGCCTCAAAGTTAAAATTGTCAATAAAGTTTGATGACAAAATTAAAAGAATAGCTTCATGGACAAAGAAGTGGAATGTGCACACTGTTGTTTAATTAATTGACCAAACAACTCTCAACATGATCCGCAGTGGAAAGATAAGCCATTTGCATACTCTAATATTTAAGTGGTTACGAACTTTTCACATATTCATTCATATGTAAATAGAATGGGGATCTTTCATGGTACAGAAAATACTTTGGTTAGTTGAGTAGTCTAGCATATAGCAGTTACCCTTGATCTCTCACAAGAATATTTTGTTAACAAAATAGTAAAACGTTGGCCAAAAGTTACCCTAAAGGGAGCATAAAACCCCCCTGCAATCTCATTTATTATACACCTACGTAACATATAGGGCAAATAAACACCACAATCTCAATCTATTTCCTACACAGGGCTCAAATTAATTGAAAGCATCGAAAGCAATTGCCGTCCATGCCCCACCTAGTTGCCTTGATGCCCTCAATTTCTGACTGTTTTCACTCCCATTCAAAAATACATAATGGCCTTGGATAGTTGGTGCCCCTTTCAAATTGCCTGCCCTTTTTATTTATTATTTGAGGCCTGTTCCTACACCTATGTAACATATAATGCGAGGAAATCGCAATCTTTGTTTTTTCCTAACCCCCTATGTAACACATAGGGGCAGAAAAAAAATGCAATTTTAGGTTTTTTTCCTACCCCTACATAGATTATAAAGCCGTATGTATTTAACCATGGAAATGGTTTGATTTTGATCTATATACATTATGCTCATTATAACTTATGTAGAATTTTACATCAATTAAGGTTCTTAACCCTTTAAACCAGACGCGCCGGTTTAGCGGCTTTGACGTGTACCAAATACCCGATAAAGCCGATCCACCAGCGACGTAGCATGCCCAGATTGGTTTATTTACATTGCTAGACGACTGGAGATGCTAGACATAGTTGGTTCAAAGTTCAAACCCCTATTTTTTTACACAGCGAGTGATTTTGGCAGTTTGAATTGCACCGTAATTTCCTATGTGATTCGCGTCGATAATTCATGGAAATATGGCGTGGGGGTATACTTCGAGGCAAGATTTGAACATGTTGGATGAAAGTGATACTGCTAACATTTTTGTTTAGATGATAGTTCTGGAATTTCAGATGATTTTGAGACTGGATGAATATTGCTGACGGAATCGATATTGACGACAGCCATACATTTTCATGTACATCTGCGGTAATGTACAGGTGATAAAGACATGAGTTTTGGGGTGCAAAATGTCGCAATTTTTTGTTTATTTTGTCCTGAAAGCACTATCAAAGTAAACTTGTATTGTTTGTATGTGATTTTATAATATTACAGATGATTCTGAACAAGTTTAGTATTGTTTTATTAATTTCCTGCAAAAGTCAATATTTTGTGTGTTACCCCCATGAAGGCGAGGGTGAGCAGTACAGCTAGGGTTAAAAGGGTTAAAGTTCATTGATATACAAAAATATATTTCCACAATAGACATATTTTTATAATACCAAAAATTAAAAACAAAACAAAATCATAACCATTAGGCAAACCGTAGCCAAATCTTGATTTGCAACTCCGATCCTAAATTGAAGGCATTAATGCCAAATTGGCAGCATTGACGCCAAATTGGCAGCACTGATGCCAAATTGGCAGCACTGATGCCAAATTAGCAGCACTGATGCCAAATTGGCAGCACTGATGCCAAATTAGCAGTACTGATGCCAAACATGACTTCACTGATGCCAAAATGATTTCACTGATGCCAAAATAACTTCACTGATGCCAAAATAACTTCACTGATGCCAAAATAGCTTCAATGATGCCAACATAACTTCACTGATGCCAAAAAGACTTCACCGATGCCAAATATGACTTCACTGATGCTAAATATGACTTCACTGATGCAAAAATGGAATCATAGATGCCATTTGAATTAATTCGCAGCTTTTAGATGCCATTGGAAGCTATTTGATGTCAATTGATGCCATTTGAAGCCAAAAATACGACAATGACGCTGTTTCAATTCTCCTAGTGATAATGAAGGACAGACATGCCATTCTGTGATGTAAAAGTATAAGAAAACAAAGCAGTATGGTACATATTAATAGATACAATTATAATATATTGTATATAATTTAATTATAGTTAAACCATTAACAATAATAGTTACCAACCTTATCTATTAAGTCAACATTTGCTCCAGCCTCCAATAATACCTTCACAGTTTCACTATGTTTCCACTCAACAGCATGATGAAGGACTGACCTGCCACCCTGTGATGTAAAAGTATAAGAAAACAAAGCAGTATGGTACATATTAATAGAGCAATTTATGAAATGTGTTGTAATGATTTAAATATAGTTAAACCATTAACAATAAAAGTTACCAACCTTATCTATTAAGTCAACCTTTGCTCCAGCCTCCAATAATACCTTCACAGTTTCACTATTTCCACTCTGAGCAGCATGATGAAGGACAGACCTGCCACCCTGTGATGTAAAAGTATAGGAAAACAAAGCAGTATGGTACATATTAATAGATACAATTATAATGTGTTGCATGATTTAGTTATAGTTAAACCATTAACAATAATAGTGACCAACCTTATCTATTAAGTCAACCTTTGCTCCAGCCTCCAATAATACCTTCACAGTTTCACTATTTCCACTCTCAACAGCATAATGAAGGGCAGACCTGCCAACCTGTGATGTAAAAGTATAGGAAAACAAAGCAGTATGGTACATATTAATAGAGCAAATTATGAAATGTGTTGTAATGATTTAATTATAGTTAAACCATTAACAATAAAAAATACCAACCTTATCTAGTAAGTCAACATTTGCTCCAGCCTCCAATAATACCTTCACAGTTTCACTATTTCCCCACTTAGCAGCATAATGAAGGACAGACATGCCACCCTGTGATGTAAAAGTATAAGAAAACAAAGCAGTATGGTACATATTAATAGATACAATTATAATGTGTTGTAATGATTTTATTTAAATTAAACCACTAACAATAATAGTTACCAACCTTATCTAGTAAGTCAACCTTTGCTCCAGCCTCCAATAATACCTTCACAGTTTCACTATTTCTCCACATAGCAGCATAGTGAATGACAGACATGCCATTCTGTGATGTCAAAGTATAAGAAAACAAAGCAGTATGGTACATATTAATAGAGCAAATTATGAAATGTGTTGTAATGATTTAATTATAGTTAAACCATTAACAATAAAAGTTACCAACCTTATCTAGTAAGTCAACCTTTGCTCCAGCCTCCAATAATACCTTCACAGTTTCACTATTTCCACTCTGAGCAGCATGATGAAGGACAGACATGCCACCCTGTGATGTAAAAGTATAAGAAAACAAAGCAGTATGGTACATATTAATAGATACAATTATAATGTGTTGTAATGATTTTATTTAAATTAAACCACTAACAATAATAGTTACCAACCTTATCTAGTAAGTCAACATTTGCTCCAGCCTCCAATAATACCTTCACAGTTTCACTACTGATTCTAATTATAATGTATTGTATAATTTAATCATAGTTAAACCATTAACAATAAAAGTTACCAACCTTATCTAGTAAGTCAACATTTGCTCCAGCCTCCAATAATACCTTCACAGTTTCACTATTTCCCCACCTAACAGCATAATGAAGGACAGACATGCCATTCTGTGATGTAAAAGTATAAGAAAACAAAGCAGTATGGTACTAGAACATCAGTCGGCCTGACGATATATCCGGGATAGGATGTGAAACTGTCGCCAAACAATAAAAGTAAGTCCAGTTGACTAGATTATAAACATTTTTGATTGATTTTTAACTACCTGGATGACTGACAACATTCATAAACAGTATGGTACATATTAATAGATACAATTATAATGTATTGTATAATTTAATTATAGTTAAACCATCAACAATAATAGTGACCAACCTTATCTATTAAGTCAACCTTTGCTCCAGCCTCCAATAATACTTTCATAGTTTCACTATTTCCACTCTGAGCAGCATAATGAAGGGCAGACATGCCATCCTGTGATGTAAAAGTGTAAGAAAACAAAGCAGTATGGTACATATTAATAGAGCAAATTATAATGTGTTGTAATGATTTTATTATAATTAAACCATTAACAATAATAGTTACCAACCTTATCTAGTAAGTCAACATTTGCTCCAGCCTCCAATAATACCTTCACAGTTTCACTACACCTAACAGCATCATGAAGGGCAGACATGCCATACTGTGTTGTAAATAGATAAGAAAACAAAGTAGTATGGTACATATTAATAGATACAATTATAATGTGTTGTAATGATTTTATTAAAATTAAACCACGAACAATAATAATTACCAACCTTATCTATTAAGTCAACCTTTGCTCCAGCCTCCAATAATACTTTCATAGTTTCACTATTTCCACTCTGAGCAGCATAATGAAGGGCAGACATGCCATGCTGTGATGTAAAAGTGTAAGAAAACAAAGCAGTATGGTACATATTAATAGATACAATTATAATATATTGTATATAATTTAATTATAGTTAAACCATTAACAATAATAGTTACCAACCTTATCTATTAAGTCAACATTTGCTCCAGCCTCCAATAATACCTTCACAGTTTCACTATGTTTCCACTCAACAGCATAATGAAGGACTGACCTGCCACCCTGTGATGTAAAAGTATAAGAAAACAAAGCAGTATGGTACATATTAATAGAGCAATTCATGAAATGTGTTGTAATGATTTAATTATAGTTAAACCATTAACAATAAAAGTTACCAACCTTATCTATTA
Source organism: Ophiura sarsii (assembly GCA_035610835.1). Taxonomy (NCBI): domain Eukaryota; kingdom Metazoa; phylum Echinodermata; class Ophiuroidea; order Amphilepidida; family Ophiuridae; genus Ophiura; species Ophiura sarsii. The sequence goes on along the minus strand of CM069453.1, from coordinate 49,806,835 downwards.
AGTCAACCTTTGCTCCAGCCTCCAATAATACCTTCACAGTTTCACTATTTCCACTCTGAGCAGCATGATGAAGGGCAGACCTGCCACCCTGTGATGTAAAAGTATAGGAAAACAAAGCAGTATGGTACATATTAATAGATACAATTATAATGTGTTGCATGATTTAGTTATAGTTAAACCATTAACAATAATAGTGACCAACCTTATCTATTAAGTCAACCTTTGCTCCAGCCTCCAATAATACCTTCACAGTTTCATTATTTCCACTCTCAACAGCATAATGAAGGGCAGACATGCCAACCTGTGATGTAAAAGTATAGGAAAACAAAGCAGTATGGTACATATTAATAGAGCAAATTATGAAATGTGTTGTAATGATTTAATTATAGTTAAACCATTAACAATAATAGTGACCAACCGCATCTAGTAAGTCAACCTTTGCTCCAGCCTCCAATAATACCTTCACAGTTTCACTATTTCTCCACATAGCAGCATAGTGAATGACAGACATGCCATTCTGTGATGTCAAAGTATAAGAAAACAAAGCAGTATGGTACATATTAATAGAGCAAATTATGAAATGTGTTGTAATGATTTAATTATAGTTAAACCATTAACAATAAAAGTTACCAACCTTATCTAGTAAGTCAACATTTGCTCCAGCCTCCAATAATACCTTCACAGTTTCAATATTTCCCCTCTTAGCAGCATAATGAAGGACAGACATGCCACCCTGTGATGTAAAAGTATAAGAAAACAAAGCAGTATGGTACATATTAATAGATACAATTATAATGTGTTGGAATGATTGTATTTAAATTAAACCACTAACAATAATAGTTACCAACCTTATCTAGTAAGTCAACATTTGCTCCAGCCTCCAATAATACCTTCACAGTTTCACTACTGATTCTAATTATAATGTATTGTATAATTTAATCATAGTTAAACCATTAACAATAAAAGTTACCAACCTTATCTAGTAAGTCAACATTTGCTCCAGCCTCCAATAATACCTTCACAGTTTCACTATTTCCCCTCTTAGCAACATAATGAAGGACAGACATGCCACCCTGTGATGTAAAAGTATAAGAAAACAAAGTAGTATGGTACATATTAATAGATACAATTATAATGTGTTGTAATGATTGTATTTAAATTAAACCACTAACAATAATAGTTACCAACCTTATCTAGTAAGTCAACATTTGCTCCAGCCTCCAATAATACCTTCACAGTTTCACTACTGATTCTAATTATAATGTATTGTATAATTTAATCATAGTTAAACCATTAACAATAAAAGTTACCAACCTTATCTAGTAAGTCAACATTTGCTCCAGCCTCCAATAATACCTTCACAGTTTCACTATTTCCCCACCTAACAGCATAATGAAGGACAGACATGCTATTCTGTGATGTAAAAGTATAAGAAAACAAATCAGTATGGTACTAGAACATCAGTCGGCCTGACGATACATCCGGGATAGGATGTGAAACTGTCGCCAAACAATAAAAGTAAGTCCAGTTGACTAGATTATAAACATTTTTGATTGATTTTTAACTACCTGGATGACTGACAACATTCATAAACAGTATGGTACATATTAATAGATACAATTATAATGTATTGTATAATTTAATTATAGTTAAACCATCAACAATAATAGTGACCAACCTTATCTATTAAGTCAACCTTTGCTCCAGCCTCCAATAATACTTTCATAGTTTCACTATTTCCACTCTGAGCAGCATGATGAAGGACAGACCTGCCCCCCTATGATGTAAAAGTATAAGAAAACAAAGCAGTATGGTACATATTAATAGAGCAAATTATGAAATGTGTTGCAATGATTTAATTATAGTTAAAACATTAACAATAAAAGTTACCAACCTTATCTATTAAGTCAACCTTTGCTCCAGCCTCCAATAATACCTTCACAGTTTCACTATTTCCACTCTGAGCAGCATGATGAAGGACAGACCTGCCACCCTGTGATGTAAAAGTATAAGAAAACAAAGCAGTATGGTGCATATTAATAGATACAATTATAATGTGTTGCATGATTTAGTTATAGTTAAACCATTAACAATAATAGTGACCAACCTTATCTAGTAAGTCAACCTTTGCTCCAGCCTCCAATAATACCTTTACAGTTTCACTATTTCTCCACATAGCAGCATAGTGAAGGACAGACATGCCATACTGTGATGTAAAAGTATAGGAAAACAAAGCAGTATGGTACAAATTAATAGATACAATTATAATGTGTTGCATGATTTAGTTATAGTTAAACCATTAACAATAATAGTGACCAACCTGATCTATTACTATTAAGTCAACTTTTGCTCCAGCCTCCAATAATACCTTCATAGTTTCACTATTTCCAATCTCAAGAGCATAATGAAGGGCAGACATGCCAACCTGTGATGTAAAAGTATAGGAAAACAAAGCAGTATGGTACATATTAATAGAGCAAATTATGAAATGTGTTGTAATGATTTAATTATAGTTAAACCATTAACAATAAACGTTACCAACCTTATTTAGTAAGTCAACATTTGCTCCAGTCTCCAATAATACCTTCACAGTTTCACTATTTCCCCTCTTAGCAGCATAATGAAGGACAGACATGCCACCCTGTGATGTAAAAGTATAAGAAAACAAAGCAGTATGGTACATATTAATAGATACAATTATAATGTGTTGTAATGATTTAATTAAAATTAAACCACTGACAATAATAGTTACCAACCGTATCTAGTAAGTCAACATTTGCTCCAGCCTCCAATAATACCTTCACAGTTTCACTATGTCTCCACATAGCAGCATGATGAAGGACAGACATGCCATCCTGTGATGTAAAAGTATAAGAAAACAAAGCAGTATGGTACATATTAATAGATACAATTAAAATGTGTTGTAATGATTTAACTAAAATTAAACCACTGACAATAATAGTTACCAACCTTATCTAGTAAGTCAACATTTGCTCCAGCCTCCAATAATACCTTCACAGTTTCACTATTTCCACTCTGACCAGCATGATGAAGGGCAGACATGCCACCCTGTGATGTAAAAGTATAAGAAAACAAAGCAGTATGGTACATATTAATAGATACAATTAAAATGTGTTGTAATGATTTAACTAAAATTAAACCACTGACAATAATAGTTACCAACCTTATCTAGTAAGTCAACATTTGCTCCAGCCTCCAATAATACCTTCACAGTTTCACTATTTCCACTCTGACCAGCATGATGAAGGGCAGACATGCCATCCTGTGATGTAAAAGTATAAGAAAACAAAGCAGTATGGTACATATAAATAGATACAATTATAATGTGTTGTATGATTTAATTAAAATTAAACCACTGACAATAATAATTACCAACCTTATCTATTAAGTCAACCTTTGCTCCAGCCTCCAATAATACCTTCACAGTTTCACTACTGATTCTCCACCTAACAGCATCATGAAGTTTCACAAATTCACTATTTCCACTCTGAGCAGCATGATGAAGGACAGACCTGTCACCCTGTGACGTAAAAGTATAAGAAAACAAAGCAGTATGGTACATATTAATAGAAACAATTATAATGTGTTGAAATGATTTTATTAAAATTAAACCACTAACAATAATAGTTACCAACCTTATCTAGTAAGTCAACCTTTGCTCCAGCCTCCAATAATACCTTCACAGTTTCACTTTTCCCCCTCTTAGCAGCATAATGAAGGGCAGACATGCCATCCTGTGATGTAAAAGTGTAAGAAAACAAAGCAGTATGGTACATATTAATAGATACAATTATAATGTGTTGTAATGATTTTATTAAAATTAAACCACGAACAATAATAATTACCAACCTTATCTAGTAAGTCAACATTTGCTCCAGCCTCCAATAATACCTTCACAGTTTCACTATTTCCCCTCTTAGCAGCATAATGAATGGCAGACCTGCCATCCTGTGATGTAAAAGTATAAGAAAACAAAGCAGTATGGTACATATTAATATATACATTTATAATGTGTTGTAATGATTTAATTAAAATTAAACCACTGACAATAATAGTTACCAATCTTAAGTCAACATTTGCTCCAGCCTCCAATAATACCTTCACAGTTTTATTTCACTTTTTCCACTCCTAGCAGCATAATGAGTGGCCAGTGGGAGCACAGTTTGTACGTCCCCGTACACTCCCCCGCATAGCCGGGCACCATATTTGTACATTTGCGTACAGTCCCCCCGCATGGTCCCCGCTATGTCCCGGGTCCTCAGGGGCCAATCCAAATTATAAAATGGGTTGTATGATTTAATAGATACAATTATAATGTGTTGCATGATTTAGTTATAGTTAAACCACTAACAATAATAGTTACCAACCTTATCTAGTAAGTCAACATTTGCTCCAGCCTCCAATAATACCTTCACAGTTTCACTACTGATTCTAATTATAATGTATTGTATAATTTAATCATAGTTAAACCATTAACAATAAAAGTTACCAACCTTATCTAGTAAGTCAACATTTGCTCCAGCCTCCAATAATACCTTCACAGTTTCACTATTTCCCCACCTAACAGCATAATGAAGGACAGACATGCCATTCTGTGATGTAAAAGTATAAGAAAACAAAGCAGTATGGTACTAGAACATCAGTCGGCCTGACGATACATCCGGGATAGGATGTGAAACTGTCGCCAAACAATAAAAGTAAGTCCAGTTGACTAGATTATAAACATTTTTGATTGATTTTTAACTACCAGGATGACTGACAACATTCATAAACAGTATGGTACATATTAATAGATACAATTATAATGTATTGTATAATTTAATTATAGTTAAACCATCAACAATAATAGTGACCAACCTTATCTATTAAGTCAACCTTTAATTTGCTCCAGCCTCCAATAATACTTTCATAGTTTCACTATTTCCACTCTGAGCAGCATGATGAAGGACAGACCTGCCCCCCTATGATGTAAAAGTATAAGAAAACAAAGCAGTATGGTACATATTAATAGAGCAAATTATGAAATGTGTTGCAATGATTTAATTATAGTTAATGAATGGCAGACCTGCCATCCTGTGATGTAAAAGTATAAGAAAACAAAGCAGTATGGTACATATTAATATATACATTTATAATGTGTTGTAATGATTTAATTAAAATTAAACCACTGACAATAATAGTTACCAATCTTAAGTCAACATTTGCTCCAGCCTCCAATAATACCTTCACAGTTTTATTTCACTTTTTCCACTCCTAGCAGCATAATGAGTGGCCAGTGGGGGCACAGTTTGTACGTCCCCGTACACTCCCCCGCATAGCCGGGCACCATATTTGTACATTTGCGTACAGTCCCCCCGCATGGTCCCCGCTATGTCCCGGGTCCTCAGGGGCCAATCCAAATTATAAAATGGGTTGTATGATTTAATAAATAGAACCATTAACACATAGTTAACAACCTTATCTCAAGTTAACCTAAAATATTACATTGTAATGTGGGTCAGTTTTTACTATGATTGAACTTACAAAATCTTTGTAATTAACTTCAGCTCCTTGTAATAGATCATGCACCATACCACTACTACTATCGCCATCACGTACAGCATCGACAAGTTTTTTGCTTCTTTCTAAATTAAATGTAAAAATACACAAAAATAAATATTTAGTGAAAACCAGTCCAAAGGAAGTGACAGAGAGGTTAGGGTATGTATATAAATGAACTATACACCTGGAAAAAAGTATCGCACCGCTGGTTTTTTGTTGAAAAGTGCAAATGTGGCCTCAAATTTTGCCACCATGGTATTTCCCATTTTGGACAACATTTGCTTGGCGGTATTTACCGATAAATACCGGTATTTACCTCACGGTATTTGCTTTACCGGCTGGTATTTACCGCCTGGTATTTACCGCCTGCTTACCGCCCAGTATTTACCGCCTCATGAAGTACCTGCCAACCCTGCCCTGCCTGAGTGCCGAATGCTTATTTGTTTTAATATTACCAAACATACGGAAATTTCGACTACCGTCCCACTAATAAACTCCTTTGTTTCATACTTTAAAACAGCTTTTGTGTTTGTACTGGCCTTGGAATGGCGATCAGTCATTCATGTTATTGTATTTCATGACCTGTAAAATCCGACTTTGTTTGTTTCGACCAAGCATCTTTTCCTATTGCACTGGTACTTGTTGATCAGAGGTTGAAAAAATTACACCTAATCAATTAAAAAGCCTACCGAATGCTTGTTTGTTTTTATACTAAAGTACTCAACAAAAGAAAGTCGTACATTTTGCTTTGGTCATTTTTTAAATCTATAAAACGTCTATGAAATTTTATATACCAGCACACATATTGATCGCTGCGCATTTCCCCTCAATGTGTGATCGATTGCCCACCGGTCAATGCTGGTTATAACAGTGTCACACACAGGGTGAACCTCACACACACCCATTTTCCTCCCACGTAGTGTATTAAAAATGTGACTTTTGAAAAGAAAAGAAAAAAAGCGACTAAAGTTATTTATATGGCACTATTTATATGGCACTAATCATGGTATCAAAATGTGCCTAAAAGATTCATCCCAATGTCTATATCGCCTGTTTGGTGAAAAAATAATCAAAAGTTACTTTAAATTACCTAAACAAAGTGTACGACTTTCTTTTGTTGAGCACTTTACTAAAAAACTGCGAAAGTTTCGACTACCATGCTGCTAATCAACACCCGCCTCCGAAACAATTCTAGAGCCTATGAATATTACGTACATATTAAACGGTGGTGCTAAGTACGAGGTTGACAACAACAAACACGGTGGCGTCTGCTAAACATCTGCTGATGATATTCATGAGCTTAGGGACCGTTCATTATTTATGCTGGAGGAGGTTGGGTAAAATGTAGGGGAGTCATGTAACTTTCATAAAGGGTTCAAAAGAAGAAAGTCTCCCCTAATATTAGTTCACGTTTTATAGCATAACTCCCCACACAAGTATATGTTTTAAAAAATTGAAACATTTATTAAAGGGAATGTGCTTGGCTACCCATAGAAAGTTTCCACTTTTCAATGTCGTGTTCACTTTTCTTATAGTCAAATTTCCCCAAAATTATATTTTCAGAAAACTGATACTTTTTAAGATCCTGCACAATTAAGTTACAAAAATTGTCTCCAGTACTTTTTTAATATTAATTTCAAGTGTCTTTATTTCAATTAAAAAGAAAGTCTCTTCTTTCTTTAGGCCAAAACAATTCAATGCTTTGTCTCAGCACCTTTTGCCTATGTATAAAGACGTCTTTCCACTTTCTGGCTTCGAAATCATCATAGAAATGTATACACCATGTACATGATTAATCGCAAAAGTGTAAACAATACGCTAGGTGGTATAACATGATGGCTTTTGTAGCTTGCACAAAACAAATAGTAATAAGTAATAAGAATTTATATTACACTGAAATACAACCATGACAATCAGATCATTTTTAAGTCTCGAACCAGCTACGGAAAGTATCAAACCACCCTAAACAAAACGCAGGCTTTTTGGACCCCTATTTTGGTGGAGGGTGAATTGTTATGACAATTACGTCTGAATGATCGCTTATAGACATTATCTTGGGATAAATGATGTCATTCAAAACGACCAATCACTCATCAGTGAGTTAAACGTCATATTCGAATATTACGTCATCCAGTCACGTGACCATCCACTTCCCTCCACTTTCCCTCCACCATCCTTCACGCAGATGGGGGTTCCAATCACCCTCGCCATACTGCTAGCAATGACAAACTAATACAGATAAGTAGTGTAAAATGTAGTGTTGTTCAGCATATCTGTAATACATACTCTGCATGTACTGTGTACCCGTCACCTGCTGTATTTATTATGTATTCATGATTTTCGATTAATTAAACATTTCATTGATGTATACAAAAAGTCCCTGACCAGGCGCTTTGATGTTAGCTAATCCAAAATCAATAAATTGTGCAAAAATTCTGAGGTATACATTTAATGAGCAAATTTCGTCTCTGCATGTAGTTCGGTACCTCAATCATAAAAGTCAAGTGTATAGTTTTAAGTTATGATTGTTTCAATGACCATAACTACCAACAAAATTGTTGCACTAAAATTAGGTTTCTATGGGATATCGTCAGCCTGCTTCGATAATTGCCTAACTCATTTTTTCTAGTTCTTAGAAAACAACAAAAGTATGAAACCTGTTACCTGTGTACCTGTTACTCATTTTGCATTATTGATGGATGGATATTCATTATGTGGAATGTGACTTGTACTGTTCATGCCTCAATTGGCGTGCATGGATGCACTAATCCAAGTCATATAGAAACAGATGAACACAGCCATACAATAATTTGATTAATTCCATGGATTTGTCAATGCAAATTCAATAATTCAAAAATGAGATGTTGGAGTGGTCTGGTGGCCCTTTTGCAACAAAGCTCTTCATTAATCAACACTTTTGATTGGTCAATGACTTAGGTATTATAACAGCATGTGCATAATGTAATAAAGTCATGATTTATGCAAAAAACTCAATTTTGCTGAAAAGTGAGTTAGGCAATTATCGAAGCAGGCTGACGATTTCATTGCTTAGTATGTGATTACGCATTGAAAATGTGTGTGTGAAGACTCCCTTACGATGCCTGTTACCCATTCATCCAGATACCTGACTGGTTCAGATAGCACACAGTGGACAATAAATATAAATCAATGGTATCCCAGAGGAAACCAATTCTAGTTCAACATTTTTGTCGTTAGCCATGGTCATTGAAACACTCATAACTACAAAACTATCCACTTGATTTTTATGAATGAGGTATCAAACTTCGGAGAAGACATTTGCTTATTAAATGTATATCTCAGAATGTTGGTACCGATCATTGATTTTGGATTAGCCATTGCAACATCAAAGCACCTGGTCAGGGACTTTTGTGTTAGATATGCAGTAATAGAAATACCCTAATGACTGTCAACCTGGGGTTGATGATCATGTGTTTCTCGGCTCTATTAAAAATATTGTGTGTACTGATCATAGTAGTATTGCTTTAAATTACTTTATTCCGTAATAATAAGAGGAATTAAAATCACTAGCAGGACGCCCGTTCTTCGAACGGGCTCCCGCTAGTAAGTAGCGCCTACCAGACAGAACCCAGGTGAAATAACACATAAGTAGCTATACGAACATTTGTCGCGAAATTGGTAAGAATACATTTTGAGTTAAAATATAATGCATCACAACACCCAATGCCAAAACCTTAACCATCTCCCCAAGCTGTATCCCGGCCCCTGGTTTATAATTTTAACCACACTATTTCTTTCCCCCAGCTATATCCTATGGTTTATACAATATTGCAACATGTCGCAACTTGGCGCTGATTTAGCTGCTGCCTGGACGTTGCATTGTTTATTAATGTATTTGATTTGTAATGTTGTTACAATTCAGCCAGTTGGCTGCGATGACAATAAAATTTAGACCTTTATTATTATTATTTTTTATACTTTTAAGGAACCATACTCTTTCATTCCACCTCGCAGTGACCCTCCCTGTTACGCAATTTAGTATCACATTTCTTCATTAACCAACCCCCTGCCACCAAAACCACATTACTACCCCCTCGCCCGCCCCGCCCCCCCCCCCCCAGCCCCGTGCTTATCTTATCTCAATCCTCCACCTCGTGACCCTCCCTGTTAGTGTTACGCATTAGTATCGCATTTCTTCATTTACCCCTGCCTCCCAAACAAATTTCTTCATTAGACTACCCTCGCCCCCGCCCGCCGTCCCGCGCCCCCGACCCGCCGCCGTTCCCGCCAAGACGACACTCAATCTCATCGCTTCTCCTTCAGGCTTCAACTCTGTGAACTTCGAACACTGTGTTGTTACACTAAAAAACTCAATCCAGTTCATTGCCATATATCGCCCACCACCATCAAAAGTCAATGGTCTTAAAACCTCTGAATATCTCGGGGAAATCGAAATGTTTCTCGAGGAAATGTATGTAGTCCCACAATCACTGGTGCTTCTGGGGGACTTTAACGTACACATGGATGTTCCTGAGAAGTGGGACACAAAGAGGTTTAACGATATTTTGTTGAGTACTTGCTTTCGTCAATTTATAGATAAACCCACTCACATATCGGATCATATCCTTGACTTGGTCATTACAAGACAAGATGATGATCTAATTCAGGTACACGACGTTCATCCAGACTTTAACTCTGATCACCATGTTATAACATGCATAGTGAAATGTGCAAAACCTCCTGTTCTAAAGATTTTTACTAGTTCTCGTCCCTTCGGTAAACTGGATCCTGTTTTGTTCAATAAATTGCTTATTGAGCGCCTGGTTGATTTCCCTTATGACTCTGAAGACCCCAATGTCCTGACAGAGGCATGAGTCTGTAACATCATCTGTCCTTGATGAAGTGTGTCCAGTCATTACTAAGGAGCGCACTATTAGGCCCCGTTTACCATGGTACAATGAGAGTGTTCATATCCAGAGACGCATCCGTAGTAAACTTGAACGCAGGTGGCGGAAGAGTCGGAAGGAAGAAGATCAGGAAGCTTTCCAGGCCCAGAAACAACTTGTTACTAACTTAATCGTCACTTCCAAAATTGAGTATTTTTCTGATAGATTTTCTAATGCTAGCGCTAAGGATATGTATGCTACAATCAATGGTCTGTTGAACAAATCAACAAAAGCTCTCCCTGTTCTAGAATCAAAATCTGAAAAAGAACTTGCTGATGACTTTCTTTCCTTTTTTATAGCTAAGGTTGATAAAATCAGAGCAAATGTTGACTCTAGCGTTACTGAAACTGTTGACCAAAGAAACATAATTGATCCAAATCAAGTTATTTGTATGCATGACTTTGATCCCCTAACAACAAGCGATGTTGAAAAGATCATCATGAATTTTCCCAGTAAGACCTGCTCAATGGACACAGTACCCACCTGGCTTGTTAAAGACAATTTGCATACTTTACTACCCATAATAACCAAGGTAGTTAATAGTTCTCTGTCATCTGGAACATTCCCGGACACTCTCAAACAAGCAATAATTACACCTGTTCTCAAGAAATCAAGCCTTGATCATAACGTTCTGAAGCACTACAGGCCTGTGGCCAATATCAAGTTCATGTCAAAGGTCATCGAGAAGGCCGCCTCATGTCAAGTAACTAGCCATGTAGACAGTAACGACCTGGGCGGAAAATACCAGTCCTCGTACAAAAGGTTCCATAGCACGGAAACCGCTCTTCTCAAGGTGAAGAGCAACTTTCTCCAGTACGTTGACAATAACAAGACTGTTCTTTTAATTGGGGTTGCTTGACATGTCGGCGGCTTTCGATACGGTCGATCATCCCATTCTCCTTCAGAGGCTTAGAGATCGGTTTGGATTGTGTGACTCAGTTATCTCCTGGTTCCGATCAGAGTTTCCATTAAGAATGCTTTGTCTGATGAGCACGTCCTCACTTATTCTCTGCCTCAAGGTTCGATCATCGGTCCCCAAGGTTTTATCTTGTATACATCTCCGGTAGGCGATATCATCCGCCGTCATAATATCTGTTACCATCGTTACGCGGATGATATCCAATTATATGCTGCCTTCGATCATAAGATACCTGGTGATTGTGAGCGGGCTGTAGAGAGTATTACTAAGTGCATTTCTGATATAAAGGTGTGGATGTTGCAAAACAAACTGCAATTGAATCAGGATAAAACTGAGTTTTTTGTTGTTGCTAGCCCTAGAGTTTTGAGTTCAGTGTCTCATATCCAACTGAAGCTTGACGGTACATCAATCAAGCCTTCCATCTCTGTAAAAAAACCTTGGTGTTATATTTGATGGTTCAATGAATATGTCCATCCACATTAGTAATTTGTGTAAAACTGTTAATTTCCAAATTCGTAATTTGTGGCGGATACGTCGTTTCATCACCCAAGAAGCTTGTCATCATGCCGTTATAGCACTTGTCCTGTCCCGCTTAGACTATGCCAATTCGCTTTTGTTTGGCGCTCGAGAAGTTGACCTCAAACGGCTGCAACGTCTCCAGAATAAGGCAGCCCGGCTGGTTTTTGCGTGTGGACGGGACAGGTGCTCTGCTGATCTCCTGCATTCCTTACATTGGCTCCAAATCAAGGACCGTATATGTTTCAAAATAATGTTGTATGTGTACAAATGTATGATGAATGTCGCACCACCTTATATCTGTGTGATCTTATTACCTTGTTAGCGACACACTAATGGTTGAGAATAGGCCCAGACTTCGCTCCTCGTCTGATACCACAAGGCTCTTGGTTCCGCGCTCAAAAAAAAGAGCTGGTGATCATTCGTTTGTTGTTGCCGCTCCACGGCTCTGGAATGAGTTGCCAATTCAGTTGAGGGAGGCTGTGTCTGTGCCTGTTTTCAAACGTTTGTTGAAAACCCATTTGTATAAATGTTAGGTGTTTGTGTTTGTGTGTTTGCATCATTTTTGCCTGTTGTAAGGCGCTGTGTTCTTTGTAGAGCGCCATATAAGTACAGATTAATAATAATAATAATAATAATAATAATAATAATAATAATAATTCAAAAGTTTTCAAATTTCAATTAAAAGACCCTACCCCCTCCCCCGCCCACGCCCCGTGGCATATTTCAACTCCAAGGCCTAAACCTTAACCATCTCCCGTACCCCAACCGTCACCATCCCGCCCTGCCCCGCCCCGCCCGCCATTTTTTCAATTACCCCCTGCCTCCCAAACCACATTACATCATTACACACAACCCCCATTCGTCACCGCCCCCACCCCCCCCCCCTGCCCCGCCCGTGGCATATCTCAACCCAAGGCCTAAAGTTCCCCGCCCGCGGCTTATCTCAACGCCAAGGCCTCACCTTAACCATCTCCCGTAGCGCGGCGTATTTCTCTACTATTTGTCCGCCCGCGTGTCGCACACAGTATCAAATCCCACATCTGACACCATGTTACGTAATTTAAATTCACCATATCATGTTTTGTTTTATCAGAAACCACATTATTTCGTTACCTTATGACCCGCTGCCGCGAAATATTTCGATGTGGTTTAGCTGATAAACTTATCATTTTATGAATAAAAATATCACATTGAGTTTCAATTCGTATACACAAACTATTAACTTAAATTATTATAATACATTGTTTAGATGTTCAAAACTATTATATAACTTTTATTTGGCATACATGAAATGCCATAAGTTTAGCATGCTCATAGATTTTTTTTTTAAATCTGTCATAGTGTGAATGTCATAACCAGCCCATACTAAGCGTGTTCAGGTTATTGAGAAAATAAATCATAATACATGTGTGGATAACACACTGGATTCAAAATAGCGTGTTAACTCTAATAATGCAAGAATGGTATGAATGGGCACTTCTCATCCCCTTAGGCGTGTTAGGTATACTTGTCTCAGATAAATATTAAATAAAAGTAACATAGACAAAACAAAACGCCATGCTATGATAGGATTCAAACCCATAACCTCTGTTTTCATAAACTAAGGAAGAAAGAACCATTATATAGTAAGTTAAACATGCCACTACTCTCTAAATCAGAATCTTAAAATGCTTTATATTTCTTATTTTAAGCATTTTTAACACAGGGAATTTCTCCCTAAAGCTGTTTATATGCACGAAAAGAATCTAATTTTGAATTAAATGACACGGAATAACAACACTATTTGAGGACATCTTTTTTCTTTCGTACACACTTTGTTTTGTCGATTAACATCCACAGCCTATCGCTTGAACGATGGGTACGCGATGCAAAAGTCATAGTTATGCCATTGTTGTGATTCAAGTAGCATCAATTCATTTCAATTCATTTTTTGTTATGACTTGAGTCAAGCTATGCAATTGTATGTTGTGATTCAAGTCAAGTAATTTACTATAGCTAGCAAGTCAGATACATTTGTCAAATTATAAAGTCAAAAAACTTATAATGGTAAGGGTTGGGAAAGAGGAACGTTAGGGCAATATTGGTAACACTGGACTTTTTCCAAATTTTCCAAATTTTTGGCCTTTCTGGTGGTGATGGCAGGTTGTGCCTATCAGTTCCTGGTGCAGGTATCACATGCCCATCTCTCCCCCCCCCCCCCCCCCCCGCACACCACCTTGAATATCAGGCCTAATCAATTGTCAAATCCAAGACTTGTAAGCTTATATCTAATGAAGGTAGCCTAGTTGTGGTGGAGGCAGGTAATGTGCTTATCAGATACTTCCCCCTACTACCTCCTCCCCTGATATCAAACCTAATCATTCAACATGCTACCTTGGGTGGTCTAAGACTTGTAAGCATATCCAATGAAGGTAGCGGTGGCGGCGGTATACTCCCCCTATATACTATTACCCCACCACCCCCACTTCCCCTTCCCGTGATATCAGACCTAATCAATCAACCTAACTTGAGGTGGTCTAAGACTTGTAAGCTTATCCAATTATGGTAGCGGTGGCAGCAGTATACTGCCCCCACACTACTACTACCCTACCCCACCTTCCCCCCTCCCCTGATATCAGACCTAATCAATCAACCTACCTTGAGTAAGCTTATCCAATAAAGATAGCTTATCCAAATCCAATGAAGCTAGCGGTGGCAATGATAGCCTCTCATCCTGTTTGACACCCATGGTAGTCCTGACAGCTACAGTGAAAATAGAAATATTAGATGCTATAAGGAGATCAGAAAAGAATGGTCCTGGAAAGCGGGGGGTTGGTCCTTGAAAGTGGGGGATGAGATATTTTAAAATGTCAACTTTTTAAAAATCATTTTTAATTTCAGCTCATTCTGCCAATGGTTCGCTATTGTCCAGATACTCTGACATGTTTCAAATCAGCTCTAAAGACATTCTTGTTTAACTCCTCTGACGATGAGTAATTTTTTCATACTGTATAGCGGTTCTTAGAACATTGTACTCTTGGTTTTATTTTTCCTGCAGCTGTATATTATCCTTGCAGGTTTTTACATGCTGTGTGATTTTTACCTTACTGTATCATGGTTTTAAGTATTATGTATGTGTAATATGTATCTTTTTATGATGTATTGGCGTATAACTTGTAGTTTAAGACATTTTGCCATTGTACAGCGCCTTGAGGTGTATTCGTAAGGCGCTTTAAAATGCGTTTTTTATTATTATTATTATAAAGGAGGGATAACAAAAATTGTCCCTAAAGAGGGAGGGGGGGAATAAAAAAGGTGGTTTTTTTTGGAGGGGGGGGGGTAACAAAAATTATGTCCAAAGCTTGAACTTTTCCAACACCCACCAAGTATTTATGAATACTCCCTATATTTGTGGGTACAGTACAGTATGGGACCTTCAGAATGGACCTTAAAACCTGGGGGAGGCACTGACATTGAAAAGGGGTATAGGTATGTGCCGCTTTTTTCACCCTTTTCTGCTAGCTCTTAATACCCCCCTTTTGAGCCTGCGTCATTTCTTTTAAATTGAAATTTCAAAAATCTCGAACATTTTCGTTCCAAAGCCCCAAGTTTTAAAATGTGTTCTAAAACCTAACATTTGGGGATAGGGGCGGATAAATCGTTGGATTAGGAACAAAGCCACTCGTATACTAAACATACGATTCAATTCAATTCAATTTATTCAGCAAAAGTAATACAAACAAATAATAATACAATATGAAGTAGAGGCTAGGAACCCCAGTGGAAACCCTGATAGACGGGCTTATATAATGGGGACCCTTGACACAATAAAATAGAATGATATATAGCAAATAGAGTATATTTATTGACGGGAGAACAGGAAACACGAAACAAGACACACAGAAACAAAAAGAGAACAATACAGAACACATGTACATGACAAGAGACAAAAGTTGCCAAGTTAAAAGTAAGTCATTAGTTATTTCTTCAAGAGGAAGGAGAGAGGATAGAATGAAAATATAGGAAGATGAGAAGAAAAGAAGAGGAGCAAACAAAGTTTATGTTTTAAGAGAAAGATTGGTGTGTGTGGTGTGTGTATCATATGTAGTAATGAAGCATTTTTTGAGCTGCCTTTTAAATGTATGTTTGTTTGTGATATTTGTGAGTGTGTTGGGAAGATGAGCGTTCCAGAGCTTAGCACCATAGTAGAGTATCTGATGTTTTTCAGCTGTGGTCGTTGGAGAGGAAGATGAAATTTGTGTGCTTGCCTTGTGTGGTGTGCGTGTATCTGACGGTTTGTGGTGAAATAGTTTGCGAAATTAGGAGGAAGGTTGTTATAGAAGTGGTCGTGCATATAAAATAGTGCCGTTTGTAGCTGGTTGATATCGTTGATTTTCAATGTATTTAGTTGGTGAAAGAGAGGTAAAGTGTGTGTCAAGCGTCGTGAATTGGTTATTGTGTGAATGACCCATTTTTGAGTGATGTCAGTGTTGTAGTCGAGTCCACCCTACCCGAGTCCGAGTCCGAGTCCGAGTCGAGTCCGAGTCCTTACCTCCCGAGTCCGAGTCCGAGACCGAGTCCTTACTGTCCGAGTCCGAGACCGAGTCCGAGTCCGAGTCACGAGTCCTTATATGTATTTAAGTTCTGATCACGTGTCATTAATTTTGCTATCTATAATAGGCCAACATATTAGTGAAGTCAACATAATGATGCATTTTTAACCGTCGCATCCCTATACATGGACAAATGTTGATACCATTTTGAATTATAGGCATAAGAATTGATTCAGATATTTAGAAAAAGGCCAGAATTTCATAGATCGAGAAACTTGTTAAAAGGTGTGATATTCTGTAAAGTAACCCTTCCTCTGCCGTTTCACATTTCTTTTCACTGAAAATGTCATCCCTAATTCCATTAATTTGAAAATTGCCAATGATATATCCTCTTTGTAAGAAATGTAATCATTTTTTTAAACAGTATACATACTGACACAAAACACCTAAAGACCATTTACATCGTACAATCAGCCTTCGATTGCACATGATTATTATCACTTTAATTATTAAGAGGTTCCCTCAAATTGTGTTTTAATGCTTGTAATGATTGTCAAAAGGTATTTTCAACAGCATATTGTTAACTGTTCAGATGTATTTATGATGATTTATGACATTATTTCTAAATTGTTGAAGATTGGATGACTAAATAAGCATTTAATTACTGCAAACAAAATAAGCCAATATTGACTGGACTCGGGCACAATTCCCGAGTCCCTAGTGTCCGAGTCCGAGATCGAGTCCTTCACCTCCGAGTCCGAGTCCGAGTCCGAGTCCTTCAAAATAGGGACTAGAGACCGGTCTCGAGTCCGAGTCCGGACTCGAGTACTACATCACTGAGTGATGTTTAAGCTGGCAAGTCTAGATTGATAGTTTGAGGCCCATATTATGTTGCAGTAGCTGAGGTGTGGAAGAACCAGCGTATTATAGAGTGATTTCAGAATGTGCCGTGAAAGATTATCCATAACTCTGTAAATGGTACCGATGGCATGAGATGCCTTAGTGGTTATAGTATTTATGTGGTGGTTCCAGGTGAGCTCATCAATGGTGATGCCAAGGAATTTTGTGGTGTGAACTTGTGAGATGTCATGACTGTCAATTGTGATTTTGTGAGAGTAGTGAGGAGTTTTGGATGAGAAAAGCATGTAGTTAGTTTTAGAGACATTTAATGAAAGCCCTGAACCAGTCAGTGATGTGGTTTAGTTCAGTGTTCAACTGTTCATGTTATGGTAAAGTGAATCAAGGTTTGAGTGAGAAAGAAAGATGTTTGTGTCATCTGCATAGAGGATGAGTTTTAGCATATTAGTTGTATTAGTTATGTCATTCATGTAAATAATGAAAAGGAGGGGTCCTAAGATGGATCCCTGCGGAACTCCAACAGTGATTTCCCGAGTGGTTGATTGATGATTTAGTGCATGGACAGATTGGGTGCGGTGGGTGAGATAGTTTTCAAACCATTCCAGGGCGATGCCCCTAATACCATAGTGGTGCAGTTTGGCAAGGAGAATATTATGGTTTATTGTGTCGAATGCCTTTGACAGGTCTAGGAAGATACCCTTGGTGTGATCTTTCTTTTTGAGTGCATGTGTGAGGTTAGTAGTGAGTTTAAAAAGTGCCATGTAGGTTGACCGTTTTGACCGGAATCCGTATTGTTCATTGACGAGAGTGTTATTTTTGTCCAGGAAATTATATAATCTGGTGTGGACTATTTTCTCAAGAATCTTGGAGAAGGGTGGCAATACGGAAATAGCTCTGCAGTTAGTTATTGGTCTTTGCTTTTGAATACAGGGATGACTTTTGCAGATTTGAGTTTATGTGGTACAATACCCGTGAGTAGTGATATGATTGGTTTAAGATGTGCAGAAGAGGTGTTGTGATGTGATCAAATGATTTGTTAGCAATGCCGGGATCGATGTTGTCTATGCCCGAGCTCTTACCGGATTTAAGAGGGTGACGCAGGTCGTGCAGTTCTTGAAGAGTGATTGGGTTGAAGAAGAATGAGTTGAGTGGGCTATTTGAAAGGTGAGCGGTGAAGGGTTTGTCTGCAGGAGGGATTTTATTAACCAGATTGTTACCAAGGTTTGTGAAATAGTCATTAAATTTGTTAGTAATGTCATTAGGATCAGTGAAGATTGTGTCGCTATGAGGGAAGTGATCCGGTAATGTGTTGTCTTTGCGTTTCTGGCCAATGATTGTGTTCAGGAACTTCCATGTTTTTGTAAGATCGTGCTTGAGTTTGTGAAGTTGGTCAGTATTATATGTTTTCTTTGCAAGTCGAATAATGTGAGTTAGTTTGTTTTTGTATTTTTTTATACCTTTCCTCAGCTTGCAGTGTTTCTTTTTGAGGTAACTCAAGTAGAGTGTTTGCTTGTGTTTGATCTTACAATTCCACTCGTGATCCATGGCTGTTTACGTGTGTATGCTCTCTTTTTCATTGATGAACGTTTGAGTGGAAATAATGAAGAGTTGTAGTGCGCCTTGTGTAAATATTGATGAAGTTGTTGTAAGCAGTGTTGGGATCAGGTGAGTCGATGGTGGTCTCCCATGTCTCCCCTTGCAGTTTTGTATTGAAGAGTGAGGTGTTGTGTTCACAAAAATCTCTTTTACGTGAGAGTGGTGCCATGTGTTGTGTGTTTCGGTGAGAAGTGATGTGAAATACGGGAAAGTGATCAGAGATGTCGGTGACCAGGATGCCCGTGGTTGAGTTCATGTCGGAGGAGTTAGTTACATGATGTTATCTATGATAGTTGCACTGGTGCGTGTGATACGAGGGTCATTAAATAAGTTCTTCCTCCTACCTCATAACTTTGCTGTTATATACGTCAGTCTTATGAAATATTCCAGAATTGTGGCTTTGAAACTCAGCTACAAATTCATAGTAAATTGGTCTGAGTACTGTTTTTACTTTTCTGGAGATGTTTGCTTGTTGGGGTGCTTGTTTCTTTCTTTCTTTCTTTCTCTCTTTCTTTCTTTGTTTCTGTATTTCAAAAGACCAACACCACAGATATCTAAATCTGTGACCAACACGCATGTTGAAGGCTACTCGTTTAAAATAACCCGCCAAATGTATAGCTCATTCTTTGACACTGTAACACGTCGTTTATGGTTTTTCCATAAATCAGAAGATACATTGTTCTTAATAATCCTTGAATAAAAGAATTGATAGTGTAAGGCGCATTCAGCTGAAAAGTAGTGAATTGGGACATTCATTTGACTTACTTTTTGACACAGTTTTGACACAGCTAGCAGATTTGACACAATTTTGACATAAACTAAACATTTGACACAGTTTTGACATATGTCAAATTCATGTCAAACTATGTCAAATGAATGTCCCAATTCACTACTTTTCATTTGACATGATTTTGACATGTGTCAAAAGTGTGTCAAATTGTGGCAAGGGAGTGCAATCTATACACTAACGATAGACCCCCAACTAACCTTCCATGAATATCGGTTTTTCACGCTTTGCATCTAACGCCAGATTCAACTTTTTAAGCACATGAGACAGCGTCCCCTCCATCCGCAACGCCTCTGTGAACGTCAGAAACGCTCGCGGTCCACCGTGCGCTATCAGTTCGTCGATAAGTTTGCTGACTTGAGCAGATGTGGTCATCTCCTGTTTGATAATCTGCTCGCCTTCGAGGCTCAGGACACGTTGTTGTCGCAGGTACGATAAGTGTCTGGAGGGATGAATCCTTGTACTCAGGTAGGCCCGGTGTTCTTCCAGTACCTATAATAATGATTCAATAATGAATAAACAACATATAACTAGGTTACATATAACCTTAAAGTATTCTTGCTCCCACAAAATAAAAGAGATATGGGAGTGTGCCCTCATTTTTTTTGGAAATCAGGTTTTTTGCACCTAATACGTAATACGATGGAAGGCAAGGTGGAGTCAATCTATGGAAGTACTCCATGGTCAATCTAACAGGGGTTACGTGTCACCCTCTACCGCAGCAAATAATTACCCACTAGACCACAGGAACTTTGGTTACATGGGCACCAGATGAACAGTATACGAAGTCTTTGTTGAGAATCTCAATCAGCCGGAATACCACTACTGTAAACGTGGAAATGTTCGCGCTACATTAATGTTTGCGCTTGTCACGTTCCAAGCAGCTACCGCGTAAATTAAAACCCCATAAATATATTTATTTTGGGGTGGGGTCAGGGATAGCACTGGATCAAAAATGTGAGAGGTCCCATGAAATTGTTCAGGACCCCTTAGGACTTCAAAAAACAAATTTAAGGGGTCCCCCAAGAAATTGAGGGGTCCTGAAGTTTGGGTATTTGAAAATTTTACTTTTTTATGGACAGTTTTAATGAATTTATATTGTGAACAAAGGATGGATATGTAATTTACAGAATTTCTTAAGGTTTCCATTTCCTTACATATCGTCAAATTTAAGGGGACCCTTCAATTTTGATCGGGACCCGCAAGTCTTTCCAATTTGAAACCTGACGCGTCACTACAAGAAAGTGAGATGTCTAGGATGCGCAGACGCGTCAGAATGCGACCCCTCGTGGGGTAGAGGTGTTGCGTCCCCATACCGGCGTGAAACACTGCAATTTTCCAACTCATTTGCCTGTCTTCCTTTCTCCTTTCTGTCCCTTTCCTTTCCTTTCTGTCTCCTAGCTCTTCTTTTCCGATTTTCCGCTGCCTTCCCAATTTTTTCGGTCACATTTTTTCGGGGGGGGGGGGGGGGGGAGCACTATGCCCCTCACCCCTGGCTACGCTACTGATACCCCCACCGGCTTTTAGCCTGGGGATAAAAAGTCTAAATATTCATAATTTCTGGATCTCAATGCTCTCCATTTGGTGTCAGATGTGGGTCATAATACTAATAAGTGGTTGGAAAGCCGACTTTTGGGTCAAGTTATTATGAATGTTCCATTATTTCAAAGGTCCATTATTCTCAATATCGAAGCAGAGGGTCATTATTCAAATATAATTATAGAGTTAAAAAAGGTTAGGGTTATGAGAATAAGGCATTGATAGGTCACCAGCCATATGAGGCGGAAGCGGGGAGGTTGCGCGGGTCATGACCCCCAAAATTTCACGACCGCCCCCCCCCCCGGGCCCCCCTATATGCCGCCTTGGACATAGGTGCGCATTGTAATGCGTAGGTGCCAGAGTAAGTGCGAATGTGCATAAACCCGAAAGTGCGTACCGGTCCCTTTAAAAAAATAATCGCGCATCGTAATTGGTCAATCCTGAAATCGTCACACGCTGTGCGTGACCTTAGTCACGCTATTCATTACTACTAACGGGCACCCGCTAGAAGATTTCACGGGGAGGTAAGTCAACAAAGCGTAAGAAAATGTTATACAATATCAATAACATGTCCTACATGTATACATAATCTAGACGGGCCCTAAATAATCAGAATATCGCAGGTGCTTTTAGATAATCCAGGTATAGGCCTACATGTACCTTTGTGTTTCCAGATACCTATGTAGGCCTCCCATGTGACCTGAAATGCAGGTACTCGCTGTCCCATTATATCCATGGACCACATGGGAAAGCCCTGCCCCTAATCCAGTTACCACAGGTGCCCTTAATAATGCACCGGATACCACAAATCCAGGTACTGCAGTGTGCCGTTATATCGAGATGTGCCCTTACTTTATCATAGTAAATTAAACGCGGGTGCCGAAGATAGCGGGCAGTAATAGTCATATCCACAATAGGCAGAGGTGAGTAATATCAAAGCGTTATAAATGTTTATATAAATATCAAGAGTATGTCCTTAAATAATTCAGGTACCTAAAGTGCCCTTGATATAATGTAAGTGACATGGTGCCCTTAATATACGCCATGAGTCAAGGCCCAATGTGCTCTTAAATAATACAGATACCCATGTTCCTAATCCAAGTATAGGCATACCCCACGTGTTCTTAATATACGTTGCCCGATAGGCCTAGGCCCTCCCCTCACAGATGGCCTTAATAACCCAGGTAGCCGGCCTTAATAACCCAGTAGCTAGCATGTGCCGGCCACCCGGCGTTATATATCCATACCAATGTGCCCGTATTATATCCAGTTTATAATGGAAAGCGCAGGGATATGTGCCGAAGCTATAACGGGTAGTTAGTCACATCAAAACGTAAGATGAGGGTATTGTAAAACAGCAAGAGTATGTCGTAGTTACTCCATGTATCCTAGGTGCCCTTAATACTGACATTGGTACCACAGTGCCCTTAATAATCCATATATACCAGGTGCCCTTAAGAAATCCATGTACGCCATGCATGTAAAAACACATGGTACACAATGGTACCCTTGATTATTGAGATACCACCCCATATCTACTTTAATAATCAAGAGTGTGTATTAGTGATCCAATATAGGACCTCCCTGGACTATTTGGTTTATCTTGAATCGAATATTAAGGGCATCCGTGATAACTGTGTATGCGGCTATTGGATTAATAAGGACACTTGAATAACAGGTGTACCCATTCAGGTGTAGGAATACTTAGAATATTCAGAGTATGGATTGCCTTATAAATATATTAAAATATAATTATAGAACACATGGGTGGGTACCCCATTTGATCCAGTAGGTAGACCTACCTCCGGGTGCAGTGGCGGCACTAACGGTGGGGTGGGGTGGGGTGGGGGGGGGGGGTGTGATGCCCAGTCGTGACCCCCCAGTTATTACCCCCTGTCAGCTTGTCTCCCTACCTATTTTTTGTACCCCAAATAATAAAAAATTGAATTTTTATGTCAAAACTGAAAGTTACTTAAGATTAGCTTTAACATTTCTCCCTAGATTCTTTTATTGCCCCGCCACCCCGTTTTTCTCCTTTAAAATGTTGGTGCTGGTGTCGCCACTGCCCATGTGCACATACTGTATCCAGGTAATTCAGTAGGCCTACGTTCTGAGCGTTATCGCCAGTTTCTTTATCGTTAGCAAACTCCGCGTTCATATATGTTACTAATGTGAAAGTGTCACTTTAAGATCTGTGTAAGAGTTTTTGTTTACATTTAGAAAATGTCGTAAAATATTGTTATTTGTCGGGCGTATAGTCCCGTATAAATGCTTGTACTCATGCGATCTTTAAGAATAACAAACGGCCGCATATACAGAAATGTAGCTATATCCCTGATGAAAATATTTTGGGTGAAGACCATATGTCATCACTCACTCCGAAAACCACAATTTTTGTCTGAACAGTAGCTACCCGAGTAAAAGAAATTCAAAATTTCGGATTATCATCTGTGATCCTTTCTGCGCATGTCTGAAAACGGGAAAATACTGGCATTGAACTATCTAATTAGCTCGTGTATTAGAGGCGCAATTACCACGCTTTTTCAGTTGAAGAGGGACGCGAGTGTAAAATTATTATTGAACTATCTAATCAAGCGAGGGACCGAAAATTAGTATATAGATACATGTCGAGATGAATTATAGTTGTTCGCGCCTGTCAAGCATTTTGAAGCCGCCCTCCGCAAACAACAACAAAATAAGCTCGCATGAAATAACACAAATTTATATCTAAGGAACTATTACAGGAGGGAGTATAACATTTGCCACGTCTCCCATAGAACATGTGTTACGGTATACAAATATGGACTGCTCATGAGGGAAATGGGGTGAAATATTGCCCCGAGGTGATCTGGAGACCATAAGCCTACTATTTTCCCGAAGCCGGAGGCTGAGGGAAAATAGTGGGCTTACGGTCTCCAGATCACCGAGTAAAGAGCAGTCCATATTTGTTTTAATATAACGCATGAAAATATTCACACTTGAACGGTTTAGTCAGTTTAGTCAGTTTACTCTGAGTCCAAGGAAAAATTACTCTGATGCTGAACTCATCTCATCGATAGAGGTCTAGACCTCGTTGCAGAATGCCCTCAACCTCAGAATTGACAACAAATAATATTTATGATTCATGGCTAAAATTAACTGAAATGTTAATTCAGCCTCTAAAAGATCTGTGCGGTAAACCAAATAATAATGCAATGCAGACAACTTGTTTACGTTTGAAGTGATTCCTTTTTTGCTGTTGTGCACTGAGCGGACTTCGTACACACAGATGGTGGTGAATCGATTTCTTGTTTATACCGAGTAGGGCCTTCTAGATTTGTAGAATTTAGAGAAAGCTTTATGTAGAATGACGATCACGTTCAGGTTTTATACAGGGTCTCTCAAGACGCTCCATGTTGGGATTGTACGAGCCTACGAGGGAGGGCATTTTTGGTCTATTCAAAAAGTACTATTGACAGCCCGGTCAATAGTACTTTTTGAAAGAAAAAACCCCGGGAAGTGACGTCAAGCATGAAATGGACCAAACTATTTTGTGTTATCTGATGTAAATTAGTATCCACCAATCAGATCTAGAATATTTTCATGCGTATATGTCCCCTAAATTCTGATGCTTCCGCCGCCACTACACTAGTCTTGAACAACACTCTCTGGCAGACCTTACCGATAGAGGGCTCACTGATTGTGACCGATCCCATCAGACTGATGGCGCCCCGAGAAGAAAGGTTTACTGGCATTGGATTTGAACTTATGACCTCCGTATAATGCTAGTGCTACACGAGCGCTAAATGCACATCGTCAAATTCAATATTAGCCCGTTTCCCGTATGATGTTACTGGGGGTGGTATGTGAATTATGCATCAAAGCGCACAGTTCTGTAGTCGATTTAATATAGCCTGTGTTTGGGGCAGTTCTCGGATGGGAGAGGTTTTTGGCATGGCGAAGTATATATCAGAGGGTGTTGTTCGATAGTGTGACAACAAAATGAAACACGGTATACGAGGTAGACTACCACTACGTATACACCAGCGCAATCATCTTCAGGGGGTTTATGACTAGGGTTAGGAATATAAAGATAATATTCTTTGAAAAAAATGAGTCTAATGCCAATTATTTGTAATAACCCCCATTTTGATTGATTCAAAATAATTAAGAAGGGACCTTTTAGAATATGCTACTGAGTGTTTATTATAGGCCTACCCTATCGATCACACAGGCAGTGTTGCGACGACTCTATAAATAAATCATTTATCTTCACTTATGGACTAAATCACCATTTTATATAATTCATTTTATTTGAAGTATCAAACCATGCAAGAGCAATGAGTTGTTTTGTAACTTGGTAAAAGACTTTTCAAATAACTTTGTTGAAACGAGTCAGTTTACCAAAAGACTTGACTTAAAATTGTTGCAGATGAAAACCAATGATTATTTAAATCATCAGTCATTTATTTTTTACAATTATCTTTCTCAATTATAAAGGCGACAACATTATTACAATTTTGAATTATTGAATATTTGTCTTATAAAAAAACCGTAGCCCGTTAACCATCGTTGGTTTACGTAGTTCCGACGTCGGCAAAACGTCAGTATCCCGACGAGACTTTCAGGGAATTTGGTTCAACGTCCATATGACGTCTTAATTTGGACGTCCTTTTCAAACCGTCAACGTCCAGCCGACTTCAACTTAAGGACTCCGACCTTTCCCCAACGTCAACTACCATTCCCCGACGTCGGGCCGACTTCAGTGTGTTATCACTCAGGGTCCCTCTATACTTTGGTAGGAGATCCCTATATGAGGCTATGTGCTCAAACTGCAGGTTAACAGGTAAGACTTTATTAAAGTCGATAGTGACTTGATTTGACTTCACCTTGACTCGAGGGTTTCGAGTTACATCTGTCAGTGACCTTGTGACTCGAGGTTTAGTATTGGTTGGTAACACTGCACTTTAAAGCCTGTCGCGAAACGTTTTCATCAGAAAGGCGATATTAAAGGGGCATTGAGATATAGGTATGTGGTTGCGCCCTCAATTTTCCTGGAAATTGTTTTGTTTTTTTTGCACCAAAGTAATACGAGTCTTAGGCATATAGTAACTACCATCTGAAACGATTTACCAAAAATCGCCGTTTATCATATAACATTTCATGATTTTCTTAGTTTCGATCTGATCATATCGAAACTAGGTGCTGAATTCGGAAGTTATGCTATCGTTTTACTCGCGGCCTTTCGCGGCAAATCTCTGGTTCTGGTTCTGGTTGATTACTCCAACAAAGCGAGATCCCGCATCACGTCAGAGGGTTGACCTGGTAGTGTTAATTCTTGTTGATAGTGTTGACGGTGAAACATTTGCAGAGCCTTGTTTTAAAAATATTATTTGCAGAACACATGACGCGTTCAGAACATGTTCACGGTGTGTTCTCCAGGTGTTCCAGAACATGTTCAAAATGTAACAGATTTAGAACATGTTCTGAACGTGTTCTGGATATGTTCTGAACGTGTTCAGAACATGTTCTCTATCTGTTACATTTGAACACGTTCTGCAGTTTTTGCAGTGATAGTTATGGCTCGCTACGCTTCTTGTGGGGATTTAAGCCATCCATATAATGGAATGATGTGTAACCAAGCAACGTACCATAGCTATGGCTCGCTACGCTTCTGGGAGGCCATCCACATACAGATATAACGGAATTAACTTTTAATGGAATGTTATAATTTGGTATGAACTTTATGATTTAATATTTATGAATGAAATCAAATGTACATGTACTCATCATGTTGATGACCTGAAGAGAATCGACGAAGGAAGTGGTGAATTAAAATTGAAATAAGATAAATCTGATTTGTATGATTGTTGACATTCGGCGTTGAATGAATAGTACCTTACGCATGCGGTATAATTTGAACTTGGGCGTTAAACCGAAGTTCAGGTCTAACAGTCGGAATTGTATGACATTTTGGACTTTGGGCTATGTTGATGATTATCTTTACGTTATTTGCTCATTTAGTATATCGATACATCTCTAGCTCTGTGTCCCTTTGTTGTAGAATTCAACAGTCAATTACACACTGACCTAAAACCTAACTCAAATTGAATAGGCGGGGAATTGGGCCTAAATCAGCTTATTATTCGTACCTGTTTCTGCATCTCGTACAAAGTTTCATCCAATTCTTCTTTAGTGGACGTGCTTCTTTCAAGAAGTGTGGCCATTTTGTTTCAGTCAAACCAAGGAGTAACTCCTTGGTCAAACTCAGAAAACGGAACTGAAGATGGGCGAACGTCACGTCACTGAACAATTATCATATGGGGAAATCCCGAAAACAGCGTTCACAGCTAATAATCTCGTACTAGTATTATGAACGGTAAACTTCTATATCACAACCCGTCTCGGGTATAAAGTGTGCTCAATGATAATGTTTCAGAGACTAACACGGAAGTAATAGCTCCGAGCCTCCGATATACATGGTGAGTCACGGTATGAGCGACTCAAAGAAGCCGTGGCATTGGCTGGCACGTGTTGTCTGAGGGGGTGCATTGGCCCCCTCAACAGCCACAGCAACTCTGCAGCCAGGGTTGTCAACAGCTGAAAATATTGAAACTTGACTTCGTGCAATTTGGTGAAGACTTTTATGGACAATTAAGATAAACTCGCAATACATGTTGTAGGACCTATGTTACAATCACTTTAGATTTTTTTTAAAACATCAATAGTTTTGATGGGGTTTTGAATCAAAAGAACATAGAAAACCCATATTTTTCTCATTATTTCTGCTAGAACCTTAAGCGTAAGATATGTTCTAGTATTAGACGTTAGACCAAATGCAGTGAACCGCCAAATTCATTTGTGTTTCTAAAATAAGAACCATTAGAGGTAGGCCTATACAACTTACTACTTTGGAATAGGGATGACCGACCCTTCCCTTAAAAATCAAGTTCAAAACCGGGCCACACACCGGAACACCTACCTTTAAAACCATTCACATTTCTATTTACGGTTTTACTATTTACGCCCCCCCCCCCCCCCCCCGGTGAAATATATATCGGAGACCGCCCCCCCCCCCTTTTTCCCGGATTTACATCTGTGATAGCCTGATCAGGCAAAAGGGTGCCATGTCGATGTCCAGTCCACCCATCGCTCATGCCCGCCCTTGAAAGGCCCATGCCCCCTCCCCTGATTCTCCCAGCCTGCCGCGCCAAAGTCAATTATTCTGCCATATAGTGGCACTTTTAAGTTAGGTTAGGGGATTTATATTGTATCATGAGGCCTAAAAGTGTTCAAAAGGTCAACTTTCCATGTAATAAAAACATTGTAATGCCCATAACATGATCATAACACCAAGACTTTGCCGTGTCCATTGTTATGATCATTGTGGTAAAAAATTCCCCCTCAGCTTGGCCAGGAAGGTTTTATTTTTATAATTATCCAACTAAAGACATCAAAAAAAGTAACTCGGCTGTTGTAAAAGCACCTATAATTTTAAAATTGTTACTCATATTCTAAAAATGAAAATACCAGGAGAAGGACATTTTAATTACGGTGATTTTGACACCTTGTTTGTTAAAATCGATAAAGTATTGTTGTCGCGGTATGTGCTTACAGATGAAAAGTGCCATTTCCATTGTTGCATTAACTCCTATTGATCACTCTGATTCAGCGTGAATATAATAGGGGGATTTTGATAGTTTGTCCATGGCGATGACCTGTCCTGTCTGTCTTTTCGGACCTTCTAAGCATTTGGAGTTTTAAATTCATCCTTTTTAATTGTAAAGAAGTACGCCTGTCATCCCCATTAAATTTGTCCCGGATTATGTTAATCAAGTTTACAGCACAACAAGAACAGCTAATCAAAATTCGCGCTATTATCTTCACGCTGAATCAGAAAGTTCAATAGGAGTTAATGCAACAATGGAAATGGCACTTTTTATCTGTAAGCACATACCGCGACAACAATACTTTATCGATTTTAACAAACAAGGTGTCAAAATCACCGTAATTAAATTGTCCGTCTCCTGGTGTTCTCATTTTTAGAATATGAGTAACAATTTTAAAATTATAGGTGCTTTTACAACAGCCGAGTTACTTTTTTTGATGTCTTATAGTTCACTATTAAACACAACATTTTATCATATTAGACTTGGGAACCATTAATTGTATTTTCAAATGAGGCAGGCAATGGGAATTGTGAGCGTGCGCTAACGTGTCCGAAAGCGGAGCCTGGTGTGGTATTTAGGCCTATTAGGAGAAAGACTTGTAATAAAAGCGGAGGGGGGGGGGGGGGGGGGGGGGGGGGGGGGGGCACTCAACCTTTTTTGGTAGGGGTGTGCCGCCAGCCAAAGGGTCTCTGAGAGAATTTTATGACAACAAAAAATAGGGTCTTAAGAACTGGTTTGTTTTTTCAATTTTGATTAGTAACGCACATTTTCGAAAAATTGGGTTTTAGAACGCAAATTTAAAAAAAAAATATTGGGGCTTAGGAATGATGATTTTCTCTGTTTCTAAATTGTCAATAACATGAATAAAATGATGCATGCAGGCTCAATAGGAGGTCTTAAGAGCTAGCAGAAGATGGTGAAAAAGAGGGGAGTTCTTAAGGCGGCATACTTCTTTCCAATGGCTATTGGTTTTACCATATTGCCTACAAAACAGATTTTTCAGAAACTTCTCTACTTTCAAGCCTCAATTAGGATTACTGAACCAATAGTAGGCATATTTATACTGCGGAGGGGGGGGGGGGGGGGGGAAATCACCTTTTTTGGTAGGGGTGTGCCGCCAGCCAAAGGGTCTCTGAGAGAATTTTATGACCACAAAAATAGGGTCTTAAGAACTGGTTTGTTTTTTCAATTTTGATTAGTAACGCACATTTTCGAAAAATTTGGGTTTTAGAACGCAAATTTTTAAAAAAATATATGGGGCTTAGGAATGATGATTTTCGCTATTTTTAAATTTTCAATAACATGAATAAAATGATGCATGCAGGCTCAATAGGGAGGTCTTAAGAGCTAGCAGAAGATGGTGAAAAAGAGGGGAGTTCTTAAGGCGGCATAGGGCCTACTCCTTTCCAATGGCTATTGGTTTTACCATATTGCCTACAAAACAGATTTTTCAGAAACTTCTCTACTTTCAAGCCTCAATTAGGATTACTGAACCAATAGTAGGCATATTTATACTTATTTAAATGCATTTATCATGGTGATTCCAAATATGGCAATGAATTCAATAATTTCGACGTATTTTAAACACTTTTGTGACATTTTGGGATGTCGTCTGCAGACGCCTCTGCGTGGAAAGTCACAGTACCTAACTTTGAGATGGACGTTTGTTTGGTTGAGTGTCATTCACAGATTCAGTATGGTCCAACTGTTCAATATAAAGCACATTAGTCTATGTAATTTAAAAGCTCACAATAACGAACCTTCTAATTTATAATTTTCAACAGTTTAGCTTTTGTAACTGAGATTTTCATTTTTTGAAACAGGTATTCATGGTATTTTAAATTACAATCCTTATCCAGCATCTTCGGTAAGATATTATTGCACGTGGAGTACCCCTTCAAATTTCTATATGAAGAAAAAACAGCAGCCCATATTTGTGGTTTTTCCGTCACATCTCTCGCCCTCCCCTCCCCCCCCCCCCCCCCCCCCCCCTTAGAATAAATTATGTAAGGCCACACTGCAAATCTAAGTGTTAATCATTTGAGTAACGGATAATTAACACTTGAACGCGTTAATGCTCTAAGATTGAACAGTATAAGTAAAGGATGTGTTCATTAAGTTTCACTTATTAACACATTAACGCCCGATGAAAGCCTGAAAATGTAAGTTAACGTGTAAAAGAGTTCATATTTGAACACTTTGGATGCCTTTTTTTAACATGTCCGTGTGTTCATATATGAGCTCTTTAACACGTTAATCTTGTATTTTTGAATAACATGCTCATACTCTCGCGCCTACGGCGCTCGCTACTCGCGTCTGCGGCGCTCGCGCCTCGCTGCGCTCGGCTCAAGAGGCGTCTTTGACAAAGACTAGGTTTTAAGCTAAAACACATATTTAACCACACTTTTTAAAGGTATATTATGTGATCTTTTCCAGAGGACGCCCTCAATCCTCGAAAAAAATAGGAAGCAGGTTTCCTTGCAGCTTTACTTTTCTGATCATAAATCATAAATATATTCCAAGTTACAGAGCGATACGATTCCTAATAACCTCAAAATCATGGTTTTAGAGTGATTTAGAGTAAAAAAATGAAAAATAGATTGTACCGGAGCGGTACAATCTATTTTTAAACCATGATTTTGAAGTAATTAGGAATCGTATCGATCTGTAACTTAGAAGATCTTTTATGATTTATGATCAAGAATGCAAATCTGCAAGAAAATCTGCTTTCATAGTAAAAATCAATGATAGAGGGTGCTACTTCGAAAAGATCACATAATATGCCTTTAACCAAACGCAATTTTCAAAAATGTTTTGCTTTGGATGGGGTAACTTAACCGGCGTTTAACTAAACATTTGCACCGGGCATTTGCATCAACTGCATGTTGTGATTTATTTTTGCACAACATGGCGCATGCCGGGGGCGCATACAGACTGTAATTAATAAATATACAATTATGTCTCCCAAGAAAATAATAACCGCTGAAGCGACATAATATGTCCTATATTTATCATGTTTGCAAATGTGTTTTGTTAAACGCTCCGTCTAAAAGATACTTGCATTTAACTTATAACATGAGTTTAGTTAAAGTGGTGGTTTTTAGGCTAAAAACGTGTTTAGTACGAGGATACGGCCCAGTGTAAGCTTAACCTACAACTTGCTCTTACAGCTTGCAGCTTTCTTGTGGAAAGTAATTTCACAGGTAATAAAAGGATAATATAGTCAGAGAAGACTTACAACTAGGCTAATTCATGATACAAGTGCACCTTACTCAGGATAGGTAACACCAAAATACGGAAGTGTACGTTTAGGTCCCAGATTCTGGACTGTACATCGTCCGAGTTGACACTGTTGACAGTATCGGATGATACTGGCACATATAAAATGTTCTAGTATTGCCCGATACTGGAACACAAATATTGACTGTTGTGTCTGTTGAGTCAATATTGACTGTTGTGTCTGTTGAGATTGGCACTGTCGGTTCATTTGACAAGAAGAATCATGGAATTATGATGGTCAAAAGTACAAAGATCGAAAGTTCTTGCCCCCCCCCCCCCCCTCCCCCCAATATGACAAACCTAGCTACGCACTGCAAATATGTACCACCGTGCAATACTAGTGGAACAGATCACTACTGGTAGCATGTGTACCAGTATCGCCCAACACTGGAACATAAAAACGTTCAGTATCGCTTGATACTAGAACACAATTTGACGTTCCAATCGACCGACACTGGAACAGTAAAATGGTACCAGTATCGAGCGATACTGGAATAGTAAAATTGTGCCAGTATCGAGCGATATTGAAACTTTTACGTTCCTGTATTATTAGTTATCCCCTGTTTGTTCATGCAATACGGCCAAATATCTATGGTTTGTTTCCAATATCACATGAGGCGATAGCCGACTGTGGTATTAAAAAAAAAAACCATAGATATTTTCCGTATTGCATGAGAACAAGGGTAACGAATTTATCATTTAGTAGACATGAATTCATTTTAAAAACCTTAACACTTGGAACAACTAAAACATTGTTGTCAATTCACCCCTATCCTAATTCACCACACTGCCTCCTCACCCAAGATATCTAGCACTTAGATAACTTGGAGCCTTAAACACTTGGAACCACCAAAATGACATTGGGAACCACCAAAAAGAATATTTTGCTCGCCGTCATTCACCACACCGCTCATTGACCCCCAACATACACCGAGCACAACTTAAACAACTTGGAACCCATAACTCTGGGAACCACATAAATGATACCGGGAACCAACAAAAAGACAGACCAACCCCCAACCCACATCCATCCCAACACCGCCACCCTTTCCACATCTAACCCCTAAAAATGATAATGGATCAATCCAAACCTTGATGTAACCAATCAGAGCTGTGATAAAATTACTAGACTAATACGGGCTCATATCAGTCATCAGATACGGGAAAATATTCATTAGGACATTAACCAATCACATTTCAGCATTCATGTCTACTAAATGATAATGAACGATACTGGTACACTTTCCAAAAACCACCTATGTATAAACTATACCAACTTCTCCTGTGTTCACAACTATAGTTTGATCCGTTTTAAATATGCGAAGCCTCATCACAGTAGCAAATTAATACAAAAGGATGTGGGCGCACATGAAGGCAACAAGCACGCAACAAGCGCACTGCATCATATGCGTGAATGCTGTTAAACTACATGCGCGTGTGGCCATAGTCTTTCGCATACGCCGCGCTTGGATTACTTTTGCGCATAGAGAAATGATTCTTCATCTACCGAGATGGAACTTTGGAATTAAAAGATTATATTTCAGGACAGTTTCTATATTTCAGATCATGAAAGCAGCATTATATGAAGTAACACATGATATGAGTACAAAACCGTACATATATTACACTAAAAGTAGGACACTTGGTCATGCTGTCAAATAATGCCAGATATCAAATTTGGACCGTAATATTTCATATACAAATCTGTTGCTGAATCTCTTCTCATTAATACATTTGTGTTTCTTATACAACATCTGCTTTTTCATTCCATAGAATTAAAGGATATGTACTCTCTAAAAAAAAATTTAAAAAAAAATGTAAATGTCAGTTTTTATATAGAGCTTTTCCAATATTATGCTCAACTCAAAGCGTGTACATTTAATCTGCTGCCACTATAGGATAATTATTCAGTTCACTTATGTTTTGCTGCATATCATACAAATTCTGATAATTGCGCATATTCCTATCAGACACTTTATAGTTTGTGAGACAGGTACCCATTTTTACACCTGAGCTGGGTGGAGAGAAACAAGTGCGGCCGCAGTGGGACTTGAACTCACAACCTTCCGCTATTAAGCGAGTGCGGTGTTCATTCCACTGGACCACACATGCCCGTAATTCAAATTATGTATTCTCTGCAATTACATCCCATGATGCAGTATGTAATATCTATGAATAATCATTTTCAATCAATAATCTTAAAAATAGCTTTAAAATATGTATAATCAAAACATGGCATATTTTGAATTTTATACAGTTATACAGTCTAGTACAAATCTTCAGGTAAATCTTATAAAAATAGTTGTTCATTAAATATACAGTCATACAGTGTTATAGTACTTAACATATAAAATAAATTCATTATAGATATATATACACCGTCATATCTTATAAAAATAAATATTCATGGAATATTCAAGAAACTTGACAAATCTAGACTTTTAGACTGTCATTAAACATAAAATATAAAATAAATAACAAATAAAACTAAAAAATGAAATAAAATATGTACATCAACCAATCTTGGTATATCTTTTCCATAATATAACTAGTAGGGGCCGGGGCATGCCTTCTGGCAGTGGGATAAGCGATTATTTGTTGTATATATAGGTCTAACTTGATAGAGTTTGCCATTTCATTTGGGGGGCATCATGGGGGAAAGCCTTCTGGCGGGGGAGCAAATGCCCCCTGCCCCTCCACCCTCTATAGTTACGCCCCTGATCTTACAAAATGAATGTTCATGTTATATATGTAGCATTTTCCAATAGCAACCACAATATATTTACTAATTCTCTTAAAATGAAACAAAAGCCAGGAAGTGGCCACAATTCATGATTCTGACAAAGATGATATCGAGGGCTCAGAAACAAAAGGCATTATCTCCATTTTGATCATTTTGAGAAAAAGCCTATTGAAGATCTTTAAACACATTGGGGAGATAGAGATGAGGCCTTGTGATACTGGCTAAAACTTTGAAAGGGGTTGTGTTATGGAGATATGCTGTGTGTTACGGGAAAGAGAATATCTTTCTGAACATTTTGATACCAAAATCTCTTTTTGAAAAATGGAGATGAGGCCTTTTGTTTATGAGCCCTCGATATGCAAACTGAATGTAACAAACACAAGAAGTGCAATCAATGTTGTAAAGGCTGGTGGGTAGCAATACAACTGGCAATTTGCCGACAAAATACAAACCTACCACAAGAATATGCACGGACAAATGAAGTGTGATAAACTAAGCAAAAGAAGATCAAGTCAACTTTACCCAATGAGGTTGAACTTCGTATGTTACAATATACATGTACCTTTTACATGCTTTTCATCTTTTGTGTGCATCATTTGATTGATCACAATTCACTTTCTGCTAACAAACCATAGTTGCCTACCCCACCCCTTCTCCCTCTAGGGCCACTGAAAATCTAAACGCAATGACGCATTTTTTATAACATCAAATTAATATAATAATAATAATAATACAACGACTCTTGTATAGCGCTTTACACCGAAGTCCCATAGCGCTTACAAATAACAAAACAAAACAACAAAACAAAAACAAAAACAAAAACAGAGCAAAACATATGAAAGACACAATATACCAGGAAACTAAAGATACAAAAATAAAATTAAATGTTACAAAACGCCATTTCAAAGAGATATGTTTTCAGAGATGATTTGAATTGATTAAGAGTCTGAGAGTTCTTAATATGAAATGGCAATTTGTTCCAGAGTTCACAAGATGCATGGCGAAAACTACGATGACCATATGAAGTTGTACTAACCAATGGTGGAACAAGATTTTGTTTTGAAGATGAGCGGAGGTTGCGAACAGGCTTGTATTCCTGAATCAAGTCAGTGAGATATTCTGGAGCAAGTCCATGAAGACATTTATAAGTCAAGAGAAGTATTTTGTACATGATGCGAAACTTAACAGGCAACCAATGAAGATCACGAAGCACAGGAGTGATATGTTCTGAGAAGCGAGTACGTGTGACAAGTCTTGCAGCAGAATTTTGAATACGTTGTAGCTTAGAAATATGGGAGTCTGGAAGTCCGTATAAAAGGCTGTTGCACATATCAAGATGACAAGTGATGAACGCATGAACTAAAGTCTCAGTCAATTTTTTATCAAGACAATTTCGGATGCGGCCAATTTTGTAGAGAGCAAAAGAGGCTGAACGGCATTTATTATTTATGTAGACATTCATGCTGAGATCATTAGCTACAATAACACCAAGATTACGGGCAGATTTAACAGGTTGAATAGGAACATTGTTAATGTCAACAGACGGAAGAGGAGAATTTGTTCTAAACTTAGATGTGATGTGAAGAACTTCAGTTTTGTCTTCGTTTAGTTTCAAATGATTAGCTGTGGACCACGCTTTGATGTCAACAATACATTGTTCCAATTTTGGAATGAGAGTGGCGCGTTCACTAGGTTTCAAAATAAGATAAACGTGGGTGTCGTCGGCATATATCATTCTGGGAAAACCATGCGATGCTATAATGTCCTCTAGTGGAGATGTGTACATCGTAAATGATAACGGACCGATGACGGATCCCTGCGGCACTCCTTCCAGTGGGATATGAGGATTTGAAACAGAGTCGTTGATAACAATGGATTGGGAACGATTTGTAAAATACGAAGCAAACCAATTTAAAGCTGAGGAAGTTATTCCATATCTTGTAGTGAGCCGGTCAAGAAAAATAGTGTGATTTATAGTGTCAAAAGCAGCTGAGTAGTCAAGTAATATCAAGACTGCTTCATCACCTTTATCTACAGCAAGACAAAGATCGTTGTACACACGTAGTAAGGCAGTCTCCGTGCTGAAGCAAGGTCTATAAGCAGACTGCATCTTTCCGCGAAGGTTGTTGTTAACAAGATATTCTTGAATTTGGGATGCACATGCACGCTCAATTGTTTTTCCAAGAAAAGATAAGTTGGCAACAGGGCGGTAATTTTTCAGAGTTTCACGGTCAAGATTTGGTTTCTTTATCAGTGGCGTAATAAGAGCTGACTTGAGAACGTCTGGAAATTTGCCATTCAAAAAAGAGCAGTTGATGATTTTGGTGATTATTGGTAGAAGTTCATCCACACATTTTTTCAGTAGCCATGTCGGAATAGGGTCGAGAGAACATGTTGAAGATGGTGATTTCATGATAATCTCGCGTACCGATTCTTCAGACATCAAGGAGAACTCCGAAAAAGAGGAATCACATTGGTCAAAATCAAAATAGGAAGTATCCGATTTAGTTGTGTTGACAAGAGTTTGTTTGATGCCCTGAATCTTGTCACAAAAGAATTCAGAGAAGCGATTGGCAAGCACATCATCAGAGGTACTAGAAGGAAGAGTTTTTGACATAGTAGCATTTGGAGTACATAATTTGTTAAATTTTTGGAAGAGGTGTTTTGAGTCGCAATCGGCAAACTGTTTTTGATGGTAGCTCTGCTTAGCCTGTTTGATTGCTAGGTTGTACTTTTTGCAGTATTCCTTAAAAATTTGTTTGTCAATCTCAAGCTTTGAAGAAATCCAGCGTCTTTCGAGTCTTCGCGATTCCTGTTTCATATCCCTTAAATCATCATTGTACCATGGTGCATTTGGGCGGCACCTTACTGAACGTGTTATGAGTGGTGCATGTTTGTCCTTAAGATTCTTAAGTACACTATTATATTCATCAACAAGCAAATTAATATCATTAGTAGACGAGGTACATAGTGAAGAATTCAAAATGTCAGAATGAAACGAATCAAGATCAATATCATGAAGTTTGCGCAAGGTAATTTTCATATTGACAGGAAATTATGACCTTTTATCAAAGAAAACCAAACTTGTCTGGATTTTCACATCAACCACATTTGTCATTTTTAAGGCTGCATTACAGATGACCATCTATTGCTAATTTCTGGTACAAAAGAGACAAGGGTGTGAATAAGCTCTCATTCTAACAACTGGGACAGTTAGGCTATGTCTACAATCTTGGGGAAAAAGTCCTTGGAATGCTTTACACGTTTGAACATTACGCACATGACCATCTTTTGCTGATACAAAAGATAAGCTCAGAATGACTACCGGTAAATCTTTTTATCTTATTCTAGCAACTGGGATAGTTTATGCTATACCTGGGTGCTTCTTTCCAAGACATATTTCTCAGTCTTTTGGTTTCTTTTTCTTTGTCCATTTACCCCTTTCTCCTTTTTCATTTTTAAACCTTTTCCAGACTCCTTTTTATTTTGTCCCGCAATGATTTTACCACTGAAAACATAAATATTTAAATCTGTCAATGTTTCAGGTTCACCTGACTCTCTCATGTATTCATACTAAAGTGAGTTCATGTTTATCAGAGAAGTAAAATTCACATACATAATATGTAGATAATACTGCATTTAACATAATGCACCAACTCAA
The DNA here is from genome assembly GCA_035610835.1 of Ophiura sarsii. NCBI lineage: Eukaryota > Metazoa > Echinodermata > Ophiuroidea > Amphilepidida > Ophiuridae > Ophiura > Ophiura sarsii. Next base: position 49,768,266 of record CM069453.1, on the reverse strand, counting down.
TTAACGAGGTCATGCTACAAATCAAACTGAATCATCAACTTGCCATCATAAGATTCAATTCAACATATAATGACATGTTCTGTAAACGATTGTAGCATTATAATACTTGCTATAATTATATTTATACCTGTTTTGGTTATGAACAACCTCATAGAATAGTGATGCAAGTATAATTTGATGAATCATCATTTATGTATCCATACTTCAAAATAGTACAAGGGCCACGCTCAATTTTTCAGGCCTCCATCACGACTTGCATCTCAGTTCTCAATTTATTTTGAGCTCCTGCACATCTTTTACAAGGTTGTCCATATCAACCTGGAGTACTTGTATCAAACTTTCTTTCCAGTCACCGTCTACCACCTCAACTTTACTCAATGCTTGTAGCATGCGGGAAGCTGGTCGCCAATCGTCTGGATCATCAGAGCCCTGGAATTGCTTACATTGCAAGTCATCAAAACCTACTTTCTGAGCAATTTGACGCCATCTTGGTCTGATACGCCTTGCAAGATCGTCAAGATGACTTGGAGCATTATCCATGCATATGTTTGGGATATTGTCATGTGCTCGAGTTGATTTTTTACCTTTCTAACTTGCATTTTTTCGCTGGGCATTCCTCTGTGTGACTTGCAAATATATCAGTCAAATCCTCTTCATCATGATCTAAAATAAAGGTAAACACATGGTAGAGGTTGCTAATACAGACTGTAATCATGGTAATTATACACTTACATTTGTCACCACGAAAATAATACAACTGCAATGATATGTTTTGATGGATGATTCGAAATAGGAGATAGGCCTATGTGTTTCACCACAAATTCTTTGAAATTCAATCTGTTCCAACATCTACATTACCTGATACGAAAGTATGTTTACCCTGAATGATTCACATTACTTGATTGCTATATGAATTTGTTCGATGTGCAACGCTATGTTATATTTTAATCGTTTTTGAGAAAAGAGACGTAACAAGCATTATTGAGATAAGTGTTAACACAATGTCGACTAAAATGTTTGGATATTATTGTTTTAAACGAGCTTGATTTGATAGAAGAACAGATCACACCTCTTTAAATTAAAGGGCCACGGAGAGATTGGCGATAAAAATGAAATTTAAAAATAAACTAGAGCGGTTCTCGGCTTTCGCGGTTCTCGGTTTTTGCGGTTCTCGGGGTTTGTGGTTTGAGATTTTGAACAAAACCTGACTGGGCCCTGTTAGTGAATAGAGTTGTATATTTGTAAGGGGAACAGTCTTTATCAGATTTCAGACGGATTGATATAATGAGATGAGTGATAATGTCCCCATTGAATATTAAGGTTACCGTGGGGTATGCTGTTTTACTGAATTTGGTGCATAAACATGGTTATTAAAACATTGAATTGATGGATATGACATATTTACAAAGCTAATATTATTTTCAATTTTTGTAGATGTATTTTTAATTGGCGCATTTACGTGGATGTGGGTTATGTAAAGTGAAAGTGGGACAATATTTGTAGGATATAAACAAAGTGTATGCTATTTGTTTGCCGAACAATGTTTATTATGCACACATACAATCATGGCCTGAAAATATGTTTTTTTCCCGGCAAGCGATTCTAAATTTCCCTCCAAAATGGAATGCATTTCTTAATGAAAGAGTGACATTTCCCTCCAAATACCACATTTTCCCTCCAAATGCTCAAATTTCCCAGCAAGGAGCTTTCCGTATTGCCTACTTTTTCAGCCTGTGCATACAATATCTTTACTATAAAAACATTTGTAGTTTGTTCATTAAAAACGAAATTTCTAGGATATATTCCTTCTGCGATTATTTTTTAGTGCTATAGTTTACTTAGTTCCAAATTGGCGAAAACTGTTTACATATGATTGAATTTGGAAGAGTAGGCAATTGAAATACTTGCATTTTTGTTGTTTTGTTTGCAAAAATCGTTCTTATAGGCTTGGATAAATTTTGTGCGCGGATTGATAATGAGCTGAATATATCTTGCTATGATGGAGCTAATTAAACTATAGCTTATAACTATATTCTAAATCTGTTTACAAGAACAATATTGCAATTAAGGAATTTGTGTGTGCTACAAGTAAAACAAATGTTATATTTTTGTCTAATTGTCATGATGGACCACAGTCATATGCATAACATCGTTTGAAAGGTAAGTACTGTTTAGATCGAATGTTGGTTTGTATTTGTAAATGGTCATGTTTTATTACTTCAGTTTCCATAAAGGTGGTTTGTTACATTGTTATTACATGCCAGAACCGGTAGTTAACCACGTGGAATTGACACTAATGATCTTTACTAAATAGTTCAGGTTGAATTAAGTTCTGCATACTTCAGCCCCACACCCCCCTCTCGGTATGGCACGGGGTCTATACTGTTCTAAAATGTCATTAGTAAAGATGCATCTTCACGTGGATCGAATTGATACAATGTCCTTTTTAAACATTTTGTGAACTTTTGGAATGTCGTCTACAGACGCATGCCGCGTAGAAAGTGTTAAAGGCTGGAATTCTCGAAAGTGGACTAACTTTAGTCCTGGTCTAAACCTGGACTAAGTCTAGGTTTAGACCAGGTTTAGTCCAGGCTGGGTTTCACAACAGTGGACTAAGCTTAGTCCTGGACTAAATTGTGCTAATCCAGCCCTAAATTTAGTCCACCGAAAGGGTAGGTTTAAAGTGTGGACTAACTATGGCTGACAACTTGGCAGTGTTGAGGAAATTGCATTATTTGAGGCAATTATTTCACTCTAGCCAGAGCGAGTTTTGGTTGATCGTAAAAATCCATTTGAATTGTATACCCAGGATTGTTTTAGACAAAGATATAAATTCTCAAAAGAATCTGTTTTGCTTTTATGTAGGGTTTTAGAGCCCGATTTGATCCGGCACTCAAACCGCAGCCAGTCAATAGTCTATACCAACCAGTGCATTTGCAAAGTTAAGTAGGCCTATTGATAGCACTCAGAATTTTTGCCGTAGATGAGTTCACATTCCTGCATGTAATCATATTGTAAAATATATACTATCAACTGTTGAGTTACACTCTCTGATGGGGAGTACGTGGTGATGAGACTGCATGTGATAGACATTTAAAGGCAGATTTCAAGTAGGGGGCCTAAGCTTATAAGCTAGGCCCAATTGCAGGCCTAGGCTACGTTGTTGTTAGGCACAGCAAAGCTTTGACCATTTCAGTCATTTAGACCCCAACATGCACAAACCTGAATGTATAATTGTTACTATCATGATGCTTGGCATGTTCACAACATCTCAATAAACAGATTAGAATCATTGGAATACACAGACTAGGCCTAGGCCCTACTCAATTTATTAACCCACCCATTATTTATTATCAATAGGCAAAAAATGTCCACTTATTATTACTTTTATTTTAGGGACAAGATCATCCATGGTCTGATCATCCCATCCTTTAATTAAACAAAATCTGATTGGGTTATATTAGACATTTTCAGGTGGGTTGGAAGTAAGCTTAAAACGTGAAACTGACCAATTATTTACAAGAAGTAGGCTCAACTTTCTCTTCTCTTTCTAAGGCCGCTAAATGTACTAACCTGTATGTTATAAACCTAGGCCCTACCCCTTTTTTAACAACTGTTCACAGTAATTCTGCTTATTGGAGATTTGTCATTAACACTTTAAAATAACATTAATTTCCTGCAAGACTTAAAAGGCCTCACTCTCTGTTCAGACTGAATTAATTATGAAGTAAACAATGCAAGACAAGTCGTCCAAGCGCAAACTCGTCCATCTGAGAGTCGTCTAATTGTAAAGGTTGTCCTACTGCAAACTCGACCAAATGTCACAATAATCCTTGGCAATTCAACCAATACAATTTGTTTGTCTCATGACATTGACAAGTATAATTTAATTATTGGGAGTAATTATAGAATACCCTACTACATCAATACAAAAATAGGTTACCATTGGGCTGTATGGGTTTCGTTTAGGCTTCGTGCATAGGGTTCAGGGTGAACTCCCTCCACAGTTTGAGGGTTTAAAAGTAAGCGCAGGTTTGGAATGCATGCCCGGGGGGGGGGGGGGGGGGGGGATACTATTTTTAAATTTTGATCCAAGCACAAACTCGTCCATGCAAGAGTCGTCTAGTTGCAAAGTAGTCCTAATGCAAACTCGACCAAATGTCATCCATGGCAAATTCAATTCAACACCCTACTACATCAACACAAAAATAGGTTACCCTTTTAAAGTTTGGGCTATAATTGGTTTATAGGCTTTGTGCATAGAGGTCAGGGTGAGTTCCCGCCATAGTTTGAGGGCGAGGTTTGGAATGCATGCCCGGGGAGGGTCGCTTTTTTGCAAAAAAAACCCCTAAACATGGGGAATAATTTTGTGCTGGAAAGCCCGAATAAAGGGGTTACTTTTTACAAATCGGTCTATTTTCGCGAAAATTTGTGAAAATTGAGCCAATTTTCCCGATAATTTGCGAAAATTGGGTCTATAATAAAGCAAAATCCTTAGAAATGGGTATCTGTTTTTCCAAATCACCCTGAGAAATAGGTAATAGGGGTTTTGAATCTCCAGCCGCACACCCCCGACCAAAGCAAATCCGAGTACCCACGGGCAGGGGGTGGGGGGGGGGGGGGCAGTGGCGTATCTGGGATTTTTTTCCAGGGGGGGCAAAGGATATTTTTCCTGGTGAACACCAGTTCGACCCGACAGAAATGTTAGTAAAAGGTTGCCCCAATATTTTTCCCAGTCAGTCACCTCGTGAATTTCACGTAAGTGGTGGGGGGTGGGGGGGGGGGGGGGGGGGGGGGGGGATGGTCAAAAAAATTCGAACGGTCACAAAATTTCGCATGGTCACAAAATTTCGCACGGTCACAAAAAATCACCCTTCCCCCCCATTTTTCCTGGTGGGTAGGTTTGATTTCCTGCTGAGCACCTTCAGGGGGGCACTGTGCCCCCCCTGCCCCCCGGCTGTTACGCCACTGGGGGGGGGGGGGGGGGTTACAATGTTGTGTGAAAAGGTTGAAATGAAACGTAATCTCGCCGTATACCTATGACAAAATCAAACACAAAATTGCCAAATACTCTCCAGATCGCACACTACATGACCTAGTCAAAATCATCATTGCTCAGCCTTGGCCTGTGCCTGTATACCTTTATAATATGATAATACCCCGGGATATAATGCCATTCACATTTTAATGTAATCTTAAACTGTTGCAATCAGTTTTATAAACATGTTCACATTTGGGTCATTTTTATTTTAAAGTAAAAACCCTTTCTTATCATAAAAGATTCTCTATCTGTTCGTGCTATTCTTTCTGCACATTGTGATATATTTGCAGGCAGCCATTTTGAAAGTGCTGTAAAAAACTTCTGAGCATGTGCAGATCAATTAAACCAATCTTCCCTAGCAATTAAACCGTGGACTAAAGCTGGACTAACCTTTGACCCTTGAGGTCACAGTTAGTGACCATCTTTAGTCCAGCTTTAGTCCAGGACTAGTTAGTCCAGGTTTTGAGAAACAGAAATGGAGTTATTCCCCTGTTGTGGACTAAACCTGGACTAACTAGTCCAGGATTAAAGTTAGTCCAGGTTTAAGTTAGTCCACTTTCGAGAATCCCAGCCACAGACACTAATGATCTTTACTAAATATTTAACGTAGAATTAAGTTCGCGGCATACTTCCGCTCCCCCCCCCCCTTCTCGGTACGGCACGGGGTCTACAATGTTCTAAAATGTCATTAGTACAGATACATCTCCACGTGGAATTGATACAATATGTCATTTTTAGACATTTTGTGAACTTTTGGAATGTCGTCTACAGACGCATGCCGCGTAGAAAGCAGTGTTAATGACACTAATGATCTTTACTAAATAGTCAACGTTGAATTAAGTTCTGCATACTTCCGCCCCCTTCTCGGTACGTCATGGGGTCTACAATGTTCTAAAATGTCATTAGTAAAGATACATCTCCACGTGGAATTGATACAATATGTCATTTTTAGACATTTTGTGAACTTTTGGAATGTCGTCTAGACGCATGCCGCGTGGAAAAGTGTTGACACTAATGATCTTTACTAAATATTTACATGATTTAAGGTTGAATTAATTCTGCATACTTCCGCCCCCCCCCCCTCTCAATAAGGCACTTGGGGTCTCCAATGTTCTAAAATGTCATTAGTAAAGATACATCTCCACGTGGAAAAGTGATACAATATGTTATTTTTTAGACATTTTTGTAAACTTTTGGAATGTCGTCTACAGACGCATGCCGCGTGGAAAGTGTTAAACGGACACTAATGATCTTTAAGGTCTGCATACTTCCGCCCCCCCCCCCCCTCTCTCTCTCGGTAGGCACGGGGTCTAAAATGTTCTAATGTCAGGGCCGTAGACCCTTTTTTCAAAGGGGGGGGGTGTTTTCAATTTTTTTTTTCGAATTTGCACCTATTTTTTGCACGATCGATGTACATTTTGGCTCTAAACAAGCTTGTAGCAAAGAATATTGCATTTTGGGAAGACAAATGCGCGCATAGCGCGCGAAATTTTTCATCTGTGTACAAATTTTCCGGGGAAGATTTTCAAAGGGGGGAGGGGCGATCGCCTTCTTACGGGCTGATTATGTCACTATTAAAGATACATCTCCGGTTCTATAAACCACGTGGAATTGACACTAACGATCTTTACCAAAAAGTTAAGGTAGAATTCAGTTCTGCATACTCCCGTCTGCCGCTCCGTGCTAGTGCAACACAATTAATTGAGCTCTGGTTAAAAAATATGACCATATACAGCTGAATAGACAGCAAAATTTGAATTGGATTTTGTTCTCAAAATTAAGTGATAACTAATTCAATGATTCAATGATAGCGCGCATTCTTATCTTAAAGGTAGATGTTCCGATTTTCAACTTGAAACGGTTTTCTATTCTACATGAAAGGTCATCCTTATAAAAGTGGTGTTCCAAAGTTGAGTTGCATAGCTCTAAATGGTTACTCTTATTTTAGACGCACAAGATGCTGTGAACTATACCCATAACTGTTAGGCCTTGACAACAATGAATGACTGGATTGAGGAGGAAAAAACCCCAGTTCTTGAGACCTATATATTTTTTTCTTGAGAAAAACAGCCTTTAACCTATTTTTTGCCATTCAGTTGGGACTGGTTTCGTAGTGTTTTTGTTTTTTTGCCAATCAATAAAAAAATACCAGCTAAGTTCCGAATTTCTAAGACTATTCTTATAGACCTTCAAATATTTGCTGTGCTAACATATAAGCCTTCGTAGATACGGCATATGAGTGCCCCACCCCCGGCAAGAATGGCTGTAGCTTCCCGTGAGCGATGACAATCTAGTCATTAATTAAGTACCCCCCCGGGCCAAAATGGTGATAGCTTCTCGCGCGTGACAATGTTCATAATCATGATAAATTGTAAGTAATTTACAAATAGATAGATTCAGTGTTGCTATATCCATGCGCCCAGCTGTACGCCAACTTGGCGATTTCAGCCGATAAAATATTTACAATTATACAAAATAAAAGTAAAATAATATAAAATCATAAAATATGGAAACAATATACAGAAGTATACAGAAATATAAACATTAATAACAATCATAAAGATCGAAATTAATGTGGGCGCGTTTTGTGTATGAGTCAATTTCGTCGGCTCGAGTATCAGGACTATTAATTGACTACAATCGATACAATCAGTGTTGCTATACCAATGCGCCCAACTGTACTAGCGTACTAACTTGGCGAATTCGGCTATAAAATACAATTATGAAAAATAAAATAAAATGATAAAATATGCAATCAATATACAGAAGTATAAATGGCAATAGTAAAGAATCATACTGATCTAAATCAAATATGATAGCTGTACGACTCGTGCAGCCCATCTGCCTATGAATGTTTCAAGAACGCATGTAGACCACCATCGCTTTTTTCTGCGGTGTTGGGCGCATTTTGTGATATGTAGTCAATTCGGTAAGCCATACCGATTGTCTGGCTATTGTCTTCAACTTCAAGTGTTTATTTGCTTTATGGCTTCTAAACATTCCATCAGCACTGTTGCCACATATCCTGATTTCTTGTACGCGTGTAATTTATTTGTAAAGCTGAATATTCCATTAGACTTCAAGGGGGTGAGGGTTGTAGGAAGTTTGTTATAAAATACCAGCACAAAAAGCTTCGCCTATAATACTGATAAATAAAAAACCAAACTTTGCCCACCCAACCCAAAAGAAATACCATGGCAGGTAGTAAGCTCTTACTACATGTACTACCTGCCATGGACTCGCCTTGAGGCTAATAAATATTCTACCTGAAGCCAACATCCTACAGTCCCACTTAAAGAATAATGGTGAATCCCTGATATATACCGGGGTCTGGTACCGAGGTTAATATAGGTCACACCCCCTGTGTTTAGAGTTATTGGACTACGCAAATTCTCAGCTTCAAGGTCGATGCCTGTTTTATGATGACCTCGAAACTAACAGCCAAAGTTCACCTTCGGCATACCTTAACGCACGCACAGCGACGTGTAATAGAGGAGATTACAATATTATTGGACTGCGCAAATTCTCAGCTTCAAGGTCGATGCCTGTTTTATGATGACCTCGAAACTAACAGCCAAAGTTCACCTTCGGCATACCTTAACGCACGCACAGCGACGTGTGATAGAGGAGATGACAATATTTTCCCGGCATTTCTTGATTAAAGTCCCAACGATACAAACTTATATACGGATTACAGCTTTGTCATAATCGCGTCTGTCTAATAAAGTTCTCTATCGATCAACCATAGCACACTTGACAGTGCAGTGATAGTGACCTTAGTCAAATGAACGAGTATGTTGGGACATTTCTTCCGGCGGCATGAGCTGATCATCGAATTCAATACTGGGGCCCAGTAAAAACGGTTTCAATAGATATTTCTTATATAAAAGAGAATATTTATAGGTCAATAAATGCGTATGTGTTGTTTCGAGAGAAATTAGACAAATCAATGCACGCGCGCTGATGTTGATGTGTGAATAATGGCACGACCCCGAAGGGGGAGTGCTATTTTGAGCATATCAACATTTGCGCAAGTGCATTGATTTTTCTAATTTTTCGAGAAACAAAACATACGCATGCATTGACCTAATTCATACACGACACTATACAAATAAAAATTCACAATTTAAGCATAATTTTGATCTATGTAAAACGACTAAAAACACTTTAACAAGTTTGCTAACACCCGCAGTGAAAATCGGCGAACCCGCGAATCTTGAACAACGAATCAAAACAAAACGCGCACTGCGTGATTTGAACGGCGCACACGCGGAGTGCAGTGGACACTTTCAATGCACTCCGCGTATTTGTAATTCCTGCTTCCTGATTGGTTCAACACTACATAGAGTGTATGAATGCACATTATAGATACGCCTATTGCATGGAAAGTGTTAAAAAATAAAAGCAATTTGATATTTTTACTTGTCATTTGGAAAATGAGTAATGAGTAATACACATACACACTGCCCACAGCAGACACATATAACACTCATCTGTGATGAAGGATTTTCAATAGGGACTCTAGGTATTAGTGCACCTTTAAATTGAAAATTGATGCATTAAAGAACTGATTGAACTTTCTTTGTTTGTGGGGATCCAAAATATTGGGGGTGAGGGTGGAGCCCGTGGGGGGGGGGGGGGGGTACTCGGATTTGGTTTGGTCGGGGGTGTGCCGCTGGAGATTCAAAACCCATACCCACTTCTAAGGGTGATTTTTCGCGAAAATAGACCTAATTTTGGCAAATTTTCGCGAAAATATACCTAATTTTGGCAAATTTTCCCGAAAATAGGACCCATGTCTAAGGATTTTTCACTGAAAAGCCTACCCATGGCTAAGGATGTCTCATGAAAAAACGACCCACTGGAGCGGCACATCCCCGTATGCCTTACATACGTGAGTACCCCCCCCCCCCCCCCGGGGGGTGGAGGCGGTCATATTTGTTTACATATACAATTTTGGGGTTATGAAATTAATATTATTGTAATAGGGGGTCACAGCAAAATATTAGTCAAAACACTGAATTTTGTGCATGCTTTGCACGCATTTGTTCGATTCAATATTGTAAAAATAAAATTGGGCTTGGCCATGCTAACTTTAATTAAAATACTGAATTCAACATGTCTCAATATTATTATAAAACAAAAATTGGGCTTAACCACCCAACTGTTAGTTGAAATACTGGTTTTTTAAACAAATTTGGGCTTGGCCATACTAATTTTAGTTAGAATACTGAAAATGTGTGCATGCTTCGCGTGCATTTGTTCTACATGTTTCAACATTGTAAAACAAAATGTTGAGCTTCCTCATCAACTATTTCCCCAATAACCCTAAATAGATAGGCTTTAGAGCTTTTTAAGTACAGATATGTGTGTCTTGGGGGAAGGTCAACAAAATAATCAACATCTGAATCAGGATTTTATTGTATCTTTTTTTAAATCTTGATTTAGTGTGAGATTTTGCCCAAAAACTGTCATTTTAATCCGTTTTTCCCAACAATATTGTTTTTCAGGATATTTCTAGTTTTAAACATGTTATTTCACCATGACTGGTGCCAAATAAAAGATGAAGATGTAAGCTTATGATACAAATATATGCGAGTATAAATCACGAATATCAGAATTGTGATTGAAAACACATCCATTTTTAGCAATTTTTGATCAAATTTCAAAAAAGTTATCTGTCCCATATGTTCTGAAAAACTGCTCATATAACATTTAAATAATATAGAGGGAAAACAAAAATGCTTTGATAATCCAAATTATATTTTATAGTAATTTTATTCTACAAAGCAACAGAGCAAGAATGCCCTTATTTCAAGGTGTTATAAATGAGCGCATTATAGGGGACTGGGTTTAATGAACCGGCACAGGACTTGCGTGTAATTACCGTGCATGACTGCACCTATTATGGCATAATGTCCAGCTGACGCGGTAAATTCAAAGGAAATGCATGTTCCCTGGGTTTCATGCCTGGTGAATCATTTGTTTACATACAGATAAAGCTAAGAGTATGTACAAAGTGTATACACACTGATTACAGAAATGAGGAATACGCAGGAATTTTTTGCCTAAATTTTACAAACAACCTAACAAAATAATTTTTTACCTAAAAATTATTTTGTTAGGTTGTTTGTAAAATTTAGGCAAAAAAGAGGCATTTTTGGGCAAAAATATAAAAATCACGATTTTTGATATGAAAAATGGATTCCCCGACTCATTTCATTCAAAAAAGTGTATACCTTTATGTACAACACATAAATAGTTTGAAAGTTACAGTGCTGGTCATGTGTTTTAAGCTCGCCTCCTTTCGCGTTACACACGGATTTTGGCTTTCGCGACATGATTTTAACTTTACACATTTATATTTGCTTGTATACCCCCCTGAGGTAGTAAAAGTATACATTTTCTGAAGGGAAATTGCATGAGGAAACCAAATATGCCATTAAAATTATAGTACGACCAAGAACTAAAATGGTATGATCGGAAATGTTCGGGAAAATATCAGAGTTTTTTAATTTTTAATTTGAGATCCATATATTGTTTATACCTACCCCTCTCATTATTTACTTTACATATTTGAATTCCTCATGAAATTACCCATTCGATGATATATAATTGTCAAAGTTACTACGTTGGTATGGTAATTATACCGGCTAGTGAATATCTCCGAAATATTTGTTTAAGGATGAACCCTTCCCTGATATAAACTGCATTTCTGAATTCCTCTAGTTACAAGCTTTCCAAAAATGTATACTTTTGCTATCATAGGTTGAAAACTTTTTCTGTTATAGTCATTTTTATAAATGGTCACAGGTCACTAGGTATATCAAATAAGGTGGGATCGTTTCAAAAAATCCTTAAAATCGTGATACGTGTCTCTATTTTAAATAGAAGTTGTCAAGAAAACATAACATTTTTGGTATCATATTAAAGACAATTTCTCCAGCTACCGAATAAAAAAAGAATTAAAGCCACATGTTTAGCAACAGTGAAGTTATCAATCTAAACGTCGAGTGAGTCAAGGGTGGGACCGGTGGATGAGGAGCCGGTGGATGAGGCGCCCATAGGTTTGTACACAAAATAGCGGAAAACTAGAACTTTTGAAATTGATGCCATTTTAAAAGTATACATAGGAAAGTTTTCAAACTTCTCATATGTGTTAATAACATGTGCCTGCTACTATGAATACTAATATTGAATTGTTATCTAGACATTCTCTACTTGAATATGATGTTCAATTCAGGGAGTGTTTTAATGTAAAAAATACACAGTTTTATTCATTTTATTGATTAAACAATGGCCAAATCGCAGTCTCTCTATTTCATTTGTGTGACTCTTCGGTCCTTTTCTACCCTGGGTAGTAAAACATTTAACTAAACAATCCAGAAGTGTTTCTTCACAGAATTGTTCATAGATTCATAAAAAAAAAATGCTATTTAGACCTATTTTGGACCACCCTGTATTCAAAATAAAAGGAACTTTAACGATATTCATATAGTTCATTTTGATAACCATTTTCTTTTAAATTAAATAGTCCATGCTAACTAAATTTCATAGAATATTATATACAAACCTTCATTTTATGCATTATGTCATCATAATTTTAGACACCCTGTACTTTTCCTGTGTACATTTTGGGCAAATGATTCTTAGCAAATTTGGTAGCACCTTCTGCGGTTGTTCTGATTTTGGTGACTATTTTCAGCTAAACCCTAACTGTACAAACTATCAAAATATTTTGTGAGGAGCAAAAACGATCAACTTTTTTATGTTCCACCCTGTACAAATTTTACACACCCTGTATAATTTGATTTTTGTTTGCAAAAATGAAAAACCTTGAATCATAAGCTTTCCAACAATATATAGTTTGCGGGTCATTAAGTATGTAAAACTTAAGTTTTGTCCCGTTTAATCAGAATTGGTGCATTTCTCAACATTATTAGAAGTGAAACATTTTTTTGAACCAGTTTGTGACTTCTGACCAAATCCGGTAAATTGAGGCTGATTATTCATGTTGACTGTGTAGCGAATAGGAAGAAAGCTGGTGATCATGGTCTTATAATTAATTAGTTGTTACAAATAGTTGACAAGTCTGTTGAACCACATACTTAAAGACTACTAAATATCCTTTAAAATGGGACCAGAATGGTGTTTGTAACATTGTGGGATGACTAGTTATTGTAAAAAGAACAAAGATTATCGCCATTATTGGATTATCCCCATTGAGTTTGTACAGGCGGCACCCCTTCCAGCGGCACCCCTTCCAGCACCACCCCTGGTCTCCAAACATCAAACAGCTGTATCTCCCTTTCTGTATTAGCTATACCAATGCAATTTTGCAGGCAGATAGCTTGTTATTAGGGCTTTAAAATGATACCAAATTTGTTGAGATAGCTTTTGTGGTTTTGAAAATATTTGAGGAAAATGACAGCATAAAACTAAAAAATGTAACGGCACCACCCTATTGGGAGGCGAGTTCATAACGCGTGACCTGCTTGACAAATTCATACAACGACACTTGTTTTGGATAAATCGTATTTTTTTACAGTGTGTCTCAATAAAAATATGTAAACATGAGATCACAACACTTTATACAGGCACTAGTAAGTCAAAGGTTGCCTGAGTGTTTTAAACCATTTTACAAATTATTACCTTGGTGTGCTAGCTTGTATATAATTTATTGATTATTTGTGTTCTTGATCATATGAATATCACCTTCTACCAAATGACTCGTATTAGTGTGTTTATTTCAAAATTGACATGTGAGAAATTGTATGTACTTTGTGCTTGATGGACACTTATTTTGGTTTATATTCCAAGATTTCTGTACCCAATATTTGTTTGCCAAATCTACATTACATATACTTTATAATTATTATTGATGGTGACGGCTATGGCCATGATTAGTATACCAGAGTATACAAATACTACATGGTTAGAGGGGAAATAGTGCAATCTATTTTCCCGAGGTACTGGCTACAGGCCTACCACCCCGAACCCGGAGGGTGAGGGGTGGTAGGCCTGTAGCCAGTACCGAGGGAAAATAGTGTGCCCTATTGCCCCGATCATACCATGTAGTATTTGCTTTATTACACCTCACTGTGACTCTGGGGATGAGGTTGTAGGGAAGTAGCCAAAACTACCACACGGGAAATAGCTCAATTTCTTCAATAGCTCAATTTATTATCACTGTGGCCAGCTCAATTGACCGAAATTGCAGTATTTATGCCTATTATCTCATGAATATTTATGACGTGTAATAATGTTATATATTAAGAGTCATGCTTTTTTGTAAAAGTCATGATTTTTGCAAGAGTCATGATTATTTGATTCCAGAGGATATAAAAATGATGCTATAGTTTATTTTGTAAAACTTGCAGTCAACAAAAATAGCTCCAAAATCATGTCATATTTGGATACGTGGTATTGTTAAGCGATTGGTACAGTGTTCAATTAGTGCGTGCAGTTTAACATTTGTTGAGTGAACGCATTTGACGCAAAATTTTCCTGTGCGCTAACATTTTACGTGTCGCGTGATAATTTTGTGTTTCATTTTGCTATTTTGATTGTAATATTTTGTCGTTTTGCACTGCCAAAATACGCGCAGAAAGAATGCGAAGTGCGCTCATTGTTTTGGTGCGGTTATATCTATACGCCAAATTTATGAGTTTTTTGTACGGTAAGAACGCGGTTGACCTAAATTTGTTATTGTGCGCACGAAGCGAGTAAATAGTCTATTTTTTAGATTATTCAATAACAGTGTTATATAAATTTTGGTCATCATTACGGTTCCGTTCCCTTTAAGTTTTGAGATTTCTGTGGCCACGGAAAAGGGGTAGTATCCGTGGTAATAAATTATGATTTGTTTCCCCCAACTCTTTGAGTTATTGCACCAGCTGTCAGTGCCTACGGCGCTTTGGGTAACTACTCCGGCCGTTCGGCTGGCAGGTTTTGACTGGGTTTTTTTTTGGTAGCAAGGCCGTCACAGTTAGTCATGGTAGTGGGGGTTATTGTGAAATTTAATAAATGCAGATTTTGTTGTTTTTTCGTGATTTTAAGTACAGAAATGAATAAATGACATAAATGTACCCACAAATTGGTTTTCGAACGATCAAATTCGGAGTTATACATCGAAAGTTAGAACATTTTGCCGGGCCAAGAATTAACAGGTGTAAAATTCACTTTTAAATTGACTTTTACGGATCAGTGAATATTCCACTTTTAAATAAGACCAAATTTAGTCATTTTCATTTAGGCAATATGTCATTTAATATCGCGGTTTTAGAATGGCCATCCAAAAATAAAAACATTGTAAAACGATGTTCCACGCACGGTCAAGCCATACTGTAGACGGTGTTTACCGTCTATGGTCAAGCATAGTCCTCACAGCAAAGGCCCGGCCCTGCTATCTATAGCTACACGTGTAGCTGAGAGCAAAAGCCGAGCTGAGTCCTGCTCCCTGCTGAATTGGTTAACAGGGTTGATAAACCTTCGCTTTGCCGCACCATTGGGCTAGTTTTTATTCCTAGGCCGCGAAACACACTCATCAACAACATGTGTGACTTCGGTAAATATACTAGACTTGAAATGAAGTCCTTATTTTCTCCCCCCACCACACACCCCTTGTCTACCACCATTCATTTGATACCAGTGCAGCGGTCCTATGCCAATCCAATCTTGTCGCGCGCGATCTCGCAGTGACCATGCTGTGATTATCATACGCCAACATAAACCGCTGTAACCATAAGGACTTGAAACAGTCGTAATTGGTATTATGCAACACATGCACGTGCCACGTGCGTTCTGGCCGGCACACGAGGTCGTTTCATGGCATGGGTAGATCTCATTAAATTGTGGGAACAAATAAAATGTCTCAAGAGATAACGTTTAATTCTGGACAGATTTGGGACCATTTATAGTACTTATTGTTTTATTGCATGTCCATATAAATTATTTAACCTACGTTTTTAGGTATTTTGTTATGCCTATATGCACAAAGAGTAATAAAATGCGTGATAAATAAATGAATAGTATTCCTAACTACCCTACTCAACATAATGGAATCAGCCGTATAACGACCCATTTATCGCAATCGAGCCGTTTGGAATAAATGAATATATATAAGGGCAGTTTTAAATGAAAAAATGAGATCCACTGAGTTTTTACTTGTTCAAACTTTTACCTCACGCAATTTTCGGTAAACTCAATTTTCCCTTATACACAAACTCTCCACAAATACTTATGATACGATTTGCAAAGCTACAGGATATGTTTAAAAGCTTCTGAAACATTTTATTTTTAAAGTTATGACTGAAAGTTTGCAAAATAAAGATAAAATTGCAAGATCTTCAAAAAAGGAAACGGGAAGGGACGTGAAACATGTTTTATTTTTTTTATTTGGCCTAATTATAACTGGTTTTTAGTTGAATATATGTAATGCAAACCTAACTAAAATGTGCTATAGTAATCTGCTATTGCCTACCAAATAAAAAAATGCGCAACAGAACATCTAAACAAACAGAAATTTTATTTTAATATGGGTAAATTATGTAAGGGGTTATTTTCGCACGCTTTATTTTTCACGCATTGCAGCTTTTCAAGTGCTTTGTATGTTTTTTCCTTTGTTATTTTGTGTAGCTTCATCACAACATGATCACACTATTAGACTTATACGTAAAATAAATAAATATATATTCACGTGTTATTATTTTCGCAGTAGTTGGTTCGATCGCGAAATAAATGTAACCACCAAATTTTCAAAATTTACATTTACTGTTTGACGCTGGTAGCCAGTCAGTGCTTGCCTGGGGGCTAACTGCTCTACATGTGGTGGATAGTTAATGGCCTTGTGCTAGTAGTTTTCGGTCCTGTCAAACTGTCAAACTGCAAAACAAAAAATGGTCTCAATCGGTACAGGCGCCGAGAACGTAACTTTTGGCACCAACTCAGTATTGATAAACTGTGTCTGTGTGAGTTATTTAATTGTGAACCGGCGCGGTACTGCGCATAAAGCGGAGTAGCTATTTATTATTATGTAACATGTTAAGCTGTAATGTAATGTAGTCATAAGTCTAAATGGTCAGGGGTGTATTTGGAGATTGGGTTCAAGTCCCACCAGCAAGCGACGAAATAATACGCAAGTTGGATCGGATCAGCTGACGATATTTAGTATGGTTAAAGTCCGGAGTTCGAGTCCCTTGCAATGATTGGCAAATTACATGGATCGTAACGACATAGTTGGGGTTAAAGTCCCAGTCCAGAGTTCGCCACGTGTTGGTTCGAAGGTTAAGATGTGGGTTCGAGTCCCCGTCTATTTACGCGTCGGTATCAACGTATCACTCTTGACCCACCTAACAATTATCATTTTTGTATCTTTAGCCAAATGCTCATAATGTTTACATGCATAATATATATAAAATATGTGATTTCTTATGTTTGAATTATTTGACCCAAATGTTTTGTTATGATTTATATTCCAAATTATCAGTACAATTTAAGAAACATTTTTTGTATTTCTTTATTTTCATGTAATCTTCTGAATTAACATTAAAGAGGGGAAATCAGTCAGGGAGGATCTATCAGGGGGTGAAGTCACGTGTCAAATTGAAGTTAATTGCTACAGCACTTAAATCAGGGCAGAACAATCATGGGTGATGTGAATGGAAAAGTGATGTATTGTCAATGTGAATGATGGAGATAAATGTAGCTGTGAACAGTGTAATAAGTTGTGTTGAAATTAAACCGTAACTTTGTCAGTCTGTATTTCGCCTCGCAAACGGGTAATTCTATTTATCCAATAAGCTGTGTTGTCGCATTACCAACTACCAATGCTACGCTACCAAACTAAATCTGGCTGTAGGTGAGAGGCCATCCCGATCCCGCTACATTATAATATAGAATTCCAAAAGTGAATTATTTGAAAGACAAAGGTTCAAACTTTATAATAATAGAATCACTCATGCGCATCATAACAAGATCATTTTCATTACATATTGACCAACCCTCGTATATATCTACAAGACCAGGAAGCGCCCTTTCTCATATAACCAGGGCTAGCGAAGGATTGTAACATGTGTCATGGTATATATACGGTTAGGGTTAGGGATAGGTTTAGGGTTGGAATTAGGGTTATGGTTTGGGTTAGGCTTTAGGTCAGGGTTCATATCAGGGGGTGACTTGCTAGGTTACGAACACATTTTCAAACGCGATTTTACACAAAATGCGACGAATTATATGATCTGACATGATTGCCTTTCATTTGGTACCAGTTATGCAGTATGTATGGGAATCGAATTTACGTTGTATAATATAGAGATAGGGCCTATTCTTCAAGCAATATTTCGACATAAATTAAGAAGAAAAAAATGGTTTGGAACAAATTGACCATTACAAGAAATTCTAACAATTAGAAGTATAAGCTCATTTTAGTGTTCTCATACATGTACAGGGTGTCTCAGATTGATCTATACCAAGGTAATACGATTTATTTTGGTATAAACTTTGTTGATATTGTCCAAATTGTTTTCATATATATCTTGCTCCAGCTTTCTTAGAAATTTTAGATTTTGAAAATCAGACATTTTTGATGGAAAATACAGACTTTTTGGTAACGATAATAGATTTCAAGTTTTTGTCGAAATGATCCATTATGAAAATCTATATATGTCTTGCCACAGCGGAACAAAAAGAGATATCTCAATGAAATTAACGGAATAAGTAGAAAACATTTCCACCATCATATCGCAAGTGTTTAAATTTGAAACACTATTTGTTTTATATTTTTTGAAACCCGGTATGGATCATTCTGATACATCCTGTATTATTCACATTGGCTAAATGGTATACTAGCAATTTAAGATTAAGTTAAATTGTTACTTTTAAAATGTTGTTAAATGTTATCTATATTCGGTAATTTAGTATCATTCATATAAAAGATGACAATGTCACTTTTAGTAAAAATTAAATGAATTAGCTTTTTTGAATTTTAGTCCAAAAATGCTAAATATTGATGTTTTCACCCATGTTGTGATATTATTGATTTATATTCGCTTATACTGGTAACATATAATAGCCGATACCATCACCTTTCATTTGACACCAGTTATGATGTAATCGGATCATTAATGATGGATATATCCTTAAAAACTGTTAAGGGAAAAATTTGCCATAGCTATACTAGGAGCAGTTTTGTAATAAATATGGGAAACTTGTGGTTTTATTTTTAATCTCAAAATTACATTTAACCAATTACATTTTTTGAATTTAAGTCTAAAAATGCTAAAAATTTATGTTTTTTCACTCATTGTTTTATTATTCTTGATTTATATTCGCTTATACTGATATCATATAAAAGCTGATATTGTCACCTTTCATCTTACCATGTAAAAAACACGGTTCGGGGGCAAAATTACACACTTAACTTCAATTTGGAATTTGCCAACCATGTGAGGTACATCCTGGTATTTTTTTACACATGGTTGGAATTGCTTTAACAAAAAATGCTGATGACCAACACGAATGGATCAGTTGGCAGGCTGTCTGTTAAGAGATAGTGTGATCAACACAAAGTATGAACCTTTGTCTGTCAATATAATACACTTTTGGATTTTTAAGTATGAACTATGATGTCTAGCATTAGCTTAAGTGCACTTAGGACACTGATAAATCAGTTATTTGGCGGGAAATTTGAATTGTGTGTATGAGACATGTGGTAAGAAGATTGCATAACATGACCCCAGAACCATGTAAATCCCAATTATTTGTTTGCATAATTATGATACAAAAGACAATAACGTTAATCCCTGTGTAATTTAAAATATGTAGTATAAAAGGGAAAAGTAAGGGAAAGCAATTGAATAAAAAGTATATAAATATCAGTATTTCAAATAGTCCATTTTCAATGAAAAATTCCCAGTCAGTGAATAACTAATGTTGCGGAAAATCAAATACATTAGACAAATCGAAGAACTTTAACCAGTTTGGTTAGGATATCATGCAAGGAACATTAAAAAGAACAATATAATTCTTTTGAAATAGTTTTATTTCATTTGAATACATAAATTCATAAAATAAATAAACTATATCTTGACAAATTTATTTGGAGTTCATAAATAAAATAGCTCATTATTCCTCCTGAGCAAACGGTAAGCACAACACACTGTCTCAATCATTGTCATTCTAAAGTTCTGTTTACAACCATAAAAACTCGTTCTTCCAATGTGAATTGGGGCACTTGTTGAGCGGCAGCCATGCTCTTAGTAAGGGATGGTTTTAATTCTACTCCACATTACAGATCTTTGTAAAGACCTTAGGCTACCTTATTTGTAATACTTTTAACCACTTGAAATGAACCCTTGTCTAACAAGAGCGCTCTGCTATGTTCCTGGTTCGATTCCATTCATATTCATCCCAGTGGTTTTACCATTGATTATACCAAAAGTGTCCCAGGTGATTTCATGACTACTTTAGACAATTGATTATATATCTGCTTACCGACCATCGATTGTCATGAATCAAAGCTTATTCGAAAGCTTAGAAAATTCCCCTCGCATTCTATTAAAACTCAAAGCAGAAATTCCACAGGAGATATTTTTAATATTTTTTTTAAAACTGTATACATTTTTTTGTTACAGCTATGCTTGCATCGTTGAGATATACTCAAATGAATCCATCAACCCCATATTTCAACACATTACATATCCAAATATCCAGCCAAATATTGAAATATTTCAGGCAGTGTCCGGAGTGTAGTTACTTTAAGCTAATGCTATGACGTCATAGTTCATACCTAGATATCCAAAAGTGTATTGTTTGAAAGACAAAGGTTCATACTTTGTATTGATCACACTATCTGTCAATAGAATCACTACATGCATCCCATACCATGATCACTTTCATTATTTATTGACCAACCCTCATATTTGGGTTTTTTTCTTTCTTTTTCCCTTTTTTCATTCCAAAAATTGTTTCCATACCTGTAAAAATTGTGTCCTGAACGTGTTTGACGATCTTGTACATATCACCATCTTTTCTTTCAAGAACCTCCATGAACGAAAAGTAAGCACCAGTTGTCTTCAACTTGATCAAGTCAAGTAAGTGATCTATCCTTTTGGCGCCAGTTTTTGTTTTTATTTCGTCATGCTCCTCCTCTGATATTACTTCTGGGTTAGTTGCCTTGAGCTCAATCAAAAACTCTTCATTAAGATTCAATTGACCACGAAGTATCGGATGTACTTTTCTAATGATATTTTGCACCTTGGTTCTGTCATCCATGATCCCTGTTGGCAGAAAAGAATAATTATAGGTTCATCATAATTAATGGTATATTTAGCAAGCATTGAACTTGTTTATTACTTATAATATCCTATTTGTTTTTGTATATAAAGAACAAATGCGAACAATGGCCCAACAGACATTATCACAGTGAATGAACTGAGAGATTAGAAATCAAACTTGTAACTCTCTATAAAGAGCTCTGAAAGGCCAAACAATTGGTTTCCTGCAGCGCAACTCAGCAAATATGCATAATATAACACAAATAGGCAGGGGTTAAAAATGCCAATGAAAGTGACGTAAGAAAAGATAAAATCCCAAACAAATAGAGACATCAAAATATAATTAAAAGAAAGCTGTCCAACAAAATGTTATGCAATAAAAGGGCCACATTTTAGTTTGTGACGTAATCGATGAAATGTTTTTCAAGGCCAAGGGGAAATGCATGTTTTTGTCCCAAAAGCATGCATGAAAAAAGTTTGGGTATAACACGATATTGAATAGACTTTAAAAACTTATAATAGTCATTGTATTAGTTTTGTATTTGGCGCAAGATATGTTCCATTTAGACGTTATAGGCTAGAATGCAGTGAATGAGTCCAAACATGCCATTTTTTTGTTGCTCATAAATTCAGCATATACGAAGAGGTCACGGTTGATTTTGTTTTGTTTATTTGACCTAGGTCAACACTTCCGCAATATTGCTTTTGTCATTTGAACTTATTTAAAATTTGACCTATTTTTACCTTTGCCCCAATAACCGTTGGGTGTACGAAAAAGGGAGTTTTTTCATGTTTGCTGACAATCGGGCAACTTTTGTTGAAATTTGACCCCAGATGACCTTTGACCTTGGAAGACTTGAATGTGTTACCAAGGATTACAACTAGAGATTAATCATCGGGCCTCTCAATATCGCGTTATACCCAAACTTGTTTTATGCATTTCCCCTTGGTCTTGAAAAATATTACATCGATTACGTCACAAACTCAAATGTGGCCCTTTTATTACATAACATTTTGCTGGACAGCTTTCGCAAACAAATGATCCTTAATATCACACCATGGTGGCAAGATTCGAGGCCACATTTGCACTTTTCAACCAGTGGTGCGATACTTTTTTCAATGTGTATAAATGATTTCAGAAAATATCAACACAGGTTGAAATTATTTCACCCTAAAACCGCTGGAGTCGGAAAATCATGGCTCCAGTTTAGTATCATTTAATCTGTCATTTTTAACCGTTTGTTGTATCCGGCTGATAACGTAACCTTGTACGCATAATTTAACCTTGCATGTTCTTGAACGAGCCCATGTCAAGCATCGTCTTGTCACTGACATTCCAACTCCTTGACAATTTAAATGTGGCTTCCTATCGGCAATCAGAGTTTCAGCCCTGATGATACTTCTCTGCCTTAATCATAAAAGTCTTGAATACAAACTATATTGTAGCGTCCAACGTGGCCTATACCATGAGATATATGGGATTCCAACAAGCGCATGCCCGGTGGGGGGGGGGGGGCTTTGGGGGCTCAAGCCCCCCCCCCCCCCCCCCCCCCCCCGGAGAGGGGAGAGGATGAAGGGAGGGGAGGAGGAGGGGAGGGAGAAGGCCGGGAGCTTTTATTAGTGACTCTCACTTTATCTCTACGTCTCTGAACCATGTGTTTTACAACAAAAGTAAATATTGATAGCAAAGAGAGTTTTAGGTCATCCAGGCAAGTTAAAACCAAGTTAAAACCCAACAGCTTGGCCCTTTTTGATCTGAATCCCCCAACGGCATTCCCACACCACCAGTGGCGTAACCAGGGGGCAGTCCAACCCCGCCCCCTCCATTGGCAAAAGAGTAAAAAAAGGAAGAAAATTAAGGAGGAAGGGTTTTTCTGCAAATTAGTTTCAATGTTTAATTATTCAAGCTTAACAACATGGTTTCAGGAACGTTTACTGGACCATTTTAGTTATATTCAATGTTTCTTTATTCAAGTTATGAACAGATGGTATAAGGAACGTTTTTCTGGACCATTTTAGTTAAAGACAGTTTGTACGTGTAAATTATTCAAGATTAAAACATGATGGCTCAGGAGCTTTTTAGTGTTAAAACAGCCATTTTTGTGAACTTCGCGCAAATTGTTTCAATGTTTATTCATGCTTTATAAAAACATGTTTCAGGAATGTTTTTGGGACCATTTTAGTTAGAAAACTAGACATTTGTGCACGTTTCGAGCGAATAGGTTTCATTGTTTTATTATTCAAGCTTAAACAGAATGGCTTCATGAACGTTTTTCCAGACCATTTTAGTGTAAAATTAACCATTTTTTGCGCACTACGCACAAATTATTTTCAATGTTTTAATATTCAAGCTTAATAGCAAGATTGCTTCAGGAACGTTTTCAGGATCATTTAAGTGTAAAAATAACCAATTTTTGCGTGCTACGCATAAATTAGTTTGAATGTTTTATTATTCAAGCTTAACAAGATGGCTTCAGGAACGTTTTTCTAAACCTCTATTTTTACAATAGCCAATTTTTCGCGCTCCGTGGGTATTTTATTAAATTTGTGTAATTCAATTTCACCAAGATGGCTTCATAAACATTTTCTGGACCTTTTTAGGAGTAAATAGACATTTTTTTGTGCGCTACGCGTGCAGTAGTTTCACTGCTTATTTACTATCAAAGCTTGACAAGATGGCTTCAGGAATGTTTTTCTAAACCTTTCTTTTTACAATAGCAAATTTGTTCGCGGTCCGCGCGAATACTTTTGAATTTAGGCGAATTTCAAACCCTTACGCCGTGTTCTTTGCTTTTGCAAAATTGAAGGGAAAAAAAATCCAATTTGGAATGATATTGATAATAAGCCAATATTGATAGGAAATGAAGTGAAGGCTTTTCAATAAAATATTGGTCAAAAGTACACACCAAATCGCACCAAAATGGGTTCGAAAATTGAGAAACAAATCCAATTCCAACGAATCCCCCCCCCCCCCCTGTCCGCGTTACCGCGGAGTCAATCATGCATTATCAATTAAATTCCTTTTAAGCCTCCCCGAGTAAAAAAATCCTTCAGGGCGAGTCAGCAAGAACGGGCACTTTTTTGGCGAAAGCGCCACAGTATATTAGGCCTGCATATTCAAAACCAAATTTAGTGTTACAAAGAAAACATGTTTAGCTTTCATTCCAAAAAATATTTTGAATTCGAACATTGCGTCATAAAGTTGCAACCATTTGAGTAGAACCCGGTATTTTAGAGCTAATCCACGGAATGGCAATAACCCATAGTATTGTTGGCTGCCTGATTCAGAGATGCTGATCAATGAAACTAGTGAAAAACCTGAAAAGGCACATGCATGCATGTTGGATACAATATCTTAAAATGACTGGAAATAAATGGATCTGTGTAATTATGAGTAATAAAAAGCCTGAAATCAAGAAGGAAATGTAAAAGGAGGCATATCTACTGATTCAGGAGGTAAACCCCATTAGAATTCTTTTAGGAATGGCTTGATAATTTGACCATTCCGTGAATTTGCTTCAGATTTTTGGGGCTATACTCAAATTAGTGTAACATGATAACGAAATGGTTGATTTTTAAAATTCTTCTTTCAAACGAGAGCCAAATTGTAGCAGTGGCGTAGCTCGGGGGGGGGGGGGGGGGCAGGGGGGAATGCCCGCCTGACGGAAGAAACCCATTTGTGCCCCCGCCCCCAGCCCCTCTAAAAAAAATTAAAAAGGAGGAAAAAATAGAAAATAGGAAAATAATGATAAAAGACCGAGATGGCGGGCGGGTAAGTGTGGGTATATTCAGCCCAAATAGTCAAATTTACGAGTTGGTGACTGGAAAAAAAATTGAGGCAACCTTTTACGAAAATTTCAGAAATCTTGCCCCCCCCCCGAAAAAAATCCCAGCTACGCCACTGAATTGTAGGTCTTGACAGCGCTACCATTATTTTGGAATATGCATGCCTACATATTTGTGACGCTTTTGTGAAAAAGTGCCCATTCTTTCTGACTCGCCCTGTATGTCCAATGTACTAAAATATGTATTTGCACGATCAAAGATGAATCCTGTCATAGCGGAACTGCAAGCGGTACTTCGCAAGATAAGTTTTTTTTTAAGTTGCTGTCATAGACTAACTCATTTAGCTGATTATGCATTGGTGAATGGTTCATACGGTACCTACCTGTTCTACTGGCTTGTTGAATCTGACGCCAGTTCTCACGAGCCATTTCATCTGTGAAGTCAATCCTCTCAATCGTAGTTGAATTTCCATCTTGACTCAGTTTGATGGCACCCTGGAAACTGTCTGCATGGTCTTTCTTATCTTTTAAAAGGAACTTTAAATCGCATCTTGCACCAAGCCCCCCTAATTGTATAAGTTTGTATGGAATAGTCCCAGCCATACCATCTTCATCTGGCAGCCATTTATCTTTGGGGAAAAGATTCTTAGTCAGAACAAACAAATCGTTACCAGTAGGTTGTAGGATATATGCTGAAGGAACTGAACACATACCACTTTTGTGTGTGTTTTTTTCCAAGTTTTTTATCAGTTTCTTTTCATTGGTTTCATTTATTTTCAATGCATATACTCTGAGGAAGTAGACACTAGCGCTTGGAATAACATTGACAGGATCAAGATAGGCCAAAATATCTAGTGCAAGTTCAGGAGGATTCAGCCAGTTCTTCAACTCTGTTATTGGTACAGTGAGGATGTCAAAGAGTGTAAAATGATTCACCCGGAATTTGATTCTTTGTCCTTCTACAATAACCGGCATATCTTGTTTGGCCTCAGTACCATCATACACCTTAACCCATTGTGATTCTGTATTCTCCTGTTTGCACCAGATCTGTAGACACTTTGGGGTGATATTTAAACCAGAATGGGACACAGACACAGTGAACGGTTTCAAAAATGACTGCCCATCTGGTTTACAGGAGATCACAGGGCCAAGCACGAGTTGATTATCTTGAAAGGGAGCGTGAGTTGCACTAGTGTCCACTGTTAGTGTGACATCAACACTTTTGTTGGGTGGCAGGGCGCCTTCAGGGATGTTCAGCAGCAAATCGTAGTCTTGCAATGCTATTTCACCACCTTTGTCGTCTATACGTTTTGTCTGAGTTGACACAATCTTTCTTGATGTTGCTTGTGAATGTGATGCATCTTGATCTGGGAATAGTGTAGACTCTAGGGCTGCTGGTGTTGATGATTTGCCAATCTGTAAAGGACCGCCACCTGTACAAATGTAACAAATGTAACTATAAAACAAAAATGTTGCATTAGGTCCTTGTGTAAAAGTGAGTTTTATATCTCTTCTGACCCTCAGTCCAACGCAGTATTACTTTGCTTTTACATCTACACTGATGAAGAGAATGTTTTATTGGTTTTAATCAATATGTAGAGCACTTGAAGTGCTTTTCCAGATCCTTTTAAAGCACCATGCTCATCCAGCTTACATTAAGTTTGATTGCAAGGTGGAGAAATAAAAACACACAGAGAAGTGTGTTTGACATAGAACATCTCCATATATTTCAATGCAAAATGATCTGTTAGTCGATCGAAACAAAAATTACTGTTACACGTGTAGTTTGTGCCAATCAGCACATTTGTTATCATTCTAAGCGTGAAGCTGGCTTGATCAAATTTATTTGTGGATCTATTTTTCGTCAATCATGAATATGCATGACTTTTATGCCAGCAAATCAGCTTTGAGTGGAAATCGGCACGTACCTACATCTATGGATAAGTTGTGTGGAGCCCATTGATGCAGGGAACCAGCATAGGACCTTTATAGGTTTACCCAAATGTAGCCCATTATGGCCCTTGTAAAACTCATATGGGACCCAAGTGGTCAGCCTATATAGGACCCTTATAGGTTTACCCAAACGTAGCCCATTATGGACCTTGTAAAACCCGTATGGGGCCCATGGATCTGCGCTGGCTGGGATTTGATCCTTGACATATAACACTACAACTCATTTGCTTATTTTATCTATTTCACAAGTAATTTTGTACACTTTATTTATCAAATGACCAAGAAAATGACACAAAAAGCATAACAATTCATTTCATGCCAACTTAGTGTGTCAGACTGACATATGTAGCCACCACATACCGTAGGATAACTCTGCAAATGTTACAATGAACCATCGCATGCACGCCATATTGGACAATGGTAAATATTGATCTTATATTAAACGAACTGTACACTCTTAAATACATACACAACTTCCGAAAAAGTTTTCCAACTATAGGCTTCACGATATAATTCTTGATAACAAATCTGATAACTGTCTGCATTTAGTATGGACATGTCAGGATGCACCGTTAGATCTCCAGGAGGCATTGGATTTTCTTTGAGAGCAAATTCTCTTTTCAGTGAAAAACAAATGCAACATACTAATGATAAAGGGAAAATATAACTCGCCTAAAGCTTCAAAACCATTGACATCCTGAAGGGAAGAAATGTGCCTGCTCTAGCCATGGGAAAACACTTAGCCCCCTGTGGTTGTTTATAAAAAAACACCTTTCACCCTCAACCCCTCCTCCTGATATGTTATTCATTACCTGAAGCCAAATTTGTAGTAGTCGGTTGGTGTTCCACAAGGTTCTTAGTACGAGACGTGTCCTGCCTTCTTCCCTCCTGTATAAGACAAACATATATAACTTACACAAGTGATTTAAACATAATATTTATATTATATCTAAATACTTGTGCAAAACATTAGGTCTTGTTAATTAAAAGTAATTACCAACCCCCGGTGTTACAAAAGACATAGCTAATATTCTAAACCCAATTCTTGTCCTGAGATGTTCTCCCCTTTCCGCACCTTCCATTGACTACAAATGTTCTGTGCAAGTTTGTATGGATCCTACGATGAACCAGTTTATGTTTGATTTTCTTAATTTGGGTTAGATTTTATGAAATTTGAGGTTTTTTACCCCGTTGCTACGTTATTGCTACGCACCGCGTATATGCTGGGCACGTCATGGTGATGGCCGGCACACCGCACAAGTAATCGGGCGACCGCCAGCGCACACGTAATCAGGTGATTGCTGGCGCACGCTTAATCGGGCAATTACCGGAACACAAATAATGGAGCAAACCGTAAGGTGCATACACGTTATGTGAGCATGTGTGGCCTAGCCGAATCAGCGTTAGACTCATAATCATAAGGTTGCGAGTTCGAGCCCCTCTAGGATCAACATGTTTATATCCTTGGGCAAAGGTATTTAGTCTCATTTGCCTCGTCGACCCAAGCGAAAATTGGGTAGCTGCTATCATCTAAAAAGTGCGCCTAGCCGGCTGCCAGATAGATGATGTAAATGGCAGCGATAATAATTAGCCAATGTAAAGCGCTTTGAGATGGTGTTCCACACGGTGTAAAGCGCTATATAAAAACCGACTATTATTATTATTACTTGGGTACAGTTGCGTATATAAAATAATTTATTTGTCTTGTTGGCAGATATTATTGTCAAGTATCACATCCATCCATCAAACAAAACAATTAAAACAATTAGTATACCAGCTGACAGGGATGCAAAAAGTGCGGGAGCGGGGAGCACCGCTCCCAGGATGCAACGGCTACAATTGAGGAAATCATGCCAGTGTCAAAAAAAAAGGAGGAAGGAAAGAGGAAAAAGAGGGAAGAGGAAAAAGAAAAGGGAAAAAAGGAGAGAAATGAGAAAGAGGAAAAGGGGAAAAGAAGAAGAAAAGAAGGGGAAAAGAAGTGGAAAAGGATGAAAATAAAAGCGAGGAAGGGAAGGGGAAAAGGAAAAAAGAAGGAAAAAAGAAAAGAGAGGAAAAGATGACGATTAGGGCAGGGCAAAGCTAGATTCAATTTGAAGTGAGGCAATGAAGCCACAAACTTATGTATGTGGATGGAATGTATACATACATTATACCAACAAGGAAATCTCAAGACCTTCAAGGAATTCAATGAATGTACCAGTTGAACATAGAAATAGGTACAATACAATACAACTCATATTTGAGGGAAATTACCAATATCATTCTTTCTTTGTACTGGTCATGTAATACCCTTGAATCCTCTTTAAATTGAACAAGAAAAGAAGCATGAAAACGAGTAGTTATGTCCCAATTGGGTGCAAGCACTAAGGGATAATAGGGTAGTACGTGTTGCCAGACAGTGCTTTATTATCCATTTCACACAACAAGTGTCATAACAAGTCGATTGTGACTGCTAGAAACACTCAAGAGGTTCTATTGTCTGGGTCAACTGTTCAAGTGGGTTGTTTGCTGATGGTAGATAAAACAGATGATGGGCCTAGACAGATGTCTAGACAGTGTGCATTTGGCTATCAGAAATGGTGGTATGAAATACTCCTATTGATGCTCGATTCATTGCTCCTATTGCTGTGTCAATAGGAGTAGCCAGTGGTCTCTTTACTCTCTTCATATCCATGCGAGTGATGCGACGATGAACATGATGAAAAACAGCCTCACAGAAAAGAAGGCAGCCCAACAAGATAAGTGGCCTTTTTGAACAACATGTGGCCACTACTGCTATATTCAAAATGAATTCCTTCCAGGTACTCCTATAAATCTGCAGCCTAAAGTGAGATATGTGACAAGAAATGATCGATTCAATAGCGAGAATGCCCTGCCTGGTTTGCTCAATTCAAAGAGAGATCTCTAAGATTTTCTAGAAACTTTTGTGTCCTGATGAAGACGAGCAACAGCTGACTGAGTATGTGCGCACACTAACAAGCTACACAGATCTTGCTGAGAATGCCAGCAAGTGTGGCGAAGAACTCTTTGTAACCAGAGTATTGGCCAAGAGGTATTTCTGGGATGCATGTAGCTCCATAATAGTCAGCTTGGAAGTTGACCAATCAACAATGATCAATCAAGCTAAGATGTTCTTGTACAGACTTCACTCAAAGATCAAGTGTGGGAGTAAATCAAAGTTATCGGACAAGCAAGTTATTGGTAACTTCTGCAAAGATCAAGCCTTGTATGATCTTATTCCAGATTTCCTCCACTGTGTTTTAAGTGCTTCTCAAGGGAGCAGTTGAATCACTAGTTGAATCAATGGGAAGCAAATTAGAACACCATAATAGACCAGAGAGAAAATTGTCCCCTGAGGGTGGGTGTCAATGAAGCCGTTTTTGTGGCGTAGAATGGACCTGAAAACCACCATTGTAATAATGTGCTGAGGAAAGCCTTAGACAGACATTTTGATGGGAAAAGCTGGCACTTCGTCAAGTCTTACAGTGTGAAACCTCATAGAGTTTCACAAGCTGTTGATAAAATCCAACAACAACGCATGCAGTTTCCAATAATGTATTTAACCCAGGGAGGTAGATAGGCTATTAAGCTAATTTCTGTGACAAAACATATTAATATTATGTTAACATTCTTACTTTTGAAGTGCTGCAGAAGCTATTTTATGTTACCATGGTTACGGTTTGATTGAGGAAATCTTGAACCTTAGGACCATGCTCCTGAGGAAGAAATGACTTTTTGCACCCCTGAATTACCAGCAACACACCCTAGCATACTTTTAATAACGCATTATATAACATAGATAACCAAAATGCCATGATTCAATGCATGCATCAAGGTCAAATGGCTGTTTCAAATCGTGCACAATTGTTTTGATTCGCCCTGTATAAGCAATAAATGATCCTTTGCCCACCACGGAATAATTTCCTGTGGCGCCAAACCAAATGTATAGCCGCCACTCTTGCAATGATTGATTAGGCCTGCGATTAAAGCAATTGAAAATCGCACTTGTAATCGAGTGTTTTATTCTTGTTTCTCAATAATTGAGGAGACCTGTAGTCAGGGGGTTGGTGGCATGGAACAACTAAGGGAGGGGAGGGCGGATGATGTGTTACACCTTACTCGGGTTTTTTTCGACGAACCAACACATGGCGCGCGCATGCAGGTCAAAACGCGAAAATCAAGGTTTTGAGCACCCAACTTATTTTGCAAAGCCTATAGAAAATTCTAGAAAGGTAATGAATCGTTTGAAAGATACAGCCATACGGACGGCCTGAAATGTGTTGTATGATTTTATTAAAATTAAACCACTAACAATAATAGTTACCAACCTTATCTATTAAGTCAACATTTGCTCCAGCCTCCAATAATACCTTCATAGTTTCTCTATTTCCACTCCTAGCAGCATAATGAAGGACAGACCTGCCACCCTGTGATGTAAACGTATAAGAAAACAAAGCAGTATGGTACATATTAATAGATACAATTATAATGTATTGTATGATTTAATTATAGTTAAACCATTAACAATAATAGTTACCAACCTTATCTAGTAAGTCAACATTTGCTCCAGCCTCCAATAATACCTTCACAGTTTCACTTTTCCCCCCATAAGCAGCATGATAAAGGGCAGACATGCCATCCTGTGATGTAAAAGTGTAAGAAAACAAAGCAGTATGGTACATATTAATAGATACAATTATAATGTGTTGTAATGATTTAATTAAAATTAAACCACTGACAATAATAGTTACCAACCTTATCAATTAAGTCAACATTTGCTCCAGCCTCCAATAATACCTTCACAGTTTCACTATTTCCACTCTGACCAGCATGATGAAGGACAGACATGCCATACTGTGATGTAAAAGTATAAGAAAACAAAGCAGTGTGGTACATATTAATAGATACAATTATAATGTATTGTATGATTTAATTATAGTTAAACCATTAACAATAATAGTTACCACCAACCTCATCTAGTAAGTCAACCTTTGCTCCAGCCTCCAATAATACCTTCATAGTTTCAATATTTCCCGTCTTAGCAGCATAATAAAGGACAGGCATGCCACCCTGTGATGTAAAAGTATAAGAAAACAAAGCAGTATGGTACATATTAATAGATACAATTATAATGTATTGTATGATTTAATTATAGTTAAACCATTAACAATAATAGTTACCACCAACCTCATCTATTAAGTCAACCTTTGCTCCAGCCTCCAATAATACCTTCACAGTTTCACTTTTCCCCCCATAAACAGCATCATAAAGGGCAGACATGCCATCCTGTGATGTAAAAGTGTAAGAAAACAAAGCAGTATGGTACATATTAATAGATACAATTATAATGTGTTGTAATGATTTTATTAAAATTAAACCACTAACAATAATAGTTACCAACCTTATCTATTAAGTCAACATTTGCTCCAGCCTCCAATAATACCTTCATAGTTTCACTATTTCCACTCCTAGCAGCATAATGAAGGACAGACCTGCCACCCTGTGATGTAAACGTATAAGAAAACAAAGCAGTATGGTACATATTAATAGATACAATTATAATGTATTGTATGATTTAATTATAGTTAAACCATTAACAATAATAGTTACCAACCTTGTCTATTAAGTCAACCTTTGCTCCAGCCTCCAATAATACCTTCACAGTTTCACTTTTCCCCCCATAAGCAGCATGATAAAGGGCAGACACGCCATCCTGTGATGTAAAAGTGTAAGAAAACAAAGCAGTATGGTACATATTAATAGATACAATTATAATGTGTTGTAATGATTTAATTAAAATTAAACCACTGACAATAATAGTTACCAACCTTATCAATTAAGTCAACATTTGCTCCAGCCTCCAATAATACCTTCACAGTTTCACTATTTCCACTCTGACCAGCATGATGAAGGACAGACATGCCATACTGTGATGTAAAAGTATAAGAAAACAAAGCAGTGTGGTACATATTAATAGATACAATTATAATGTATTGTATGATTTAATTATAGTTAAACCATTAACAATAATAGTTACCAACCTTGTCTATTAAGTCAACCTTTGCTCCAGCCTCCAATAATACCTTCACAGTTTCACTTTTCCCCCTATTAGCAGGATAATGAAGGGCAGACATGCCATCCTGTGATGTAAAAGTGTAAGAAAACAAAGCAGTATGGTACATATTAATAGATACAATTATAATGTATTGTATGATTTAATTATAGTTAAACCATTAACAATAATAGTTACCAACCTTGTCTATTAAGTCAACCTTTGCTCCAGCCTCCAATAATACCTTCACAGTTTCACTTTTCCCCCTATTAGCAGGATAATGAAGGGCAGACATGCCATCCTGTGATGTAAAAGTGTAAGAAAACAAAGCAGTATGGTACATATTAATAGATACAATTATAATGTGTTGTAATTATTTTATTAAAATTAAACCACTAACAATAATAGTTACCAACCTTATCTATTAAGTCAACATTTGCTCCAGCCTCCAATAATACCTTCATAGTTTCACTATTTCCACTCCTAGCAGCATAATGAAGGACAGCCCTGCCACCCTGTGATGTAAACGTATAAGAAAACAAAGCAGTATGGTACATATTAATAGATACAATTATAATGTATTGTATGATTTAATTATAGTTAAACCATTAACAATAACAGTTACCACCAACCTCATCTAGTAAGTCAACCTTTGCTCCAGCCTCCAATAATACCTTCATAGTTTCAATATTTCCCGTCTTAGCAGCATAATAAAGGACAGGCATGCCACCCTGTGATGTAAAAGTATAAGAAAACAAAGCAGTATGGTACATATTAATAGATACAATTATAATGTGTTGTAATGATTTAATTAAAATTAAACCACTGACAATAATAGTTACCAACCTTATCTATTAAGTCAACATTTGCTCCAGCCTCCAATAATACCTTCATAGTTTCACTATTTCCACTCCTAGCAGCATAATGAAGGACAGACCTGCCACCCTGTGATGTAAACGTATAAGAAAACAAAGCAGTATGGTACATATTAATAGATACAATTATAATGTATTGTATGATTTAATTATAGTTAAACCATTAACAATAATAGTTACCAACCTTGTCTATTAAGTCAACCTTTGCTCCAGCCTCCAATAATACCTTCACAGTTTCACTTTTCCCCCCATAAGCAGCATTAAAAAGGGCAGACACGCCATCCTGTGATGTAAAAGTGTAAGAAAACAAAGCAGTATGGTACATATTAATAGATACAATTATAATGTGTTGTAATGATTTAATTAAAATTAAACCACTGACAATAATAGTTACCAACCTTATCAATTAAGTCAACATTTGCTCCAGCCTCCAATAATACCTTCACAGTTTTACTATTTCCACTCTTAGCAGCACAATGAAGGACAGACCTGTCACCCTGTGATGTAAAAGTATAAGAAAATAAAGCAGTATGGTACATATTAATAGATACAATTATAATGTGTTGTAATGATTTTATTAAAATTAAACCACTAACAATAATAATTACCAACCTTATCTAGTAAGTCAACATTTGCTCCAGCCTCCAATAATACCTTCACAGTTTCACTATTTCCACTCTGACCAGCATAATGAAGGGCAGACATGCCATACTGTGATGTAAAAGTATAAGAAAACAAAGCAGTATGGTACATATTAATAGAAACAATTATAATGTGTTGCATGATTTTATTAAAATTAAACCACTAACAATAATAATTACCAACCTTATCTAGTAAGTCAACATTTGCTCCAGCCTCCAATAATACCTTCACAGTTTCACTATTTTCCCTTATAACAGCATAATGAAGGGCAGACCTGCCAATCTGTGATGTAAAAGTATAAGAAAACAAAGCAGTATGGTACATATTAATATATACATTTATAATGTGTTGTAATGAGTTAATTAAAATTAAACCACTGACAATAATAGTTACCAATCTTAAGTCAACATTTGCTCCAGCCTCCAATAATACCTTCACAGTTTTATTTCACTTTTCCCACTCCTAGCAGCATAATGAGTGGCCAGTGGGGGCACAGTTTGTACGTCCCCGTACACTCCCCAGCATAGCCGGGCACCATATTTGTACATTTGCGTACAGTCCCCCCGCATTGGTCCCCGCTATGTCCGGGGTCCCCAGGGGCCAATCCAAATTATAAAACGGGTTGTATGATTTAATAAATAGAACCATTAACACATTCAGTTCAGTTTATTTTTTTTCCACAAATGAGATACATAATAATGACAATACAATTAATATACTATGGTAGGTTGACCAAATCAGAGCAGAGCTCGGGAAGTACTGGCCACCTA
This sequence comes from Ophiura sarsii, assembly GCA_035610835.1. Classification (NCBI taxonomy): domain Eukaryota; kingdom Metazoa; phylum Echinodermata; class Ophiuroidea; order Amphilepidida; family Ophiuridae; genus Ophiura; species Ophiura sarsii. The sequence goes on along the minus strand of CM069453.1, from coordinate 49,732,874 downwards.
AATAAAATCATTAGCTATAATGCAAAGAACTCGAGTGTATGTTGGCAACGGCATGAACAAAATTACAATAACAGATCAGTAACGATTATAGTGTACATCTGTGAATAATGATTATGTAAGACATCAAGGCGATAGAATACGGATTTATATAAGTACCGGTATAATTATACATATATTAGGAATGAATTAGGAATGAAGTTCCTTAGTTATGACCTCATGAATAAAACGATAGTAAATATTTTTTATATCTATTGTTAAAACTTCTGACTGATTTACAGTGCCGAATATCATCATTAATGTCATTCCACTCCAATGGTCCCTGTCTTCTAATAGTATGTCTAGCAAGATCAGTTCTGAATTGTGGGGGTCTATAAAGATGTGAAAACCTTGTTCCATAGGAGTGGAAGACATCTGATTTATTAAAGTAATGAGAAAATAAATCAGGTAACATGTTATTTGCAAATTTATACATAAAAATAGCCTTCTGTAGCCTATGAATGTCATAAATAGTGAGGGTTTTCAATTTTGCAAACAAAGGGGTAGAATGAGCTAAGTAATGTGAATTTGAACAAAGACGAATAATTTTCTTTTGTTTCACATGAATTGAGTTAAGGTTGCAGTTGTTAGAATCAGCCCATATGATGTTGCAATAATGAAGGTGAGGAAGGACGAGGCTTGTATAGAGCGAAAATAAGATGTGAGGTGACAATGTGTGTTTTAAGCGAAAAAGGATTCCCGAGTATTTTGAGACCATATTTGTAATATGAGTATTATGACGTTGCCAATTTAGTGATTCGTCAAGAACAACACCTAGAAATTTTGTGCTCGAAACTTTAACAATTGGAATATTATTTATTGTTATGCCATTATAATTATGAATTCGTGAATCATACCTGTTTTTAAAATGCATAAATGTAGTTTTATCAACATTTAGGGATAATTTATTAGCATCTAGCCAGGTAGATATTTTGGTGAGCTCAACATTTGCAGTGTTGATAAGATCGGTTATATTGCTGTGAGAGGCAAGTAAGTTTGTATCATCGGCAAAGATTACAAATTTAAAGAAATTACTTGAAAAAACAATATCATTTATGTAAATAATAAACAGGAGGGGACCTAAGATCGAGCCTTGTGGAACTCCGCAGGATAAATCTAAATTAGACGAAAAATGGCGGTCGAAGATAGTAAATTGAGATCTGTTGGTTAGGTAACTTCTGAACCAGTCCAAGGCCTTCCCACGGACACCATAGTGGTTAAGTTTCGATAATAGAATATCATGATTTATTGTGTCAAATGCCTTGGAGAGGTCCAAGAAGATACCTAATGAGAATTTTTTGTTATCGAGATCAGTAATAATTTTATTGTATGCCTCAAGTATAGCCATATATGATGAATGATTGGATCGAAAACCAAACTGACAGTCCTGTAAAAGATGAAAGCGATTAACATAGCTAAATAGTCTTTTGTGCATAATACGTTCCAAGATTTTAGAGAAAGCAGGGAGGACAGAGATGGGCCTATAATTGTGCAAATCTTGACGATCACCTTTTTTAAAGATAGGAACAACTTTGGCAATTTTAAGCTTTGTTGGTACAACACCCGAGCTCAATGATAAATTAAATATATGGACTAGAGGATTAGCAATAAGATCACTGACAGCTTTTATAACATCGGGTTTAATATCATCACAACCACAGCTGGTTCCTGATTTAAGAGTTTTACATAAAGATATAATTTCATCGCTATCTGTTGGGGTAACGAAAAAAGAGTCCTTTGGAGAGGTAGCTTTATTCAAGTAATGATGAAAACTAGTATTCGCGGGTGGAATTTTATTAGCGAGAGTAAGACCAATATTTACAAAATATGAGTTAAAGTGGTTCGCAATCTCAACCGGATCCGTGATATCAATATTATTGATATTGAATGACGTTGGAGGTTTGGGCCTACCATGTCGATTGAGGATACTTTTTAATATATTCCATGTTTGTTTTGTATCACGTTTGCAGGCATCTAGTTTTTCAGCGTAATAGTTTTTCTTAGACGGTGCGAATCATAGTAGTTAGGATATTACGGTACGTTATATAATGTGCTTTATTTGTGACCGTTGGATGACCCACATACTTTCTATACAGCTTTTGCTTGCGATTAATGGATTTAAGAATAGCTGAAGTAATCCATGGCTTGCGAGGGATATTTTTAGTGGTTGATGAACCGTTGTTGTACCTCAATGGAAAATAGATATTGTAAATATCGATGAATTTCGTATTAAAAGCGTCATAGGCTGCTTCGGTGGAAGTTATGTTCGTAATAAAGCTCCAATCAATGAGACTTATGTGATTATGGAATCCAAGAATTCTATTTTGATTGAATGAACGAGATTTTATGGGCATGTGATGATTATGACGATGAGGCATCGACTTGGTGAATTGAAAAACTGGATAATGATCTGTGAGATCAGTCACAATAACACCTGATTTAATTTCATGAGTAAGAACATTTGTAAAGATGTTATCAAGTAAAGTGGCTGAAGTAGGGGTTATCCTAGTAGGTCTATTGATCAGAGGGTACATGCTAGAGTTATACATGGTGTTAATGAAATCATTAATAATATCGATGTTCTCATGTTGCAGTAAATCGAAATTAAAATCACCGGTTAAGTAGCATTGTTTGTTTTCGTTGGTAATTTTGTTAAGACATTGATCGAGATCAGAGATAAATAAATTGGCATCAGTACGATGAGCACGATAGATATTACCAACGATAACATTCTTGCTAGCGGGATTTAAAATTTCAATAAAAATCGATTCAGAATGGTCATTTACTGACGGCTGTGCGATGAGATTGAGATCCTTCCTTAAACAATATGATACAGAGTTGTGTACATAAATAGCAGACCCACCACTTCTTCTGCCAATGCGAGGTGTGCTGACTAGCTCATAGTTTTCAATATCGATAACATTAGACATATCCTCATAAAACCATGTTTCAGATAAACAGATAACGGTAAAAGTACGGTCGATACTAGATAAATATGTATGAATAGCATCAAAGTTTTTGTTAAAGCTACGTGTGTTTAAATGAATAATTGAAAAATCGTCGTTACCGCCTGAGCTATTAAGCATATCATGATCAAATATATAAGAGCAGTTATGAACATCATTATTGATTATATTATTATCAGATGAGTTAAGGATGTCTTCCTCCAATTGAAATGGGTTCAGTTTTAGACTTAACATTCTATTGTAGTCAAGAGTGTTGTTTAAGCAAAACAAGGCAAATCTAAATTCATCGTCTTCAACAAAATGATTAAATGGGAACAGTTCACCAGTACATTTGAAACAAAACCAATTTGGATTTATATCTGTATATATACATCGAGTATGGTACAAATAATTACATGCGTTACATAATATCTTAGATTGATGAATAAGAATGTTTTTAAAACATGAGTTACAAGTATTATCCATTTACTGCCAATGCCAACACACAACACGAATTAGACAAAAACAAAATTTAACCAAAATAGGGAATTGAAGGCGGGATGGACGAAGCGTGACGGCCAAGCACGTATCGGGCGTAATCATAATACACTAACAATGGTAACTTAGTATGGGTGAGGGGAGGTAAAACCACACGGGGATCGGAAGGAGAAAATAAATAAATATGACAGTGTATAATTATGATGACCACTTAGCCATGATTGAATACGTAGGCCTATATGCATGGCAGCAATGGGTTTTAGGGCCACATAGGCATGGCTAAGATAGTCATCAAGATGTTTAGTGAACATAAATAAGGCAATTAGGGCATAATCAATCAACATTTATGGTCATTGATATTTAACTTACTGTACCTCATGTATCATGATGACAACAACAAACCATAGAATACGCGGGGAAAGCGGAACGAGAATGTGCCAGGCGCTAAGAGTAGTGCAAATATGGACATGGTTGGATGTGTCATCATCAGGTAGTGAATATACATATAATAATTATAATATAAAGTATAAAGTCATGAATATCGAATCGATTTCATGGTCAGACTATCTTTCGAATAACAGTGCTCAAATCCAATAAAGGATGAGCTATATAAAAATTCAAAGTTTAGACCTTCCGAGAAAGGGAGTCGTTACTCTGAGTTTCATGCTTAACGCAATCATGAAGAAAAGAATAGTCCAATTTGACAACACTTCATGCGATCATAATACTAGTAATGACAACTTCACTATTATGTTAAACCATGTACACGTATGGATCACATAGAGTAAAACAATCAAAGTTACGGTACGACTGATCATCAAGTCTATTTAGTGAAACGGTATAAACATGTAAACAGCAGATCAATTGAGCATGATAAAATCACGAATTTGAGACCGCACTGTGATGCTAATAAATGTGCCAATTGTCCATTAAGGTGCGATATTACATTTAGCTGCATTAGAAACCTAATAGCCACCAATAGCCTCAGCTATTGCGGATACTAGCTAATGGTACTTGTAGCTGATATTGGATGATATTAGGTAATAAAGGGGGATATTAGATATTAGCTATAGGTAATAAGATATAAGCTACTACAATTAACCCGTTAATGCCGTAGCTATTATCAGCTATAGCTAGCTAATATGGTATATTAGTATAGTACTCAAATACATCTAATATCAGCTATTATATATTAGCTATAGCTATAAGATATTAGCTATTACAATGTGCTTATTGTATTAGCTAATATCAGCTACAAACCTACCTATAGCTGATACTAGCTATTACAACATTCTATTATCACAATCATATAAGCTATTGCCTTCTAATATAAGCTGATATCGGCTAACTAGAGCGCTAGCTAATATAAGCTACTACCCGCTAATGCGATATGATAGTTCGATTTCTTCTTTATTGTAAACATAGATATACCAGCTATTAGCTATTAGAACAATCTAATATACGCTATTGGAAGCTAATATAAGCTATTGGTAGCTAATATCAGCTATTGATAGCTAATATCGGGTTATGCGCTAATAGTTAGATTTTATTTTATTATAAACCTAGCTATAGCTGATATAAGCTATTACAACAATCTATTATAAGCTACGGGTAGCTAATATAAGCTATTGGTAGCCAATATAAGCTATTGGTAGCCAATATAAGCTATCGATACCTAATATTGGCTAATAGGATAATGGTACATAGATTCTTACTTTATTCTAAATCTAGCTATAGCTGATATTAGCTATTACAACCTTCTATTATAACAATCATATAAGCTATTGCTATCTAATATAAGCTGATATCGGCTAACTAGAGCGCTAGCTAATATAAGCTACTACCCGCTAATGCGATATGAAAGTTCGATTTCTTCTTTATTGTAAACATAGATATACCAGCTATTAGCTATTACAACAATCTAATATACGCTATTGGAAGCTAATATAAGCTATTGGTAGCTAATATCAGCTATTGATAGCTAATATCGGGTTATGCGCTAATAGTTAGATTTTTATTTTATTATAAACCTAGCTATAGCTGATATAAGCTATTACAACAATCTATTATAAGCTACGGGTAGCTAATATAAGCTATTGGTAGCCAATATAAGCTATTGGTAGCCAATATAAGCTATCGATACCTAATATTGGCTAATAGGATAATGGTACATAGGTTCTTACTTTATTCTAAATCTAGCTATAGCTGATATTAGCTATTACAACCTTCTATTATAACAATCATATAAGCTATTGCTATCTAATATAAGCTGATATCGGCTAACTAGAGCGCTAGCTAATATAAGCTACTACCCGCTAATGCGATATGAAAGTTCGATTTCTTCTTTATTGTAAACATAGATATACCAGCTATTAGCTATTACAACAATCTAATATACGCTATTGGAAGCTAATATAAGCTATTGGTAGCTAATATCAGCTATTGATAGCTAATATCGGGTTATGCGCTAATAGTTAGATTTTATTTTATTATAAACATAGCTATAGCTGATATAAGCTATTACAACAATCTATTATAAGCTACGGGTAGCTAATAATAAGCTAATGGTAGCCAATATAAGCTATTGGTAGCCAATATAAGCTATCGATACCTAATATTGGCTAATAGGATAATGGTACATAGATTCTTACTTTATTCTAAATCTAGCTATAGCTGATATTAGCTATTACAACCTTCTATTATAACAATCATATAAGCTATTGCTATCTAATATAAGCTGATATCGGCTAACTAGAGCGCTAGCTAATATAAGCTACTACCCGCTAATGCGATATGATAGTTCGATTTCTTCTTTATTGTAAACATAGATATACCAGCTATTAGCTATTACAACAATCTAATATACGCTATTGGAAGCTAATATAAGCTATTGGTAGCTAATATCAGCTATTGGTAGCTAATATCAGCTATTGATAGCTAATATCTGGTTATGCGCTAATAGTTAGATTTTTATTTTATTATAAACCTAGCTATAGCTGATATAAGCTATTACAACAATCTATTATAAGCTATGGGTAGCTAATACAAGCTATTGGTAGCCAATATAAGCTATATCGATACCTACTATTGGCTAATAGGATAATGGTACATAGATTCTTACTTTATTCTAAATCTAGCTATAGCTGATATTAGCTATTACAACCTTCTATTATAACAATCATATAAGCTATTGCTATCTAACATAAGCTGATATCGGCTTAATAGAGCGCTAGCTAATATAGCTAATATTCGCTAATATGGTAGTTCGATTTCTTCTTTATTCTAGACATAGATATACCAGCTATTAGCTATTACAACAATCTAATAATACGCTATTGGTAGCTTATATAAGCTATTGGTAGCTAATGTCAGCTATTGATAGCTAATATCGGGTTATGCGCTAATGGTAGTTATATTTTTACTTTATTATAAACCTAGCTATAGCTGATATTAGCTATTACAACAATATATTATAAGATAAAACATTAACTTGATCGTTTCCCAAACACATCAAGGGTCGTTCTTAAAAAAGCCAATAAAATGTAAAAATGTAAACACCTTTTAACGCTTTCCACGCGGCTATTATTTTTACCATACACAAAAGAGATTTTTCAGAAACCTTTCATAATTTTCAAAGTCTATCTCAAAGATTACTGACCAAACACAAGGCATGTTTGTACTTATTTCAATGCATTTCTCACGGTGATTCCAAATATGGTAATGAAATACAACAATTTTGACCTTTTTGAAACATTTTGTGAAATTTTGGAATGTCGTCTGCAGCTGCCTGTCGCGTGGAAAGTGTTAAGGTGGTTACATTTGATATAACTTTGGTGTAGGAAGCCAATGACGTTTAAACCGGTATTAAAAGCATGTTAAGAGGTTAAACATCACATTGTTGGTGTTTTTAACTTGGTGTTAGAAGCCATAGAAATTTAAACCCTTATTAAGCGTTAAAACATCAAATCGATCCCGGAACACACGATTGGTCGTTCTTTAAAACGTGTAGGTGTAGAAAGCCAATAAAAGTTAAAATTCTTAATATGCATGATAACACTTTCTACGCGGCCATAATTTACCATAATTATTATCGAACAACAGATTTTTCGGAAACCTTTCGTAACAGTTTTCAATGAGGAAAAAATATAAAATAAAGATAGCCCATTAGCAGATAGGTGTAGCTGATATAAGCTAAGGGGTTGTGATAGCTGATAGCCGCAATAGCTAAGTTTTCAATGAGGGAAAAAATATATAATAAAGATAGGCCTAGCCCATTAGCAGAGAGGGGTAGCTAATATAGTGATAGCTGATAGCTCAATAGCTACGTTTTCGAGTGAAAAAAATATAAAATAAAGATATCCCATTAGCAGATAGGGGTAGCTAATATAAGCTAACGGGTTGTGATAGCTGATAGCTCAATAGCTAAGTTTTCGAGGGAAAAAATAAAAAATAAAAATAGCCTATTAGCAGATAGGGGTAGCTAATATAAGCTAACGGGTTGTGATAGCTGATAGCTCAATAGCTACGTTTTAGAGGGGAAAATATAAAATAAAGATAGCCCATTAGCAGATGGGGGTAGCTAATATAAGCTAACGGGTTGTGATAGCTGATAGCTCAATCGCTAAGTTTTCGAGGGAAAAAAATATAAAATAAAGATAGCCCATTAGCAGATAGGGGTAGCTAATATAAGCTAACGGGTTGTGATAGCTGATAGCTCAATAGCTACAGTTTTCGAGGGACAAAATATAAAATAAAGACAGCCCATTAGCAGATAGGGGTAGCTAATATAAGCTAACGGGTTGTGATAGCTGATAGCTCAATAGCTACAGTTTTCCAGGGGAAAAAAAATATAAAATCAAGATAGCCCATTAGCAGATAGGGGTAGCTAATATAAGCTAACGGGTTGTGATAGCTGATAGCTCAATAGCTACGATTTCCAGGGGGAAAAAAATATAAAATAAAGATAGCCCATTAGCAGATAGGGGTAGCTAATATAAGCTAACGGGTTGTGATAGCTGATAGCTCAATAGCTACGTTTTCCAGGGGGGAAAAATATAAAATCAAGATAGCCCATTAGCAGATAGGGGTAGCTAATATAAGCTAACGGGTTGTGATAGCTGATAGCTCAATAGCTACGTTTTCCAGGGAAAAAATAAAATAAAATCAAGATAGCCCATTAGCAGATAGGGGTAGCTAATATAAGCTAACGCGTTGTGATAGCTGATAGCTCAATAGCTACGATTTCCAGGGGAAAAAAATATAAAATCAAGATAGCCCATTAGCAGATAGGGGTAGCTAATATAAGCTAACGCGTTGTGATAGCTGATAGCTCAATAGCTACGATTTCCAGGGGAAAAAAATATAAAATCAAGATAGCCCATTAGCAGATAGGGGTAGCTAATATAAGCTAACGGGTTGTGATAGCTGATAGCTCAATAGCTACGTTTTCCAGGGAAAAAATAAAATAAAATCAAGATAGCCCATTAGCAGATAGGGGTAGCTAATATAAGCTAACGCGTTGTGATAGCTGATAGCTCAATAGCTACGTTTTCCAGGGGGAAAAAATATAAAATCAAGATAGCCCATTAGCAGAAAGGGGTAGCTAATATAAGCTAACGCGTTGTGATAGCTGATAGCTCAATAGCTACGATTTCCAGGGGGAAAAAATATAAAATCAAGATAGCCCATTAGCAGATAGGGGTAGCTAATATAAGCTAACGCGTTGTGATAGCTGATAGCTCAATAGCTACGATTTCCAGGGGGAAAAAATATAAAATCAAGATAATAGCCCATTAGCAGATAGGGGTAGCTAATATAAGCTAACGGGTTGTGATAGCTGATAGCTCAATAGCTACGATTTCCAGGGAAAAAATATAAAATCAAGATAGCCCATTAGCAGATAGGGGTAGCTAATATAAGCTAACGGGTTGTGATAGCTGATAGCTCAATAGCTACGATTTCCAGGGGAAAAATATATAGAATCAAGATAGCCCATTAGCAGATAGGGGTAGCTAATATAAGCTAACGGGTTGTGATAGCTGATAGCTCAATAGCTACGTTTTCCAGGGGGAAAAAATATAAAATCAAGATAGCCCATTAGCAGATAGGGGTAGCTAATATAAGCTAACGCGTTGTGATAGCTGATAGCTCAATAGCTACGATTTCCAGGGAAAAAATATAAAATCAAGATAGCCCATTAGCAGAGAGGGGTACCTAATATAAGCTAACGGGTTGTGATAGCTGATAGCTCAATAGCTACGATTTCCAGGGAAAAAATAAAATAAAATCAAGATAGCCCATTAGCAGATAGGGGTAGCTAATATAAGCTAACGGGTTGTGATAGCTGATAGCTCAATAGCTACGATTTCCAGGGGAAAAAATAAAATAAAATCAAGATAGCCCATTAGCAGATAGGGGTAGCTAATATAAGCTAACGGGTTGTGATAGCTGATAGCTCAATAGCTACGTTTTCCAGGAAAAAAAATATAAAATCAAGATAGCCCATTAGCAGATAGGGGTATCTAATATAAGCTAACGCGTTGTGATAGCTGATAGCTCAATAGCTACGATTTCGAGGGAAAAATATAAAATCAAGATAGCCCATTAGCAGATAGGGGTAGCTAATATAAGCTAACGGGTTGTGATAGCTGATAGCTCAATAGCTACGTTTTCCAGGGGGAAAAATATAAAATAAAGATAGCCCATTAGCAGATAGGGGTAGCTAATATAAGCTAACGGGTTGTGATAGCTGATAGCGAGATAGCTACGTTTTCCAGGGGGAAAAAATATAAAATCAAGATAGCCCATTAGCAGATAGGGGTAGCTAATATAAGCTAACGGGTTGTGATAGCTGATAGCTCAATAGCTACGTTTTCCAGGGGGAAAAAATATAAAATCAAGATAGCCCATTAGCAGATAGGGGTAGCTAATATAAGCTAACGGGTTGTGATAGCTGATAGCTCAATAGCTACGTTTTCCAGGGAAAAAATAGAATAAAATCAAGATAGCCCATTAGCAGATAGGGGTAGCTAATATAAGCTAACGCGTTGTGATAGCTGATAGCTCAATAGCTACGATTTCCAGGGGAAAAAATATAAAATCAAGATAGCCCATTAGCAGATAGGGGTAGCTAATATAAGCTAACGCGTTGTGATAGCTGATAGCTCAATAGCTACGTTTTCCAGGGGGGAAAAATATAAAATCAAGATAGCCCATTAGCAGATAGGGGTAGCTAATATAAGCTAACGGGTTGTGATAGCTGATAGCTCAATAGCTACGTTTTCCAGGGAAAAAATAAAATAAAATCAAGATAGCCCATTAGCAGATAGGGGTAGCTAATATAAGCTAACGCGTTGTGATAGCTGATAGCTCAATAGCTACGATTTCCAGGGGAAAAAAATATAAAATCAAGATAGCCCATTAGCAGATAGGGGTAGCTAATATAAGCTAACGCGTTGTGATAGCTGATAGCTCAATAGCTACGATTTCCAGGGGAAAAAAATATAAAATCAAGATAGCCCATTAGCAGATAGGGGTAGCTAATATAAGCTAACGGGTTGTGATAGCTGATAGCTCAATAGCTACGTTTTCCAGGGAAAAAATAAAATAAAATCAAGATAGCCCATTAGCAGATAGGGGTAGCTAATATAAGCTAACGCGTTGTGATAGCTGATAGCTCAATAGCTACGTTTTCCAGGGGGAAAAAATATAAAATCAAGATAGCCCATTAGCAGAAAGGGGTAGCTAATATAAGCTAACGCGTTGTGATAGCTGATAGCTCAATAGCTACGATTTCCAGGGGGAAAAAATATAAAATCAAGATAGCCCATTAGCAGATAGGGGTAGCTAATATAAGCTAACGCGTTGTGATAGCTGATAGCTCAATAGCTACGATTTCCAGGGGGAAAAAATATAAAATCAAGATAATAGCCCATTAGCAGATAGGGGTAGCTAATATAAGCTAACGGGTTGTGATAGCTGATAGCTCAATAGCTACGATTTCCAGGGAAAAAATATAAAATCAAGATAGCCCATTAGCAGATAGGGGTAGCTAATATAAGCTAACGGGTTGTGATAGCTGATAGCTCAATAGCTACGATTTCCAGGGGAAAAATATATAGAATCAAGATAGCCCATTAGCAGATAGGGGTAGCTAATATAAGCTAACGGGTTGTGATAGCTGATAGCTCAATAGCTACGTTTTCCAGGGGGAAAAAATATAAAATCAAGATAGCCCATTAGCAGATAGGGGTAGCTAATATAAGCTAACGCGTTGTGATAGCTGATAGCTCAATAGCTACGATTTCCAGGGAAAAAATATAAAATCAAGATAGCCCATTAGCAGAGAGGGGTACCTAATATAAGCTAACGGGTTGTGATAGCTGATAGCTCAATAGCTACGATTTCCAGGGAAAAAATAAAATAAAATCAAGATAGCCCATTAGCAGATAGGGGTAGCTAATATAAGCTAACGGGTTGTGATAGCTGATAGCTCAATAGCTACGATTTCCAGGGGAAAAAATAAAATAAAATCAAGATAGCCCATTAGCAGATAGGGGTAGCTAATATAAGCTAACGGGTTGTGATAGCTGATAGCTCAATAGCTACGTTTTCCAGGAAAAAAAATATAAAATCAAGATAGCCCATTAGCAGATAGGGGTATCTAATATAAGCTAACGCGTTGTGATAGCTGATAGCTCAATAGCTACGATTTCGAGGGGAAAATATAAAATCAAGATAGCCCATTAGCAGATAGGGGTAGCTAATATAAGCTAACGGGTTGTGATAGCTGATAGCTCAATAGCTACGTTTTCCAGGGGGGAAAATATAAAATAAAGATAGCCCATTAGCAGATAGGGGTAGCTAATATAAGCTAACGGGTTGTGATAGCTGATAGCGCAATAGCTACGTTTTCCAGGGGGAAAAAATATAAAATCAAGATAGCCCATTAGCAGATAGGGGTAGCTAATATAAGCTAACGGGTTGTGATAGCTGATAGCTCAATAGCTACGTTTTCCAGGGGGAAAAAATATAAAATCAAGATAGCCCATTAGCAGATAGGGGTAGCTAATATAAGCTAACGGGTTGTGATAGCTGATAGCTCAATAGCTACGTTTTCCAGGGAAAAAATAAAATAAAATCAAGATAGCCCATTAGCAGATAGGGGTAGCTAATATAAGCTAACGCGTTGTGATAGCTGATAGCTCAATAGCTACGATTTCCAGGGGAAAAAATATAAAATCAAGATAGCCCATTAGCAGATAGGGGTAGCTAATATAAGCTAACGCGTTGTGATAGCTGATAGCTCAATAGCTACGATTTCCAGGGGAAAAAATATAAAATCAAGATAGCCCATTAGCAGATAGGGGTAGCTAATATAAGCTAACGGGTTGTGATAGCTGATAGCTCAATAGCTACGTTTTCCAGGGAAAAAATAAAATAAAATCAAGATAGCCCATTAGCAGATAGGGGTAGCTAATATAAGCTAACGCGTTGTGATAGCTGATAGCTCAATAGCTACGTTTTCCAGGGGGAAAAAATATAAAATCAAGATAGCCCATTAGCAGATAGGGGTAGCTAATATAAGCTAACGCGTTGTGATAGCTGATAGCTCAATAGCTACGATTTCCAGGGGGAAAAAAATATAAAATCAAGATAGCCCATTAGCAGATAGGGGTAGCTAATATAAGCTAACGCGTTGTGATAGCTGATAGCTCAATAGCTACGATTTCCAGGGGAAACATATATAAAATCAAGATAATAGCCCATTAGCAGATAGGGGTAGCTAATATAAGCTAACGGGTTGTGATATCTGATAGCTCAATAGCTACGATTTCCAGGGAAAAAAATATAAAATCAAGATAGCCCATTAGCAGATAGGGGTAGCTAATATAAGCTAAAGGGTTGTGATAGCTGATAGCTTAATAGCTACGATTTCCAGGGGAAAAATATATAGAATCAAGATAGCCCATTAGCAGATAGGGGTAGCTAATATAAGCTAACGCGTTGTGATAGCTGATAACTCAATAGCTACGATTTCCAGGGGAAAAAAATATAAAATCAAGATAATAGACCATTAGCAGATAGGGGTAGCTAATATAAGCTAACGGGTTGTGATAGCTGATAGCTCAATAGCTACGATTTCCAGGGAAAAAAATATAAAATCAAGATAGCCCATTAGCAGATAGGGGTAGCTAATATAAGCTAACGGGTTGTGATAGCTGATAGCTTAATAGCTACGATTTCCAGGGGCAAAATATATAGAATCAAGATAGCCCATTAGCAGATAGGGGTAGCTAATATAAGCTAACGGGTTGTGATAGCTGATAGCTCAATAGCTACGTTTTCCAGGGGGAAAAAATATAAAATCAAGATAGCCCATTAGCAGATAGGGGTAGCTAATATAAGCTAACGGGTTGTGATAGCTGATAGCTTAATAGCTACGATTTCCAGGGGCAAAATATATAGAATCAAGATAGCCCATTAGCAGATAGGGGTAGCTAATATAAGCTAACGGGTTGTGATAGCTGATAGCTCAATAGCTACGTTTTCCAGGGGGAAAAAATATAAAATCAAGATAGCCCATTAGCAGATAGGGGTAGCTAATATAAGCTAACGCGTTGTGATAGCTGATAGCTCAATAGCTACGATTTCCAGGGAAAAAATATAAAATCAAGATAGCCCATTAGCAGAGAGGGGTAGCTAATATAGGCTAACGGGTTGTGATAGCTGATAGCTCAATAGCTACGATTTCCAGGGAAAAAATAAAATAAAATCAAGATAGCCCATTAGCAGATACGGGTAGCTAATATAAGCTAACGGGTTGTGATAGCGGATAGCTCAATAGCTACGATTTCCAGGGAAAAAATAAAATAAAATCAAGATAGCCCATTAGCAGATAGGGGTAGCTAATATAAGCTAACGGGTTGTGATAGCTGATAGCTCAATAGCTACGTTTTCCAGGAAAAAAAATATAAAATCAAGATAGCCCATTAGCAGATAGGGGTATCTAATATAAGCTAACGCGTTGTGATAGCTGATAGCTCAATAGCTACGATTTCGAGGGAAAAATATAAAATCAAGATAGCCCATTAGCAGATAGGGGTAGCTAATATAAGCTAACGGGTTGTGATAGCTGATAGCTCAATAGCTACGTTTTCCAGGGGGAAAAATATAAAATAAAGATAGCCCATTAGCAGATAGGGGTAGCTAATATAAGCTAACGGGTTGTGATAGCTGATAGCGCAATAGCTACGTTTTCCAGGGGGAAAAAATATAAAATCAAGATAGCCCATTAGCAGATAGGGGTAGCTAATATAAGCTAACGGGTTGTGATAGCTGATAGCTCAATAGCTACGTTTTCCAGGGGGAAAAAATATAAAATCAAGATAGCCCATTAGCAGATAGGGGTAGCTAATATAAGCTAACGGGTTGTGATAGCTGATAGCTCAATAGCTACGTTTTCCAGGGAAAAAATAAAATAAAATCAAGATAGCCCATTAGCAGATAGGGGTAGCTAATATAAGCTAACGCGTTGTGATAGCTGATAGCTCAATAGCTACGATTTCCAGGGGAAAAAATATAAAATCAAGATAGCCCATTAGCAGATAGGGGTAGCTAATATAAGCTAACGCGTTGTGATAGCTGATAGCTCAATAGCTACGTTTTCCAGGGGGGAAAAATATAAAATCAAGATAGCCCATTAGCAGATAGGGGTAGCTAATATAAGCTAACGGGTTGTGATAGCTGATAGCTCAATAGCTACGTTTTCCAGGGAAAAAATAAAATAAAATCAAGATAGCCCATTAGCAGATAGGGGTAGCTAATATAAGCTAACGCGTTGTGATAGCTGATAGCTCAATAGCTACGATTTCCAGGGGAAAAAAATATAAAATCAAGATAGCCCATTAGCAGATAGGGGTAGCTAATATAAGCTAACGCGTTGTGATAGCTGATAGCTCAATAGCTACGTTTTCCAGGGGGAAAAAATATAAAATCAAGATAGCCCATTAGCAGAAAGGGGTAGCTAATATAAGCTAACGCGTTGTGATAGCTGATAGCTCAATAGCTACGATTTCCAGGGGGAAAAAATATAAAATCAAGATAGCCCATTAGCAGATAGGGGTAGCTAATATAAGCTAACGTGTTGTGATAGCTGATAGCTCAATAGCTACGATTTCCAGGGGGAAAAAATATAAAATCAAGATAATAGCCCATTAGCAGATAGGGGTAGCTAATATAAGCTAACGGGTTGTGATAGCTGATAGCTCAATAGCTACGATTTCCAGGGAAAAAATATAAAATCAAGATAGCCCATTAGCAGATAGGGGTAGCTAATATAAGCTAACGGGTTGTGATAGCTGATAGCTCAATAGCTACGATTTCCAGGGGAAAAATATATAGAATCAAGATAGCCCATTAGCAGATAGGGGTAGCTAATATAAGCTAACGGGTTGTGATAGCTGATAGCTCAATAGCTACGTTTTCCAGGGGGAAAAAATATAAAATCAAGATAGCCCATTAGCAGATAGGGGTAGCTAATATAAGCTAACGCGTTGTGATAGCTGATAGCTCAATAGCTACGATTTCCAGGGAAAAAATATAAAATCAAGATAGCCCATTAGCAGAGAGGGGTACCTAATATAAGCTAACGGGTTGTGATAGCTGATAGCTCAATAGCTACGATTTCCAGGGAAAAAATAAAATAAAATCAAGATAGCCCATTAGCAGATAGGGGTAGCTAATATAAGCTAACGGGTTGTGATAGCTGATAGCTCAATAGCTACGATTTCCAGGGGAAAAAATAAAATAAAATCAAGATAGCCCATTAGCAGATAGGGGTAGCTAATATAAGCTAACGGGTTGTGATAGCTGATAGCTCAATAGCTACGTTTTCCAGGAAAAAAAATATAAAATCAAGATAGCCCATTAGCAGATAGGGGTATCTAATATAAGCTAACGCGTTGTGATAGCTGATAGCTCAATAGCTACGATTTCGAGGGAAAAATATAAAATCAAGATAGCCCATTAGCAGATAGGGGTAGCTAATATAAGCTAACGGGTTGTGATAGCTGATAGCTCAATAGCTACGTTTTCCAGGGGGAAAAATATAAAATAAAGATAGCCCATTAGCAGATAGGGGTAGCTAATATAAGCTAACGGGTTGTGATAGCTGATAGCGCAATAGCTACGTTTTCCAGGGGGAAAAAATATAAAATCAAGATAGCCCATTAGCAGATAGGGGTAGCTAATATAAGCTAACGGGTTGTGATAGCTGATAGCTCAATAGCTACGTTTTCCAAGGGGAAAAAATATAAAATCAAGATAGCCCATTAGCAGATAGGGGTAGCTAATATAAGCTAACGGGTTGTGATAGCTGATAGCTCAATAGCTACGTTTTCCAGGGAAAAAATAAAATAAAATCAAGATAGCCCATTAGCAGATAGGGGTAGCTAATATAAGCTAACGCGTTGTGATAGCTGATAGCTCAATAGCTACGATTTCCAGGGGAAAAAATATAAAATCAAGATAGCCCATTAGCAGATAGGGGTAGCTAATATAAGCTAACGCGTTGTGATAGCTGATAGCTCAATAGCTACGATTTCCAGGGGAAAAAATATAAAATCAAGATAGCCCATTAGCAGATAGGGGTAGCTAATATAAGCTAACGGGTTGTGATAGCTGATAGCTCAATAGCTACGTTTTCCAGGGAAAAAATAAAATAAAATCAAGATAGCCCATTAGCAGATAGGGGTAGCTAATATAAGCTAACGCGTTGTGATAGCTGATAGCTCAATAGCTACGTTTTCCAGGGGGAAAAAATATAAAATCAAGATAGCCCATTAGCAGATAGGGGTAGCTAATATAAGCTAACGCGTTGTGATAGCTGATAGCTCAATAGCTACGATTTCCAGGGGAAAAAAAATATAAAATCAAGATAGCCCATTAGCAGATAGGGGTAGCTAATATAAGCTAACGCGTTGTGATAGCTGATAGCTCAATAGCTACGATTTCCAGGGGAAACATATATAAAATCAAGATAATAGCCCATTAGCAGATAGGGGTAGCTAATATAAGCTAACGGGTTGTGATATCTGATAGCTCAATAGCTACGATTTCCAGGGAAAAAAATATAAAATCAAGATAGCCCATTAGCAGATAGGGGTAGCTAATATAAGCTAAAGGGTTGTGATAGCTGATAGCTTAATAGCTACGATTTCCAGGGGCAAAATATATAGAATCAAGATAGCCCATTAGCAGATAGGGGTAGCTAATATAAGCTAACGCGTTGTGATAGCTGATAACTCAATAGCTACGATTTCCAGGGGAAAAAAATATAAAATCAAGATAATAGACCATTAGCAGATAGGGGTAGCTAATATAAGCTAACGGGTTGTGATAGCTGATAGCTCAATAGCTACGATTTCCAGGGAAAAAAATATAAAATCAAGATAGCCCATTAGCAGATAGGGGTAGCTAATATAAGCTAACGGGTTGTGATAGCTGATAGCTTAATAGCTACGATTTCCAGGGGCAAAATATATAGAATCAAGATAGCCCATTAGCAGATAGGGGTAGCTAATATAAGCTAACGGGTTGTGATAGCTGATAGCTCAATAGCTACGTTTTCCAGGGGGAAAAAATATAAAATCAAGATAGCCCATTAGCAGATAGGGGTAGCTAATATAAGCTAACGGGTTGTGATAGCTGATAGCTTAATAGCTACGATTTCCAGGGGCAAAATATATAGAATCAAGATAGCCCATTAGCAGATAGGGGTAGCTAATATAAGCTAACGGGTTGTGATAGCTGATAGCTCAATAGCTACGTTTTCCAGGGGGAAAAAATATAAAATCAAGATAGCCCATTAGCAGATAGGGGTAGCTAATATAAGCTAACGCGTTGTGATAGCTGATAGCTCAATAGCTACGATTTCCAGGGAAAAAATATAAAATCAAGATAGCCCATTAGCAGAGAGGGGTAGCTAATATAGGCTAACGGGTTGTGATAGCTGATAGCTCAATAGCTACGATTTCCAGGGAAAAAATAAAATAAAATCAAGATAGCCCATTAGCAGATACGGGTAGCTAATATAAGCTAACGGGTTGTGATAGCGGATAGCTCAATAGCTACGATTTCCAGGGAAAAAATAAAATAAAATCAAGATAGCCCATTAGCAGATAGGGGTAGCTAATATAAGCTAACGGGTTGTGATAGCTGATAGCTCAATAGCTACGTTTTCCAGGGAAAAAAATATAAAATCAAGATAGCCCATTAGCAGATAGGGGTATCTAATATAAGCTAACGCGTTGTGATAGCTGATAGCTCAATAGCTACGATTTCGAGGGGAAAATATAAAATCAAGATAGCCCATTAGCAGATAGGGGTAGCTAATATAGGCTAACGGGTTGTGATAGCTGATAGCTCAATAGCTACGTTTTCCAGGAAAAAAATATAAAATCAAGATAGCCCATTAGCAGATAGGGGTAGCTAATATAAGCTAAACATTACTTTTGTTAGGGGTACCCCTTTAGCTGATAGCGATAGCTAATATACGATCCCTATACATATACATGTATAATAGTAACAAAAATCTCGTTACATTTAGCAAAAAAGGGCTACTGTTAGAATATATAATATACACATAAATAGCTCCTAATAGCCAAGGCCCTTAAAAAAACCTGTAATACCGCACCTAACTCCAATTGTCGTTGTGACACGTTATGGTTTCAGCATATAATAATAGTGTCTATCAGGTGAATGGTATATAGTAATTATGCATGATAAAATCCCGATCATGAGACCAATTGATGCTAGGAATTGTGCCAATTGTCATTATGACACGGTGTAGGATTAGATGATCAGCATTGTGTTGTCATGATTAAGCAATAAGGGCGTATGTGTAACAGATCATTCAACATTAATGGTCATTGAAATGTAATAAGCGTACCTCGTACATCATGACGGCAACTCCAAACCATAAAACATGCGGGGAAAGCGGAAGAGGAATAGCACAAAAAGAACTGTGCCAGGCGCCAGGAGAGGTGCAAATAGGGACATGGTTGGATGTTGGATGTGCCATCATAGTGAACATTCATATAACATAAATACTGGATGCATATGATAATTATACATTTGAGATCAATATGCAATCAAAAAATGACAATTTCACCATAATGATCATGTCAAACCATATTATTATAGTGAACATACATAACATAAATAGTGAATGCATATGATAATTATATTATATGTAATAGCTCAATTTGCAATAAAAAAAATAAAAATAAAAATAAAAAAAATTACAATTTCACCATAATGAACATGTCAAACCATGAACACGATAGTGCATGGAGGCTGGAGCACAACAAGAGTATAACATACAAAGTCATGGTTCGATAAATCATCAATCAAGTCTATATGGTGAAACAGTATAAACCTGTAAACAACAGATCATTGAGCGTGATAAAATCACAATCATGGGGCCAAGTGATGCTAAGAATTATTTCAATTGTCTTTATGACGAGGTACGTATGGTTAGAGGATCTGTACTAATGTCCATCAGGTGAATGATATAATAATCCAGGAGTAAAATGTAGAATGAGCATGATGACATAAAAGAGATCAGTTCACGGTAATAACAATCCATCAGGTGATGCTAACAATAGACATTTATCGTGGGACGCGGATCCTGGGTACGGATTCTGGGATTGGAGAAGACGTCAGAGTCATTTAAATTTTATAAAGTTGGTCATTTATGTACAGTTTGATGTCAGTACCTGTTGTTTTGATGTATGCTTTCTTGCCAGCAGCGATGGCCTCTCTTCTTATAGGAAGCAACTTCTGGCGTGCTTGTTGCATCACTGCCGGAAGGTGTGGGCTGATGCCAAATCTATGTGGAGAGCGACGCAGATGGGGAGCTGCGCTCAAGACATTATCTCGATCTCTCATCATAACAAACTTGACAATTAATGGCCTGGGTCGATCACGCGAAGAAACCGTCCGGGTAGGAAGTCGATGGGCGTTGGCCAAGAGCATGTTGTTCACATCAAGATCAAGTTCGTCCTTAATGAAGCGTTTAATAACATCTTCACACACTTCATTTGGCGTTTCCGTTATGCCATAGAAAAGCAGATTGGATCGCTTACTATATAGTTCCGCAGCCACACGTTGTGCTTTGAGGGAGTTTATCTCTTCTTTCAATTCAGCTCTCAATGTTGGAATGTCTTCCTCTTTAATGTTTCTAACATCCTTATCAAGTTAACAACCTTATCTCAAGTAAAATATTACATTGTAATGTGGGTCAGTTTTTACTATGATTGAACTTACAAAATCTTTGTAATTAACTTCAGCTCCTTGTAATAGATCATGCACCATAGTACTACTACTATCGCCATCACGTACAGCATAGACAAGATTTTGGCTTCTTTCTAAATTAAATGTAAAAATACACAAAAATTAATATTTAGTGAAAACCAGTCCAAAGGAAGTGACAGAGAGGTTAGGGTATGTATATAAATGAACTATACACCTGGAAAAAAGTATCGCACCGCTGTTTTTTTTGTTGAAAAGTGCAAATGTGGCCTCAAATTTTGCCACCATGGTACTTCCCATTTTGGACAACATTTGCTTGGCGGTATTTACCTCACGGTATTTGCTTTACCGGCTGGTATTTACCGCCTGGTATTTACCGCCTGCTTACCGCCCAGTATTTACCGCCTCATGAAGTACCTGCCAACCCTGCCTGAGTGCCGAATGCTTATTTGTTTTAATATTACCAAACATACAGAAATTTTGACTACCGTCCCACTAATAAACTCCTATGTTTCATGCTTTAAAACGGCTTTTGTTTTTGTACTGGCCTTGTACTGGCCTTGGAATGGCGATCGGTCATTCATGTTATTGTATTTCATGACCTGTAAAAACTGACTTTGTTTGTTTGGTGAAAAAATAATCGAAAGTTACTTTAAATTACCTAAACAATGTGTACAACTTTCTTTTGTTGAGCACTTTACTAAAAAACATGCGAAAGTTTCGACTACCATGCTGCTAATCAACACCCGCCTCCGAAACAATTCTAGAGCCTATGAATATTACGTACATATTAAACGGTGGTGCTAAGTACGAGGTTGACAACAATAAACACGGTGTGGCGTCTGCTAAACATCTGCTGATGATATTCACGAGCTTAGGGACGGTTCATTATTTATGCTGGAGGAGGTTGGGTAAAATGTAGGGGAGTCATGTAACTTTCATAAAAGGTTCAAAAAGAAGAAAGTCTCCCCTAAAATTAGTTCACGTTTTATAGCATAACTCCACACACAAGTATATGTTTTAAAAAATTGAAACATTTATAAAAGGGAATGTGCTTGGCTACCCATAGAAAGTTTCCACTTTTCAATGTCGTGTTCACTTTTCTTATAGTCAAATTTCCCCAAAATTATATTTTCAGAAAACTGATACTTTTTAAGATCCTGCACAATTAAGTTACAAAAATTGTCTCCAGTAATTTTTTAATATTAATTTCAAGTGTCTTTATTTCAATTAAAAAGAAAGTCTCTTCTTTCTTTAGGCCAAAACAATTAAATACTTTGTCTCAGCACCTTTTGGCTATGTATAAAGACGTCTTTCCACTTTCTGGCTTCGAAATCACCATAGAAATGTATACACCATGTATATGATTAATAGCAAAAGTGTAAACAATACGCTAGGTGGTATAACATGATGGCTTTTGTAGCGTGCACAAAACAAATAGTAATAAGTAATAAGAATTTATATTACACTGAAATACAACCATGACAATCAGATGTAATACCAATCATTTTAAGCCTCGAACCAGCTACGGAAAGTATCAAACCACCTAAACAAAACACATGCTTTTTGGACCCCTATTTTGGTGGAGGGTGAACTGTTATGACAATTACGTCTGCATGATCGCATTATCTTGGGATAAATGATGTCATTCAAAATCAATCACTCATCAGTGAGTTAAACGTCATATTCGAATATTACGTCATCCACTTCCCTCCACTTTCCCTCCACCATCCTTCACGCAGATGGGGGTTCCAATCACCCTCGCCATACTGCTAGCAATGACAAACTAATACAGATAAGTAGTGTAAAATGTAGTGTTGTTCAGCATATCTGTAATACATACTCTGCATGTACTGTGTACCCGTCACCTGCTGTATTTATTATGTGTTCATGATTTTCGATTAATTAAACATTAATTTCATTGATGTATACAAAAAGTCCCTGACCAGGCGCTTTGATGTTAGCTAATCCAAAATCAATAAATTGTGCAAAGAATCTGAGGTATACATTTAATGAGCAAATTTCGTCTCTGTATGTAGTTCGGTACCTCAATCATAAAAGTCAAGTGTCTAGTTTTAAGTTATAATTGTTTCAATGACCATAACTACCAACAAAATTGTTGCACTAAAATTGGGTTTCTATGGGATATCATTGCTTAGTATGTGATTACGCATTGAAAATGTGTGTGTGCAGACTGCCTTTCGATGCCTGTTACCCATTCATCCAGATACCTGACTGGTTCAGATAGCACACAGTGGACAATAAATATAAATCAATGGTACCCAGAGGAAACCAATTCTAGTTCAACATTTTTGTCGTTAGCCGTGGTCATTGAAACACTCATAACTACAAAACTATCCACTTGATTTTTATGAATGAGGTATCAAACTTCGGAGAAGACATTTGCTTATTCAATGTATATCTCAGAATGTTGGTACCGATCATTGATTTTGGATTAGCCATTGCAACATCAAAGCACCTGGTCAGGGACTTTTTGTGTTAGGTATATATGCAGTAATAGAAATACCCTAATGACTGTCAACCCGGGGTTGATGATCATGTGTTTCTCGGCTCTATTAAAAATATTGTGTGTACTGATCATAGTAGTATTGCTTCAAATTGCTTATTCTGTAATAATAAGAGGAATCAAAATCATGTCTTGGCCAGTTCACCCCTCGCTAGTCTAGTGGTTGAGTTATGTGCCTTACAATGTAGAGGTCCATGTATCGATTCCCACTAGGACCACTTTTTCAACTGGTTTATTTCCTTTTGTAAAAGTTAGGGTTAGAAATATTCATAAGTCCACAAAGTATGTAGTTCCTACCTAGTCAACCCCGGGTGGAAAGTCATGTGGGTATTTCCATCGCTGCATATATATATTTATAAACCACTTATTCATTTATTTATCTAGCGATGTAATTAAATAAATAATTAATATATTCATTAATTAATAATTAATATATAAACCAACTGGCAACTCTGAAGATGATGTTTCTTCGCGCCAAAGTGGATAATTGCCATTCTGATGAAATCCTTCGATGTATGAGGAAGAAATATTAATATGTGAGTATTATATTGGTTTTGTCAAGCATATTGTTTACTTCAATTCATTTATTTATTATCTATTTATTTACCCATTATTAATTATTAATAAATATTTCGATGTGGTTTAGCTGATAAACTTATCATTTTATGAATAAAAATATCACATTGAGTTTCAATTCGTATTACACAAACTATTAACTTAAATTATTATAATACATTGTTTAGATGTTCAAAACTATTATATAGCTTTTATTTGGCATACATGAAATGCCATAAGTTTAGCATGCTCATAGATTTTTTTTTTTAAATCTGTCATAATCAGAATGTCATAACCAGCCCATACTAAGCGTTCAGGTTATTGAGAAAATAAATCATAATACATGTGTGGATAACACACTGGGTTCAAAATAGCGTGTTAACTCTAATAATACATGAATGGTATGAATGGGCACTTCTCATCCCCTTAGGCGTGTTAGGTATACTTGTCTCAGATAAATATTAAATAAACATAGACAAAACAAAACGCCATGCTATGATAGGATTCAAACCCATAACCTCTGTTTTCATAAACTAAGGAAGAAAGAACCATTATATAGTAAGTTAAACATGCCACTACTCTCTAAATCAGAATCTTAAAATGCTTTATATTTCTTATTCTAAGCATTTTTAACACAGGGAATATCGCCCTAAAGCTGTTTATATGCACGAAAAGAATCTAATTTTGATTTAAATGACACGGAATAACAACACTATTTGAGGACATCTTTTTTCTTTCGTACACACTTTGTTTTGTCGATTAACATCCACAGCCTATCGCTTGAACGATGGGTACGCGATGCAAAAGTCGTAGTTATGCCATTGTTGTGATTCAAGTAGCATCAATTCATTTCATGTAGTGACTTGAGTCATTTCAATTCATTTCTTGTTATGACTTGAGTCAAGCTATGCAATTGTATGTTATGAGTCAAGTCAAGTCATTTACTATAGCTAGCAAGTCCGATACATTTGTTAAGTTATAAAGTCAAAAAACTTATTATGGTATTATGGTTGGGAAAGAAGAACGTTAGGGCAATATTGGTAACAGTGGACTTTTTCCAAATTTTCCAAATTTTGGACCTTTCTGGTGGTGATGGCAGGTTGGGCCTATCGGTTCCTGGTGCAGACTTGTAAGCTTATCCAATTATGGTAGCGGTGGCAGCAATATACTACCCCCCCCCCCCCCCCCACACTACTACTACCCTACCTCACCTTCCCCCTCCCCTGATATCAGACCTAATCAATCAACCTACCTTGAGGTGGTCTAAGACTTGTAAGCTTATCCAATTATGGTAGCGGTGGCAGCAATATACTACCCCCCCCCCCCCTCCCCCACCCCACACTACTACTACCCTACCTTCCCCCTCCCCTGATATCAGACCTAATCAATCAACATAACTTGAGGTGTTCTAAGACCTCTAAGCCTATCCAATAAAGAACGCTTATCCAAATCCAATGAAGCTAGCGGTGGCGGTGGTAGCCTCTTAACCTGTTTGACACCCATGGTAGTCCTGATAGCTACAGTGAAAATAGAAATATTAGATGCTATGAGGGGATCAGAAAAGAATGGTCCTGGAAAGCGGGGGGTTTGGTCCTTGAAAGTGGGGGGTAAGATATTTTAAAAATTCAATTTTTTTAAAATCATTTTTGATTTCAGCTCATTCTGCCGATGGCCCGCTATTGCCTAGACTATGCCATAGTCTACTTTGTTTTTAACTTTTTCTTTTTTTTTAAAACTTTTTTTAACAAATTATTTTCTACTTATATATTTTTTTATTCTTTTTTACTTAAACCATTTATTCAGTGTCTGGCCCGTTGTCTAATATTCTAATATTGCAGCCGCGCCTAAATGTTCCTAATGAGGGCAGTATTGTATATGTTCTGATAATTATGTCGCTATTGATATGATATGATCAGCAGAGGGCTCCCTTTAGTCCACCAGTAATCCCTTTAGTCCACTAGTAATACAGTGATTGCTCCCGCGCACTAACCGACACGCCCCGACTGACGAACTGACAAACTCCGATGGCGAATGGTGAATGTAAAACTTTAACGGTGACAAGTAGGAGCGCCCTCACTTATAATACTGCCCATCTATGTTGTTAATGGTAACAAGTGTGGGCGCCCTACATGTACCCTCACTTCTAGGTACTGCATTTAGGACCCGATTTAGGACTAATGAATACGCTGAAATGCTGATAAATAATCAGAAAATGGGATAGATAGATAGATAGGATAAAAAAGAGAAAAAGAAGAAAGATTAAAAAGAAAAAAGAAAAAAAGGACTACAGAGTAGTCTAGCTATTGCCCAGATACTCTGACATAAAGGAGGGATAACAAAAATTGTCCCTAAAGAGGGGGGGGGGGGGGGAGGGGGAAATAAAAAAGGTGGGGTTTTTTTTTTGGGGGGGGGGGGAGGGGGAGGTAACAAAAATTATGTCCAAAGCTTGAACTTTTCCAACACCCACCAAGTATTTATGAATACTCCCTATATTTGTGGGTACAGTACAGTATGGGACCTTCAGAACGGACCTTAAAACAGGTATGTTTGTCACCCACATCATAGACCCAGAAGATTCTCAACAATCAGCACATTTTGATTTCTTGTTTTCCAGCCCAAAACATATCAGAATGGACCTTAAAACCTGGGGGAGGCACTGACATTGAAAAGGGGTATAGGTATATGCCGCTTTTTTCACCCTTTTCTGCTAGCTCTTAATACCCCCTTTTGAGCCTGCGTCATTTCTTTTAAATTGAAATTTCAAAAATCTCGAACATTTTCGTTCCAAAGCCCCAAGTTATAAAATGCGTTCTAAAACCTAACATTTGGGGGATAGGGGCGGATAAATTGTTGGATTAGGAACAAAGCCACTCGCATACTAAACATACGATTCAATTCAATTCAATTCAATTTATTCAGCAAAAGTAATACAAACAAATAATAATACAATATGAAGTAGAGGCTAGGAACCCCAGTGGAAACCCTGATGGACGGGCTTATATAATGGGGACCCTTGACACAAAAAATAGAATGATAGCAAATAGAGCATATTTAATGACGGGAGAACAGAAAACACGAAACAAGATCAAACAGAACAGCACAAAAACAATACACTTGACAAAGACACACAGAAAGAAACAAAAGGAGGACAATACAGAACACATGTACATGACAAGAGACAAAAGTTGCCAAGTTAAAACTAAGTCATTAGTTATGTTCTTAAAGAGGAAGGAGAGGGGATAGAATGAAAATATAGGAAGATGAGAAGAAAAGAAGAGGAGCAAACAAAGTTTATGTTTTAAGAGAAAGATTGGTGTGTGGTGTGTGAATCATATGTAGTAATGTAGCATTTTTTGAGCTGCCTTTTAAATGTATGTTTGTTTGTGATATTTGTGAGTGTGTTGGGAAGAGCGTTCCAGAGCTTAGCACCATAGTAGAGTATCTGATGTTTTTCAGCTGTGGTCGTTGGAGAGGAAGATCAAATTTGTGTGCTTGCCTTGTGTGGTGTGCGTGTATCTGACGGTTTGTGGTGAAATAGTTTGCGAAATTTGGAGGAAGGTTGTTATAGAAGTGGTCGTGCATAAATAGTGCCGTTTGTAGCTGGTTGATATCGTTGATTTTCAATGTATTGAGTTGGTGAAAGAGAGGTAAAGTGTGTGTCATGCGTCGTGAATTGGTTATTGTGCGAATGGCCCATTTCTGAGTGATGTTTAAGCTTGCAAGTCTGGATTGATAGTTTGAGGCCCATATTATGTTGCAGTAGCTGAGGTGTGGAAGAACCAGCGTATTATAGAGTGATTTCAGAATGTGCCGTGGAAGATGATCCCTAACTCTGTAAATGGTACCGATGGCATGTGATGCCTAAGATGCCTTAGTGGTAATTCATTTATGTGGTGGTTCCAGGTGAGCTTATCATCAATGGTGATGCCAAGGAATTTTGTGGTGTGAACTTGTGAGATGTCATGACTGTCAATTGTGATTTTGTGAGAGTAGTGAGGAGTTTTGGATGAGAAAAGCATGTAGTTAGTTTTAGAGACATTTTAATGAAAGTTTGTTTGCCCTGAACTAGTCAGTGATGTGGGTTAGTTCAGTGTTCATGTTATGGTAAAGTGAATCAAGGTTTGAGTGAGAAAGCAAGATGTTTGTGTCGTCTGCATAGAGGATGAGTTTTAGCATATTAGTTGTATTAGTTATGTCATTCATGTAAATAATGAAGAGGAGGGGTCCTAAGATGGATCCCTGCGGAACTTCAACAGTGATTTCCCCAGTGGTTGATTGATGATTTAGTGCATGGACAGATTGGGTGCGGTGGGTGAGATAGTTTTCAAACCATTCCAGGGCGATGCCCCTAATACCATAGTGGTGCAGTTTGGCAAGGAGAATATTATGGTTAATTGTGTCGAATGCCTTTGACAGGTCTAGGAAGATACCCATGGTGTGATCTTTCTTTTTGAGTGCATGTGTGAGGTTAGTAGTGAGTTCAAAAAGTGCCATGTAGGTTGACCGTTTTGACCGGAATCCGTATTGTTCATTGACGAGAGTGTTATTTTTGTCCAGGAAATTATATAATCTGGTGTGGACTATTATATTTTCTCAAGAATCTTGTAGAAGGGTGGCAATACGGAAATAGGTCTGTAGTTAGTTATGCTGTGCTGGTCTTTGCTTTTGAATACAGGGATGACTTTTGCAGATTTGAGTTTATGTGGTACAATACCCGTGAGTAGTGATTGGTTTAAGATGTGCAGAAGAGGTGTTGTGATGTGATCAAATGATTTGTTAGCAATTCAGGGATCGATGTTGTCTGTGCCCGAGCTCTTACCGAATTTAAGAAGGTGACGCAGGTCGTGCCAGTTCTTGAAGAGTGATTGGGTTAAAGAAGAATGAGTTGAGTGGGCTATTTGAAAGGTGAGCGGTGAAGGGTTTGTCCGCAGGAGGGATTTTATTAACCAGATTTTTACCAAGGTTTGTGAAATAGTCATTAAATTTGTTAGTAATGTCATTAGGATCAGTGAAGATTGTATCGCTGTGAAGGAAGTGATCCGGTAATGTGTTGTCTTTGCGTTTCCGGCCAATGATTATAGGTCAATAAATGCGTATGTGTTGTTTCGAGAGAAATTAGACAAATCAATGCACGCGCGCTGATGTTGATGTGTGAATAATGGCACGACCCCGAAGGGGAGTGCTATTGTGAGCATATCAACATTTGCGCAAGTGCATTGATTTTTCTAATTTTTCGAGACACAAAACATACGCATGCATTGACCTAATTCATACACGACACTATACAAATAAAAATTCACAATTTAAGCATAATTTTGATCTATGTAAAACGACTAAAACAAGTTTGACAAGTTTGCTAACACCCGCAGTGAAAATCGGCGAACCCGCGAATCTTGAACAACGAATCAAAACAAAACGCGCATTGCGTGATTTGAACGGCGCACACACGGAGTGCAGTGGACACTTTCAATGCACTCCGCGTATTTGTAATTCCTGCTTCCTGATTGGTTCAACACTACATAGAGTGTATGAATTGTGTTCAGGAACTTCCATGTTTTTGTAAGATCGTGCTTGAGTTTGTGAAGTTGGTCAGTATTATATGTTTTCTTTGCAAGTCGAATAATGTGAGTTAGTTTGTTTTTGTATTTTTTATACCTCTCCTAAGCTTGCAGTGTTTTCTTTTTGAGGACGTAACTCAAGTAGAGTGTTTGCTTGTGTTTGATCTTACAATTCCACTTGTGAATGTGATCCATGGCTGTTTACGTGTGTATGCTCTCTTTTTCATTGATGAACGTTTGAGTGGAAATGAAGAGTTGTAGTGCCTTGTGTAAATATATATTGATGAAGTTGTTGTAAGCAGTGTTGGGATCAGGTGAGTCGATGGTGGTCTCCCATGTCTCCCCTTGCAGTTTTGTGTTGAAGAGTGAGGTGTTGTGTTCACAAAAATCTCTTTCGGTGAGAAGTGATGTGAAATACGGGAAAGTGATCAGAGATGTCGGTGACCAGGATGCCTGTGGTTGAGTTTTCATGTCGGAGGAGTTAGTTATGATGTTATCTATGTTAGTTGCACTGGTGCGTGTGATACGAGGGTCATTAAATAAGTTCTTCCTCCTACCTCATAACTTTACTGTTATATACGTCAGTCTTATGAAATATTCCAGATTGTGGCTTTGAATCTCAGCTACAAATTTATAGTAAATTGGTCTGAATACTGGTTTTACTTTTCTGGAGATGTTTGTTGGGGTGCTTGTTTGTTTCTTTCTTTCTTTCTCTCTTTCTTTCTTTGTTTCTGAATTTCAAAAGACCAACACCACAGATATCTAAATCTGTGACCAACACGCATGTTGATGGATACTCGTTCAAAATAACCCGCCAAATGTATAGCTCATTCTTTGAACTGTAACACGTATTGAAGGTCGTTATGGTTTTTCCATAAATCAGACTAGTAAAAGACACATTGTTCTTAATAATCTTTGAATAAAAGAATTGATAGTATGAGGCCCATTCAGTGCAATCTATACAATATACCCCCCAACTAACCTTCACACTTCGCATCTAGCGCCATATTCAACTTTTTAAGCACGTGAGACGGCGTCCCCTCTCTGCGTAACGACTCGGTGAACGTCAGAAACGCTCGCGGTCCACCGTGCGCTATCAGTTCGTCGATAAGTTGGCTGACTTGAGCAGATGTGGTCATCTCTTGTTTGATAATCTGCTCGCCTTCGAGGCTCAGGATGCGTTGTTGTCGCAGGTATGTTAAGTGTCTGGAGGGATGAAGGATTATTCTACTCAGTAAGGCCCGGTGTTCTTCCAGTACCTATAATAATGATTCAATAATGAATAAACAACATATAACTAGGTTACATAACCTTATAGTATTCTTGCTCCCACAAAATAAAAGAGATACGTATGGGAGTGCGCCCTAATTTTTTTTTTTTTTTGGAAATCAGGTTTTTTGCACCTAATACGTAATATGATGGAAGGCAAGGTGGAGTCAATCTATGGAAGTACTCCATGGTCAATCTAACAGGGGTTACATGTCACCCTCTACCACAGCAAAGCATTACCCACTAGACCCCCGGGGGTACTCGGATTTGGTTTGGTCGGGGGTGTGCCGCTGGAGATTCAAAACCCATACCCATTTTTAGGGGTGATTTTGGAAAAATCGGTACCCATTTTTAGGGGTTTTGCTTCATTTTATACCAAATTTTCGCAAATTATCGGGAAAATAGACCTAATTTTTGGCAAATTTTCGCGAAAATAGACACATTTGTAAAAAGTGACCCCATTATTAGGGATTTCCAGCACAAAATCATACCCCATGTTTAGGGATTTTGTGCCCAAAAAGCTACCCATTAGAGCGGCACACCCCCGTATGTCGACTTGGGTGAGTACCCACACCCCCGTATGTCGACTTGGGTGAGTACCCCCCCCCCCCCCGGGACTAGACCACAGGAACTTTGTTTACATGGGCACCAGATGAACGGTATACAAAGTCTTTGTTGAGAATCTCGATCGGCCGGAATACCACTATTGTAAACGTGGAAATTCGCGCTGCATTAATGTTTGCGCTTGTCACGTTCCAAGCAGCTACCACGTAAATTAAAACACACAAATATATTTATTTTGGGGTAGGGTCAAGGATAGCGCTGGATTAAGGGTGTCCTGAAGTTTGGGTATTTGAAAATTTTACTTTTTTATGGACAGTTTTAATGAATTTATACTGTGAGCAAAGAATGGATATGTAATTTACAGAATTTCTTAAGGTTTCCATTTCCTTCCATCGTCAAATTTAAGGGGTCCCTTCAATTTTGATTGGGACCCGCAAGTCTTTCCAATTTGAAACCTGACGTGCCACTACAAGAAAGTGAGAGGTCTAGGACGCGTCAGAATGTGACCCCTGGTGGGGGTAGAGGTGTTGCGTCCACATACCACTACCAGCGTGAAAAACTTCAATTTTCCAACTCATTTGCCAGTCTTCCTTTCTCCTTTCTGTCCCTTTCCTTTCCGTTTTCCCTTTCCTTCCCTTTTTGTCTCCTAGCTCTTCTTTCCCCATTTTCCGCTGCTTTCCCAATTTTTCCGGTCAAATTTTTCGGTGGGGGGGGGGGGGGGACTATTCCCCACCTTTCACCCCTGGCTATGCTACTGATATCCTCCACCGGCTTTTAGCCTGGGGATAAAAAGTCTAAATATTCATAATTTCTGGATCTCAATACTCTCCATTTGGTGTCAGATGTGGGTCATAATACATAGTAAGTGGTTGGAAAGCTGACTTTTGGGTTATTATGAATGTTCCATAGCAGAGGGTCATTATTCAAATTAGAGTTTAAAAAGGTTAGGGTTATGAGAATAAGTTACCAGCCATACATAGGAGGCGGAAGCGGGCGGGGAGGTTGGGAGGGTCATGACCCCCCCCCCCCCCCCCCCCCCCCCCCCCCCCCCGGGCCCCACTCGATGTCATAATGCCTTGGACATAATTCCATCAAATCATGCTTACGTGCGAGTTGCGTACATATGTGCATAGGTGCGCATGTAGGTGCCAGGGTAGTTACGAATGTGCATTAACCCGAAAGTGCGTACTGGTCCCTTTAAAAGAATAGTTGCGCATCCTAATTGGTCAATCGTGAAATCGTCACACGCTTGACAGCACATGATCTTAGTCACGCTATTCATGAATATGCATGTCGAGATGAATAGTTGTTCGCGCCTGTCAAGCATTTTGAAGCCGCCCTCCGCAAACAACAACAAAATAAGCTCACGTGAAATAACACAAATTTACATCTAAGGAACTATTACAGGGAGTATAACATTTGCCACGTCTCCCATAGAACATGTGTTAGTATAAAATATGTCTGTGACCCGTATGGAAAATTAAGTAAGTTTCCTAATTGGAATTTTCTAACGAAAATTATTATCATGTTCTTCTGAATTCCTGATGAAACTATTCCATGATGTCTGTGACCTCTCCCTAAATTCTGATGCTTCTGCCACCACTACACTAGTCTTGAACAACATTCTCTGGCAGGCCTAACTGATAGAGGGCTCACTTATTGTTAACCGATCCCATCAGACTGATGGCGCCCTGAGAAGAAAGGTTTACTGGCGTTGGATTTGAACTTATGACCTCCGTATATTGCTAGTGCTACACGAGTGCTAAATGTACATCGTCAAATTCAATATTAGCCCGTTTCCCGTATGATGTTACTCCATGGGGTGGTATGTGAATTATGCATCAAAGCATAAGTGTGCTTAAAGCACAGTTCTGTAGTTGATTTAATATAGCCTGTGTTTGGGGCAGTTGGGGATGGGACAGGTTTTTGGCATGGCAAAGTATCAGAGGGGTGTTGTTCGACAGTGTGACAGTGAAATGAAACACGGTATACGAGGTAGACTACCACTACACCAGCGCAATCATCTTCATGGGTTTATGACAAGGGTTAGGGTTATAAAGATTCTTTGTAAAAAATGAGTCAATGCCAATTATTTGGAATAACCCACATTTTGATTGATTCAGAATAATTCGGAATAAGGGACCTTTTAGAATACGGTACTAAGTGTTTATTATACCCTATCGATCACACAGGCAGCGTTGCGACGACTCTATAAGGGACCGTTCATTATTCATGCTGGAGGGGGGGGGGGGTTGGGTAAACTATAGGGGGGGGTCATGTAACTTTCATATATTGAAATAGGGGGGTTATGTATCTTTTTATTCTTAAACAGAGGGGGTTGTGTAACTTTTTTTTAAATTATGGTGGTGATTGGGGTGATTTTAGAGGCTATTTTGGAGTGTAAATGCCATTTTTTCTGCGCTTCGCGCATATTTTCTTAAAACTTATCGACATCAAAAACTGTTTCCGGTACTATGAGACGACTTCTGGACAGCAAATCTTTTCTGTGCCTCGGATGATATGTTGGAAAACATCTATATAATCATCAACGGTCGAGAAATTAGAGCCACAGGGTGTATAATGTTACAAAATCCAATTTTATGATTTAAAAATGTGATTTATTGCATGCTTTTCACCTCGTCTCAGCTTTGCACCAATGCTCACAGAAGGAGTTCACTGGATTATAAGTGTCTGCCCAGAATGTTCTAACTTGTTACTGGGTCCATCCCAGTTTTAAATTCGTCTTGCGAGCTCTGAGTCATGGCTCAAGCAGTGTTACCGCGACCCGCGACAAAAAGTAGCCCAATTTTTGTTTTCCCATAGGAAATACATTGTAGCTTGACTTTTCCCAAACCGCGGCCCCCGATTTTTTGCCCGCGGCGCAGGGGACAAAAGTAGCCAATAGCTTGACTTTTCCCAAACCGCGGCCCCCGGCCCCCTGCAGGGAAACCTTGCATTTTTTCCAGCCCTGTCGCGGACATAGCTTCAAAAAGCACCCCTAATTTAGGAAAATCGCGGACATAAAATGTTCGCGGAATGTCCGCGGACATGGTACAGAAAACTGCCCTTTTCCGCGAGTTTTGGAACGATCATGCGTACCCAAAGTCAATGTTGACTGAAACCACCGGGGCAAAAATGTACCTCAACCTCAAAAAAAATTGCACAGTTCTTGACTCGCAAAAGTCTTGTTGGTTCTTTCTCATTTCTCGCCCCCAATATGAATAACCTACGTCAAAAAAAATCAGAAACCCAAAAATGCAAGTTGGCCACCCCCCCCCCCCCCCCCCCCCCCGCGGCGCAGGGGACAAAAGTAGCCCAATAGTGCGGCCAAACCGCGGTTTGAGCAACATGTCTCAAAAAAGTCTTAACAAAGTCTCAAACAGTGTTGCCAACCGAAATGTTTCAAACCGCGGCCCAAGTGTGCTCTAAACCGCGGCCCCCGACA
Source organism: Ophiura sarsii (assembly GCA_035610835.1). Lineage (NCBI taxonomy): Eukaryota > Metazoa > Echinodermata > Ophiuroidea > Amphilepidida > Ophiuridae > Ophiura > Ophiura sarsii. The sequence continues at coordinate 49,698,164 of CM069453.1, read as the reverse complement.
TTAAGTAGCCCAATTATATTACGATCCTGTGTACTACAAGGTCATTATATCATGTGTTACGGTTGATTGGGGGTGAACCTTGTTGGTTACGGTCGAGTTTATTATCAAACGCGTTAATCGGTATATAAGTTTGTCGTGGCCAGTATTTGGCTTAATGCATGCCTCAAGGATCTAATCCCCCTGTGCAAACGTCGGCGGTAATGTGTGACGCTTGGTCGAAGGTGGACTTTGGATTCTGTTGACGGTAAAATGACCTTCCGGAAATCATAAATATTATGCTAATCATTAAACATGTTGATCCTCTCTGTGCTCTACGTGCATCGTTCTTGGTTAGTCAGTCAAAGAGAAACTGTGGCTTCTAAAGCTCGCGATATTATCAACCTTGAAGCCAGGAATTCGCGCAGTCGCAATGACTCGAAAGACCGGGGGAAGGACCTATATGTTTCAGTTGGGTGGCAAAGTGTTGTTGTTTTTGTATTTTCCAGTGGGCGAATGCCCGGGGGAGGGAGGGCACTGACGTTGGAAAGGTGTTCAAAACTCTGGAGGAAAATCGCGAACATTTTCATTCCAAAGGCCCAATTTTTTAAAGACATATTTCGATAAAATCAGTTTAAAAATATTTGTTCGTCATAAAAAAATCTCTCGGTTCAGTTCGTACTCTACCTCTGTACCTGATCCCCTTTTTGATACCGTGGGCATTGTTTTTTTAACTTTTCAATTGGCGAAACTCTAAAGCACTAATTATTAGGACCTATATTGAGTGAAGAACTCGGCACGGTGTTAACAGCACATGTGGCTATTACAGCGCGTAAGACCCAATAAGTAAATAACTATAAACACAGGGGGTGTAACCTATATAAACCCCGGTACCTGGCCCCGGATACACTATTACTTGCTCACTAATGCAATAATTGTACGTTTACTTTAGAGAGAAACAGGCCATGTTTGAACTTGGCGGTGAAATGTTGCCATATCGCGGGAAATCCATACCCCCCCCCCCCCTAACATTTTTTTTAAGAGGTTTTTTTTTTAAGAGGTTTTGTTTTAGAGTATTAGGCATTATACAGCCGATATTCCATAATATGATGCACCATGGCATCAATTGGACCTTAATTTTCCAAAAAGCTTAAAGGGCACAGGAAAAGGGATGATAATCCTGCTACAAGTCTTTGTGGGACATTCCATTACAATAAACAGGGCCAGAAAAATTTGATGTCATAATCAACTAGCACATATATTGAATGCTTTCTGGTCCCTCCTCCTCGTAGACTTGACTCAAATCACACCACTTGTATTTGCATTGCATGTGCCCTTTAAGGTTCTATGGGGGGGGGCGCCCCCTCCGCCGCTAAACCAGCGGTAAATCCAACTTTGTCGAATTTCTCTTGCAGGGAAACCTTGCATTTTTTCCAGCCCTGTCACGGACATAGCTTCAAAAAGCACCCCTAATTTAGGAAAATCGCGGACATAAAATGTTCGCGGAATGTCCGCGGACATGGTACAGAAAACCGCCCTTTTCCGCGAGTTTTGGAACGATCATGCGTACCCAAAGTAAATGTTGACTGAAACCACCGAGGCAAAAATGTACCTCACTGGCCAAAATAACAAAAAAAACGTTAACATCTATATTTTATTGTTGCCAATTGGCAGCTTCTGCCACAAAGCTGCCAATTGGCAGCATTCAAATTGTTGTTTTTTGTCCTGCCAAAATGTGTTCATAAATACAATGATTCGGCAATTCTTTGATTTTTCCTTGTCAAAATACTAACAATAGTTAAAAGCTGCCAATTGGCAGCTTTTGTGACAAAAGCTGCCAATTGGCAGCAATAAAATGCAATATTCAACGGTTTTCCTTAACATTTTAGCTGGCCATAATTGAAATAATGCTAAATAATATAATCCCAAAGTATTTCAGAACCTGTTCTCAATCGTTCCAAAAGTAGGTGTAAAGTCAAAAAAAATTGCACAGTTCTTGACTCGCAAAAGTCTTGTTGGTTCTTTCTCATTTCTCGCCCCCAATATGAATAACCTACGTCAAAAAAATTCAGAAACCCAAAAATGCAAGTTGGCCACCCCCCAGGCCCCGCCCCCTCCGCCGCTAAACCAGCGGTAAATCCAACTTTGTCGAATTTCTCTTGCAGGGAAACCTTGCATTTTTTCCAGCCCTGTCACGGACATAGCTTCAAAAAGCACCCCTAATTTAGGAAAATCGCGGACATAAAATGTTCGCGGAATGTCCGCGGACATGGTACAGAAAACCGCCCTTTTCCGCGAGTTTTGGAACGATCATGCGTACCCAAAGTCAATGTTGACTGAAACCACCGAGGCAAAAATGTACCTCAATCGTTCCAAAAGTAGGTGTAAAGTCAAAAAAAATTGCACAGTTCTTGACTCGCAAAAGTCTTGTTGGTTCTTTCTCATTTCTCGCCCCCAATATGAATAACCTACGTCAAAAAAATTCAGAAACCCAAAAATGCAAGTTGGCCACCCCCCAGGCCCCAAGTATTTCTGAACACTCCCTAAACTATCCTTGGGGATCGGCAGAATTAAAAAGTGCACATTAAGTTGAAATATCCATTGAAAGTTCTGAGTAAAATGCTGAAAAGTTGCAGAATTCGCCAGTGTAGGTAGGCATAATTTAATTTACCAAGCCAGTCATGCCAGTGGGTACTGGATATAACAGACTATAAAATCTAGAGGCAATGTAAAAGCTCATCAGAGTCATAAAATGATGTATTTGAGGTTTATTTACATTGCTTTGTGTCTCATTATTTATGTAAACATTCATATGTCAAAGGTCACCTATTAAGGTCACCTTTTATGGTCAAATGTCATCTGAGGTCAAGTTGTAAAATAAGCGGTAAACATATAAAAAATGATAATTTTTGTGCATACATTATTATGTTTTGAGCTGTTCAAGTGTGAATGACATTGGATCCAACACTTTATAATGATAACATTGGGTGATTTACTGAGTTTTACACATTTTTAAAGAAAACACCTCATAGCTCAACCAATACATTATGGACCTAATCTATCCAATACATGAAATTGACAGCTTGTCACTAATGGACAGGGATAGCACTGGATCAAAAATGTAATTAGGTCTCATGACATTTTTCAGGACCCCGTAGGACTTCAAAAAACCAATTTAAGGGGTCCCCAACAAAATTGAGGGGTCCTGAAGTTTGGGTATTTGAAAATTTTACATTTTTACGGACAGTTTTAATGAATTTATATTGTGAGCAAAGGATGGATATGTAATTTACAGAATTTCTTAAGGTTTCCATTTCCATACATCGTCAAATTTAAGGGGTCCCTTCAATTTTGATCGGGACCCGCAAGTCTTTCCAATTAGAGATCTGACTTGCACTACAAGAATGTGAGAGGTCTAGGACGCGCAGACGTGTCAGAATGCGACCCCTGCTAATGGATACATGAAATTTATAGCTTGTCGCTAGCTGAGCTTCTGCATCATTGATGCTCTCGTTTTTGTAACTCGCCGTGTTATCACAAAATGTTAGCTTTCAAGTGTTGGAAGAATTTTAAAAAACCCAGTAAAACGTGCTCATTCAATATTACGACGACACACGGTGACGACCCGTGGCTGGCTAAAAATACGTAATATAGGCCTATGCGTATTCTTAATATTTGAAACATGACAGTGTACAATTTTAGAAGTAGATGTTTTCAATTGGTGCATTGATGTTAAAATATCACGACACTGAATATGTTATAACAAGGAGTTTATCATAAGACTTTTATTAAGAGTAATACTTTTAATTAATTTAATAATTATTTTCAATAGAATAAACATGAACACATTTATTAAAATTATTTAAACGTGGTTTTAAGTTAAGCTAAACATGCGTTTATTTGTTACTTTTATTTTAATAAGGGCACTGAGAGATCTTTCATAATAATATCACGACACTGAATATATTATTGCATTACAAACAAGACTTTCATTATAAGAGTAATACTTTTAAGTAATTTAATAATTATTTTCAATAGAATAAAAGAACACAATTATATAGTCAGATTTTTATGGGCCGCATTTAAAAGTGGGTAAATGAATGGCATATACTGAGACGGTCGATAATCGTCTCAGCATATACAGAATTTATCTGCAGAAGCGGACTTCGGGGGGGGGGGGGGGGGATGTGTATTTTTGTTTAAAAAAGGAGAGAGGGAGAGAGAGGAAGGAATAGGGGAAAGAGAACGGGTATTTTCCCGTGCAACCGTCAACAATGTTAGAAAAAAGGGTCTTCAGGTTCTTGGCTGGCTCCAGGCTGTTCCGTAGTATAGAACCCTAAGGGTTTAAAGGTTCTTTGATTTTAAGGGACCCAATAAAGTTCTGTAGAGAACCTTTAGAGGTTCTAAAGACTCATTTCTGCCCATGTTTTGCCCATTTTGAACCTTAAAGGGGGCACACCACTGAATAATCCCCCATTGAAATACACGCATTTCGGCCCTTTGCCCTAGTAACAATGTTGGAAGTTTTAATTTGGCATGAATGTCTTACATATGTGTTTAATTTTATTTTAAACTTGATTTTTCTTCACCAATCTAGATCAACCTTTCCGCTACGGGCACCTAAACAGCGCCCTCACCATTTTAAACCGATTATTTCGCATTCTCACCGGTTCCGGCCACGATATCCTTCCGCAGCCTAGGCCCCCGTGCGTATTCGATTCCGACGATTTTTGACCACATTAGCAATGCTGAAGTTCTATTCTATTTTTTTCATAAAAAATCAGAAAGATTTACTTATATTTGCTTCCCCTGGGTCGATGATCAACTTGATATAAGTACTATTTCTCCGAACACCAAACGCGTAGGGATTTAGTGTAGTGCCCCTTAAAATGGTTCTTTTCGGAACTTGACCCTTTGGAACCTTTTAAGGTGCTGTAAGAGTTCCACATACAGGACAGCCCGCAAGAACCCATGAAGCACCCTTTTTTCAAAGAGTGTACATGTCACATGGCCAAAAATACCACGGGTGTCGCCGTGTCGCGAGGGGTCGTGTGTCGCATTATTCAACCGTGTCGCATGGCAGTCGCGTGTCGCAAAATAAGTTAAGAACGGTCTATTAGTCTGCTATATTGGGTACCGCGAATATAACACCGCAGCCGTTCTAAACTTATTTTACTGTACAAATATTATGAGATTACTGTGATGATGAGAAGCGGAATAAATACTTAACTATGATATCTACATTTATTGGAAAGTCGGACTCGTACGCTGTAACATTATCCAAAAGTATACACCAGATAGAGGCGCACCATTTGAAAATTGTAAATAAATCTACTTGTGAGGGGCCCATCCACACTCACACTCCCCCGGTCTCCGCCGCTCCCGCGGAGCTGCGCACCCCTTTCAGGGCTGGAATTACAAAATTCAGACAAAAATAAGATAAAAATAAATTACCAACACTAAACACTGGTCACTATAGTATTAGGAAAGCGCAGTAATATTTACGCGCATTTTTACGAATTTGCCTGAATGGGTAAATGAGCTGCGCACCCTTTTCAAGGCTGGATTTACCAAATTCAGAAATAAATAAGATAAAAATAAATTACCAACACTAAACACTGGTCAATAAGGAAACAGCAGTTACATTTACGCGCATTTTCCCCCAAAATAACTTGATAATTTTAGAAGCTTGTTCAAAGCCAAACTGTACCTCAATATGGCCATATATTTTGCATTTAGTCATCAAATTAGCCATTTTCGGGGAACCCTACTTCCACATTCTAGGTACACAACTGGTATATCCCCTATTGTTCTCGAACTTTAGCCACTTGAGAGGACATGGTTCCTCACAGTGAGCGGGGAACTCCACATTTTAGCCTGGCCAGGACCCCAAAATAGGTAAACCCGGCCCTGACTCCTTTGGTTACACTTTTACCAATTCAAATATCAAAAAATGCTTTTTCTTTCTTTGTAGGCCTATTTGTAACTATAATAATACATTTTGTTTTACAAAATAGAGATTATTAAATTTATAGGCCTAGATGTTTTTAATGTAATAATCTTTAATTTTGTTGTTGTTATACTGTATGATTTGGTCATGTGATGCAAAAATAAACATGGATTATTTGTGAATGTATTGTATTGTATTGTGATCATGCTATGCAAAAGGTGTGAATGATTGAAAATAAATTTTAAAGAAAAAAAGAAGCACGGAACTTAACAAAAATCAGTTGTCGACGAATGCTGTAGCATGAGAAAAAAAATGATAACATAACCAAACAAAAGTACATAAAAGTAACAAAATAATCTCTTCTATTTTTGAGTGTTAGTGATTAACAGGACATTTTAAGAAAATAAAACAGAAAAAAGGCCTCGCAATTCCAATGGCAAAGAGGCTCCAATCCACCTCCTTGCAACCCCCGTCGAGGCCAGCTCTTTGGACTACCGGATGGATACTCGCGCTTCACGCTTACAATGTACCCAACTTTACAACATGTTGGGCCTCCTCCCCTCAAAACGTGATCACGATCTATTTTGTTTAAGGGGGGAGTCTGGGGTGAGAAATATGTGCTTTTGGCTAGGTAAGGAAATATGAGATATCGCATACATCATAATGTTGGTGTATTTCTCATGTATTTTACTAGGTTTTTTTTCACCCTTATGCAACTTTTGAATTTGACCTTAAGCTACTCAAGTGCCCATAAATCCGCCAAACAACATCGTAGCACAACAAAAGAGGTATCAAAATGCGCAGAAAATAACTGTGAATTGAATTAATTAATCATTTATTTGCATACTATTTCAGGTTCCGATAAATCTGACCATTTGTAAGTGTTTAGATACTTTATTGGCGCAGTTTATTTAGCGTTGTTGAGTTACATCCAGAACGGTGTTTAGCCAATCAGAGCCACTGTATGGTTACCATGGCAACCAGAGCAACATTTTAGGTCAATTTTGAAAGTTTGCGATGTGGACTATATTATAGTATATAAGGGGTCGTCCATAATTTTCGCCATTTTCAGTTACGTACAAAACGTACGTAAGGGGGGGGGGGGGGGAGGGGGTCGAAATATACCCCAACCGTACGTAACTTAAATGGCGATCTTGAGAGGCGGGATTTTTTTTTTAAAGTACAAAATAAAATAAAATTTTGCCATTTATTGCGTACGTAACTCGATGGGGGGAGGGGGGTAAAAAGTCACGTACGCTCTGTACGTAAGTGAAAATGGCGATAATTTTGGACGACCCCTAACACTTATCGGTCCAGTTGTTGGGAAAGTCGTTGAAATCGATATCCTATATAGGTTTTTTTGACCCCAGTCCCCAGTCCCCCGGCCCCCCCATCTTAAATCGCCATTTCCCAGCGGGGTAAATGGGGAACCTGTTTTTAACATAAAAATTTAGGGAACCCAATTTGGGGAACCTGTTTTTTAAAATAACACTTTCAATCATCTACATACTTAAATCCAGAAAATATCAGTATCTTATAAAATAAAAACAAAACAGCTATCTAGCATTGATAAAAATTTTAAAAATATTGGAAATAAAGCGGTGGCTGTTCAACAAAATATTGGTCAAAAGTATACACCAGATCGCACCAAATTGGTTCGACAATTGAAAAAATAAAACCCACTTGCAAGAGGGGCGCATCCCCCTCATACTCCCCTGCCCGCGCTTTTCAACCATCACTATGTAACACTGGGTTCGTGCCTCCCCAATAGCATGAATAGCCCGGATGCGATCTTTATTACCGTAAACAACATTTGATACATGACGGAGTAAAGTGCATAGCACATGTACATTGTACAGCAATACATTTATAGAGTGAGTGAGTACGGTTAATAAATTCGCAGCTCGGATGACCATGTGAACATGCACCGCTCATGCACCGCTCTATTCGCTTCGCTTTATTACCTACAGTATGCTCAACTTCTTTCTTGCAATGATAACAACCAAAATATTGATTGGAAATGAAGAGCTGGCTTTTCAATAAAATAATGTATTGGTCAAAAGTATACACCAGATCGCATCAAATAAGTTAAAAGATTGTGAACAAAATCCAATTGTGAGGGAGGCACAACCCCCCCCCCCCCCCCCCCCCCCCCCTCATACTCCCCCTGGCCCTGTTCGAACTTTTCAACCATCTATATCAAGTGTATTGTCTTCAATACAACTCATTCATTTTTTCGTAGAAAGTACACTTGGAGATCTCTTAGGCCTATATGCATTTAAACAAGTTTTGTGGTGATTAACTCCTAATTTTTATGAAATAAAAACAATTTAAAGAGCCTCCTCCTCTTTCAGGTTCACAAGTTTGTCGCTATCGGGACGATTTTGCTTTAAAAAGTGCCAAAAAACTGAAAAGAAAAAAGGCCTCCTCCTTCCTTTTTTGAAAAAGTCAGGACGCTAAACATGTTATTTTTTATTTGGCCTAAATCTTAAATAAATGAATTCAAAAGTGGAAAATTCCGTGATTATATATAATTTATATGGGTATTTATTTATCTATTTATTTTAAACTTAAGTCATTTAGGCCCTACTTATATAATTTATTTAATCATTTATTATCACCACTGTCACTTAATTTGTTATTTAAGAAAAAGGGTCTCCTCCAAAGTTGCAGACACCATTATGTATGCCAAATAACATGGGCTAAAACCTGAGCTAAAACGCTGTTAAACTTAGGAGAATTGTTGTCAGTTATCTAATAAAAAATAAAAATTCCCCTCCTCCTAGTTTTCCTGAACACGGACGAGAAACATGTTTTTTTTAAATTTTAGTTATTACTTGCTCTGATAAAGCACATCAAATATATTGGCAGTAAATAAGGGAATATAGCAAAGCAACACTGAAAAACCTACATATATGATACCAGTACTTGAAATTATCACCACTGTCACTTGCGCACGGGGAGCTACCACCATTATGGCCAGGGTGGGGGTGGGGGGGGGAGGTCATATGCCGTATACATAGGCCTATTCTTTAGACCACGGTTTGAAGGCCTATGCTATTGTAGGGCAAACACTTCATGTTAGGCACAAAAAAAAAATGTTTGATTGTCCTCGTCCGCCCGACCCTCTTAATCATTCCGACTTTTTTTTTTTTGTTGATTTTTTTTTTTTTTTTTTTTTAAATTCATTTTTTATTTTTAAATTTCATTTTTTGCAAATATTAGTCGAAAATCAAAATTTTCATTTTTCCATTTTTTTGAAGTGTTGAGAAAATAAAAATCTTCATCAAAATATTAAAGATTTTGTTCCCCGTTTTGGTTACCACAACAAGTACATCTTATTTTACTTCTGGTACCTGAAAAAAGGTCAAGTGAGAAAAAAAAAAAAGAAAAAAAAACTTTTCCCGACCGACCTACCCAACTTTTAAAAGTGATCTATGGACAATCAAACATTTTTTTTTGCCTTATACTAGTAGAAATAAATAATGTATACGTTAAAGTTTATTTCCAAATATAATAAGGTCGAATATTTTAAAGCAGCACGAAGTATGCAGACTTTTTTATGATTATTACAAAGTTCACCCCGTTCAAAATCTACACTAGCACTCTCATCTTGGCTAAAATCGCTACCTTCGTTTTCACTTTACCATGTTTACATAACCCACTTTCACGTAAATGCGCCAATTAATATTGTACGCTTTAGATCATAGTCGAAGAGCTAAACACACTGTGTTGATAGTAAAACATAAGGCATGTTATACTCTAGTCATTCATGTACTGACAAGCAGGAACATACCCTACCGCTTCATGTCTTTAACAAGTTAATTTAGTAGTGAGTAGGGTATTCTAATCTTAACCGATGCGCAAGAGAGATCACTGTTTATCAATGTTTGATAGACCAAATCATAATAGGCCTACTACTCTATAATTGCCATCGGTGTGTTGTTATCATGCTTTACACTTGATAAAATAACCAAAAACATTCAGTGAGTGTAAATCTGTACAAGAAAGCACATTGTTTCTCTCAAATGGAAACTTGTGATATGAATACTAGAACAGTGCTTATTGGATATTATCTGTGTTTCCTTTTGTCAGCCAATTGTACATTTGTACAAGAAAGTGTCATTGCTTCTCTCAAATGGAAAACCTGTGACAGAAATTGCAACATTTATTTTAACCAATGTAGGATATTTGTATTACATGTGGATTTCATTTGCAATGGGTTTTTTTGGGGTGACCTACGTTACATGTACTAGAAACTCTACATAAACAATAGCTGCCGTATCTCGTGCTGTTAATTACACATCCTAGAAACTCTACATAAACAATAGCTGCCGGTTGTAGCATAATCATAACATCTTGGTATTATTACAAATGTTTTGACTTGTTTTGTATGGGGTAATGATACCAGCCTGTTGGTCATAACATCTTACTGGTCTGGCTAATAATGCAATTATAGTGTTTAGAAACAATGATAGATTAAGACCTCAGGCTGGTACTATTTTGGCTCGCATACAAGTAAAATGTTAGACTCGGACTCTTCGAGTCCTCGTCTAACAACTATTACATACATCTAGTATAAAGATTGAAAATATATGATTAGCTTTGCGAATATGTCATGTCCATCAATTCAATGTTTTAATAACCATGTTTATGCACCAATTCAATAAAACAGCATACCCCTGGCCCTGTAATCTTCATATTTCAATGAGTACATTATGATCAATTCTTCTGAAATCTGATAAAGTCCGTTTCCCCGCCCGTTTCTCTTGAAAATATATAAAGGATGAGAAGGCAAACATATTAAGGCATGGAAATTGATTTACATTAATAAGCCTGAAAACTTGAGAAGGTGTTTTCAAAGGCCAAACATTGCCTATAACTAAAGAAATTACCACATTATTTAGGGATTGTTCAAAATACTTTGGTGGGGGAGGGGGGGGGGGGGGGGGGGGGGGGGGGGGGGGGGGGGGGTGGTTAGACCAACTTGCATTTTTTTGGGTGTCTGAACTTTGTTGACCCCCCCCCCCCCTTTACAAATAGTAAACACTTCCCCCCCCCCCCCCCCCCCCCCCCCCACCCCGTAAAACACTTTTTGACCCCACACCTCAGATTCAAATCTATTGATTTGGCCAACAGTGGCGTAGCTAGATTATTCATATTGGGGGGGGGGGCGAGAAATGATGAACCGACAAGACTTTGGGGACACATATTATGCGCGCGTAGGCGATCGCCCCCCCCCCCCCCCCCCCCCTGGCGATGCCACTGTTGGCCAAACTTTTTGACCCCCCTTTTGAGTACCCAATACTTTTGCCCCCACCCCCCTTTTTCAACTTGAAACTTTAGACCCCCCCCCGTTTTGGCCCCCCCCCCCCCCCCAAGAAGTATTTCTGAACACTCCTTTAAGAAAATTGCTCGAATTTAGACTTTTAAAAATAAGGCCACCATGGGCATTTTGATGCCTGATAGTTCAACATTCAACATGATATCTGAATCCAATTACCTTCACATATTTTCCCCTGGTTTGTAAAACCAGAAGGGGATTTTGTCATCATTTCATGTCCGTGCGTCGGGGTGTGGGTGTGTGTGTGTGCCTTTTGGTTAGCCTTTTGGGTAAGCCTTTATGGTTAGCCTTTTTCTTGAATGCTGTATCTTTTAAACGGGTGGACGAATTGACTTCAAACTTTCAGCGATATGTAGGCCATGGTCAAAAACTGTGGCTGCTTTTTGGGGTCTAATTTCATAGGTCATCTGAGGTCAAAGGTCATCCAGAGGTCAAATCGTAAAAGTTGCCCGACTGACGTCAAACTTGGAGATAAGAAACAAGAACGACGGGTGAACATTGCTGGGGTCTAATTTGCATAGGTCATCTGAGGTCAAAGGTCATCCAGGGGTTAAATCGTAAAGGTTGCTCGATTGACTTCAAACTTAGAGAACAAAAACATGAACACCGGGTAAACATGTCGAAAATGAATTAGAGGTCATCCGAGGTTAACGGTCATCCAGAGGTCAAATCGTACAAGTTGCCCGATTGACGTCAAACTTGGAGGAAATAAACATGAACACCGGGTGAACATGTCGCAAATTGATTAGAGGTCATCCAGGGTCAACGGTCATTGGAGATCATCCAAGGTCAAAGGTTAACAAGGGGTTAAATCGTACAATGAACACCGGGGGAACATGTCAAAATATAATTTGAGATCATCTGAGGTCAAAGGTCATCAAGAGGTCAAATCGTAAAAGTTCCCAATTGACGTCAAACTTGGAGAAAAGAAACATGAACACCGGGGGAACATGTCTAAACTTATTTAGAGGTCGTCGGAGGTCACGGTCATTGGAGGTAATACAAGGTCAATAAGGGGTTAAATTGTGCAATGAACACCGGGGAACATGTCAACAAATAATTAGAGGTCATCTGAGGTCAAATGTCATCCAGAGGTCAAATATTGGAGAAAAGAAACTTGTACATGGGGGGGGGGGGGGGGGGGGGGGTGCATGCCCCTTTGTGACATTTGACCTCATTTAGTTGATCTCCCAGCCAGGGGGATTCGCAAGTCGTTACTTGCAGTATTTTTATTTTTGAAACTTCATACGCTTCAACACATGACATCACTACAACACCTAACCATACGCCACAATACTGCATTCCATTATAATATCATTCATTATTCCACCCATTATACTCTGACACCAACCAAATCTATTCACTAACAGGACCCAGTCAAGTTTTGTTCAAAATCTTAAACCATAAACCCCGAGAACCGCCAAAGCCGAGAACCGCTCTAGTTCAGGTTATAAAGACTCACAAAACCACCCAAAATGTATAAATATGACAAAATGTCCGGCTCACTATGCTCCCATTACTAATTTCACACAATAAAAAGAAGGGGCATCATAAAATGATTGGCATGTCCTATAAATCTTTGGAAAAAAGGACAACAGTAACTAGCTTTTGACAGTTAACATTTTAACTGGTTTTCCCTTTCCCATTTAAAATAAAAAGGTGTAATTTTAACCTTACAAATGAATAATGACGGTTTATTTCTTTCTTTAATTCTTTAAGGTTAAAATGAATAATTATATATCAATTTATCGGCTATGTTTCTTTTCTGTTTTGTTTTTTCGTGATACATAAGGTCTTTCAAAATATGAGACTTTAGGGGAAAAAACAATGGTTCCGCAACATAACTCACTTTATAGACTTTAACTTTAGTCTTGGGAAATTATTTTAAAAATAAATATCTCTTATCAAGTAAACTACCATATGCATGTTTGGTGGTCCTGGCTCCTTTACTGACCATTATTTAAAACTTAATCGGGAATTTTCACCCGAACCAATTTTTGTTGTTTTTGAATGCACATTCGCTCGTGTGCGTACGTTTTTCTTTCAAAACTGTGTATGTATAAAATGATGATGATGATGATGATTTCATGGTCAACATACATATTATATACTTTTTGTACATGTATAAATGTAGGATGTTATGGTTCATCATTATTATGTTTTAGTCGTATTACGTATATCCTAACGGATATCCTTTTCAACATTAATATTATTAATATAGGCCTATTTGTTTGGCTTGTATATAAAAAAAACTCCAAGCAAGTGTGTCAAACTTTATATCGCTCTATTAACGGCCTTAATAACAATTACTGTTATGTTAACTTATCATGACAAACCAAATTAAGATATGTACCCTTAATTGCAGAGGATTAAGGGATAAAAGGAAGCGCACATATGTATTTAACTACATACGAGACAAGGGGTTTTCTATGTACTGTTTGCAAGATGTTCATTGGGATAATAAATGGGAAAAATTCATAAGATCTGAATGGGGATATGATAGCTATATCGCTGGCTATAATACAAATTCGAGAGGAGTAGCAATTCTATTTAACAATAATTTTGACTTCAAAGTAAATAGAATTAAGCGAGATGATAATGGCAACTGGATAGCGATGGATATACATATCAAACAGTTGGAGATCACTATGTTATGCCTATATGGTCCCAACAAGGATACACCTGATTTCTATGCTCGTTTGAAAGATGTGGTCAATGATTTTAATAATCCTCTTTGTATTCTATGTGGTGATTGGAACTTGGTGCAAGATCCAATAATTGACACTTATAACTATAACAATATTAACAATCCTAAAGCAAGAGAATATGTATTACAAATGATGGAGGAGTTGAATATGTGTGACCCATGGAGAGTTCATTTTCCAGGTACTACTCGGTATACATGGCGTAGACAGAACCCACTAAAACAAGCTACAATCTTGTTCAAAACCTGTTGGGACACTATACACGTGCGCATCAAATATCTTTCAAAATTAGTAAAAAGCTGTCAATTGAAAGTATGATAGTCAAAACTAGTTCATGTAAAGCTGCCATCCCTCTCAACCCCCCCCCCCCCCCCCCCAAACCAATGTTGGGGCTGATATATATAACACAGCCCGTTGCTGGACGATGCTTTTATATGGACCAACATTGAGTTTAGGGGGAGGGACCACCGTTTCACCGGACATGCAGGAAGTGTCCCAACAGTTTTGAACATGATTGTATTAAGGGAGTGGAAAAATGAGCTATAAAAAATACAAAAATCGCTATATCTCGAAAACGGTAGCTTCGATTTTAACCATTCTTTTTAAGAAATGAAGAACATTGCTTTTGTAACATTTCGAGTTGAACTTCATAGTCTAATACGTATACACATTTAATGAAATACATAAATAACGTGTATTTTGATAAAGTGTCATAGTTTCAAAGTATCTAATTTACAGCGGCGAGTGTTTCAAAAGTGGCGGTGCGTCAAGGCGACGAAAAAAAACCATGTTGTACAAACCTGAGCAACTCATTTATTTCAAATCTTAATTGTTTAAACATTTGAAGTAAAAATTAAAATGTAACTAAACTGCCGCGCTGAGATTCGAACCCATGGACAGAGTCTGCGGTGTCAGTCGAAACCACTACACTAGTAGGGCAATACGTTGTACCAGTATAAGAAGATAAGGTATAACAATTTATCTTGTTAAACTAATATTCTTCTTGAGATGATTTAGTATGGAAATACACTTATTATTATCGGTCTACCACGGTTAACATTATATACACTTTCATACTGTTCAAAATAATAATCATTTTTGCGAATTCAACACGATTAACCACGGTCTACCAATAATATCTTAAAAGATGATCAATACTTCCTTTCTATTCATTCTGGTAGACCGTACATAGGGTTCTATTGAAATTGATGGTTGACCGTGGTTGATCAATACAGTGCTAGAGTTAATAAGCAAAATGCCTCTTCAAAAAGCTGACTCCCCAGTTAGCTCAGTGGTATGTTTCCTGTCTTAGAATAAGTAGATTGCTGGTTCGAATCTCGATAGGTTCTTGTTTTTATGGTTTTGTTTTCGTTTGTTTAGTTTTGTATTTCATTTTGGAAATGTTTGTAACTTTTCATTCTAAAGTTGATTTCATTTTTCCGGACCTTACGAATTGGTATAATATGTTTAATAATAACATGCGATTTATAGGTGATGTATTACGTTGTCAAATGGATATTTTGTGTTTGTTGACATCTACCTCTATTCGAATACGAATCTTAATTATTATGGCGTCTCAATTAACATGCTTCAATTAAGAGTATATTAATCTGAAATAAACGGTCACCCCCACCCTACCACAATAACACAATCATTAGTTTATTTAATGACATTATTTGTTTTACCTATTATCTTATGAAATAAGTCTTTATTAAAAAGTACCATTTAGGTGCGTAATTCAGACAATGCCCCTTTAAATTGAAGACATTACTAACCCATTATTTTCTTAAATAAACGATACTTATGGCACATTATCGCTCTCTAATATTGCCAAATATAAGATAATTTGGAACTTATTTAATGCAGTTACAAGGACTTATATGAATTTAGTACATTATTTTTACAATGCTTTAATACAATCTTGTTCAAAACCTGTTGGGACACTATACACGTGCGCATCAAATATCTTTCAAAATTAGTAAAAAGCTGTCAATTGAAAGTATGATAGTCAAAACTAGTTCATGTAAAGCTGCCATCCCTCTCAACCCCCCCCCCCCCCCCCAAACCAATGTTGGGGCTGATATATATAACACAGCCCGTTGCTGGACGATGCTTTTATATGGACCAACATTGAGTTTAGGGGGAGGGACCACCGTTTCACCGGACATGCAGGAAGTGTCCCAACAGTTTTGAACATGATTGTATTAAGGGAGTGGAAAAATGAGCTATAAAAAATACAAAAATCGCTATATCTCGAAAACGGTAGCTTCGATTTTAACCATTCTTTTTAAGAAATGAAGAACATTGCTTTTGTAACATTTCGAGTTGAACTTCATAGTCTAATACGTATACACATTTAATGAAATACATAAATAACGTGTATTTTGATAAAGTGTCATAGTTTCAAAGTATCTAATTTACAGCGGCGAGTGTTTCAAAAGTGGCGGTGCGTCAAGGCGACGAAAAAAAACCATGTTGTACAAACCTGAGCAACTCATTTATTTCAAATCTTAATTGTTTAAACATTTGAAGTAAAAATTAAAATGTAACTAAACTGCCGCGCTGAGATTCGAACCCATGGACAGAGTCTGCGGTGTCAGTCGAAACCACTACACTAGTAGGGCAATACGTTGTACCAGTATAAGAAGATAAGGTATAACAATTTATCTTGTTAAACTAATATTCTTCTTGAGATGATTTAGTATGGAAATACACTTATTATTATCGGTCTACCACGGTTAACATTATATACACTTTCATACTGTTCAAAATAATAATCATTTTTGCGAATTCAACACGATTAACCACGGTCTACCAATAATATCTTAAAAGATGATCAATACTTCCTTTCTATTCATTCTGGTAGACCGTACATAGGGTTCTATTGAAATTGATGGTTGACCGTGGTTGATCAATACAGTGCTAGAGTTAATAAGCAAAATGCCTCTTCAAAAAGCTGACTCCCCAGTTAGCTCAGTGGTATGTTTCCTGTCTTAGAATAAGTAGATTGCTGGTTCGAATCTCGATAGGTTCTTGTTTTTATGGTTTTGTTTTCGTTTGTTTAGTTTTGTATTTCATTTTGGAAATGTTTGTAACTTTTCATTCTAAAGTTGATTTCATTTTTCCGGACCTTACGAATTGGTATAATATGTTTAATAATAACATGCGATTTATAGGTGATGTATTACGTTGTCAAATGGATATTTTGTGTTTGTTGACATCTACCTCTATTCGAATACGAATCTTAATTATTATGGCGTCTCAATTAACATGCTTCAATTAAGAGTATATTAATCTGAAATAAACGGTCACCCCCACCCTACCACAATAACACAATCATTAGTTTATTTAATGACATTATTTGTTTTACCTATTATCTTATGAAATAAGTCTTTATTAAAAAGTACCATTTAGGTGCGTAATTCAGACAATGCCCCTTTAAATTGAAGACATTACTAACCCATTATTTTCTTAAATAAACGATACTTATGGCACATTATCGCTCTCTAATATTGCCAAATATAAGATAATTTGGAACTTATTTAATGCAGTTACAAGGACTTATATGAATTTAGTACATTATTTTTACAATGCTTTAATACAATCTTGTTCAAAACCTGTTGGGACACTATACACGTGCGCATCAAATATCTTTCAAAATTAGTAAAAAGCTGTCAATTGAAAGTATGATAGTCAAAACTAGTTCATGTAAAGCTGCCATCCCTCTCAACCCCCCCCCCCCCCCCCCCCCCAAACCAATGTTGGGGCTGATATATATAACACAGCCCGTTGCTGGACGATGCTTTTATATGGACCAACATTGAGTTTAGGGGGAGGGACCACCGTTTCACCGGACATGCAGGAAGTGTCCCAACAGTTTTGAACATGATTGTATTAAGGGAGTGGAAAAATGAGCTATAAAAAATACAAAAATCGCTATATCTCGAAAACGGTAGCTTCGATTTTAACCATTCTTTTTAAGAAATGAAGAACATTGCTTTTGTAACATTTCGAGTTGAACTTCATAGTCTAATACGTATACACATTTAATGAAATACATAAATAACGTGTATTTTGATAAAGTGTCATAGTTTCAAAGTATCTAATTTACAGCGGCGAGTGTTTCAAAAGTGGCGGTGCGTCAAGGCGACGAAAAAAAACCATGTTGTACAAACCTGAGCAACTCATTTATTTCAAATCTTAATTGTTTAAACATTTGAAGTAAAAATTAAAATGTAACTAAACTGCCGCGCTGAGATTCGAACCCATGGACAGAGTCTGCGGTGTCAGTCGAAACCACTACACTAGTAGGGCAATACGTTGTACCAGTATAAGAAGATAAGGTATAACAATTTATCTTGTTAAACTAATATTCTTCTTGAGATGATTTAGTATGGAAATACACTTATTATTATCGGTCTACCACGGTTAACATTATATACACTTTCATACTGTTCAAAATAATAATCATTTTTGCGAATTCAACACGATTAACCACGGTCTACCAATAATATCTTAAAAGATGATCAATACTTCCTTTCTATTCATTCTGGTAGACCGTACATAGGGTTCTATTGAAATTGATGGTTGACCGTGGTTGATCAATACAGTGCTAGAGTTAATAAGCAAAATGCCTCTTCAAAAAGCTGACTCCCCAGTTAGCTCAGTGGTATGTTTCCTGTCTTAGAATAAGTAGATTGCTGGTTCGAATCTCGATAGGTTCTTGTTTTTATGGTTTTGTTTTCGTTTGTTTAGTTTTGTATTTCATTTTGGAAATGTTTGTAACTTTTCATTCTAAAGTTGATTTCATTTTTCCGGACCTTACGAATTGGTATAATATGTTTAATAATAACATGCGATTTATAGGTGATGTATTACGTTGTCAAATGGATATTTTGTGTTTGTTGACATCTACCTCTATTCGAATACGAATCTTAATTATTATGGCGTCTCAATTAACATGCTTCAATTAAGAGTATATTAATCTGAAATAAACGGTCACCCCCACCCTACCACAATAACACAATCATTAGTTTATTTAATGACATTATTTGTTTTACCTATTATCTTATGAAATAAGTCTTTATTAAAAAGTACCATTTAGGTGCGTAATTCAGACAATGCCCCTTTAAATTGAAGACATTACTAACCCATTATTTTCTTAAATAAACGATACTTATGGCACATTATCGCTCTCTAATATTGCCAAATATAAGATAATTTGGAACTTATTTAATGCAGTTACAAGGACTTATATGAATTTAGTACATTATTTTTACAATGCTTTAATACAATCTTGTTCAAAACCTGTTGGGACACTATACACGTGCGCATCAAATATCTTTCAAAATTAGTAAAAAGCTGTCAATTGAAAGTATGATAGTCAAAACTAGTTCATGTAAAGCTGCCATCCCTCTCAACCCCCCCCCCCCCCCCCCCCCCAAACCAATGTTGGGGCTGATATATATAACACAGCCCGTTGCTGGACGATGCTTTTATATGGACCAACATTGAGTTTAGGGGGAGGGACCACCGTTTCACCGGACATGCAGGAAGTGTCCCAACAGTTTTGAACATGATTGTATTAAGGGAGTGGAAAAATGAGCTATAAAAAATACAAAAATCGCTATATCTCGAAAACGGTAGCTTCGATTTTAACCATTCTTTTTAAGAAATGAAGAACATTGCTTTTGTAACATTTCGAGTTGAACTTCATAGTCTAATACGTATACACATTTAATGAAATACATAAATAACGTGTATTTTGATAAAGTGTCATAGTTTCAAAGTATCTAATTTACAGCGGCGAGTGTTTCAAAAGTGGCGGTGCGTCAAGGCGACGAAAAAAAACCATGTTGTACAAACCTGAGCAACTCATTTATTTCAAATCTTAATTGTTTAAACATTTGAAGTAAAAATTAAAATGTAACTAAACTGCCGCGCTGAGATTCGAACCCATGGACAGAGTCTGCGGTGTCAGTCGAAACCACTACACTAGTAGGGCAATACGTTGTACCAGTATAAGAAGATAAGGTATAACAATTTATCTTGTTAAACTAATATTCTTCTTGAGATGATTTAGTATGGAAATACACTTATTATTATCGGTCTACCACGGTTAACATTATATACACTTTCATACTGTTCAAAATAATAATCATTTTTGCGAATTCAACACGATTAACCACGGTCTACCAATAATATCTTAAAAGATGATCAATACTTCCTTTCTATTCATTCTGGTAGACCGTACATAGGGTTCTATTGAAATTGATGGTTGACCGTGGTTGATCAATACAGTGCTAGAGTTAATAAGCAAAATGCCTCTTCAAAAAGCTGACTCCCCAGTTAGCTCAGTGGTATGTTTCCTGTCTTAGAATAAGTAGATTGCTGGTTCGAATCTCGATAGGTTCTTGTTTTTATGGTTTTGTTTTCGTTTGTTTAGTTTTGTATTTCATTTTGGAAATGTTTGTAACTTTTCATTCTAAAGTTGATTTCATTTTTCCGGACCTTACGAATTGGTATAATATGTTTAATAATAACATGCGATTTATAGGTGATGTATTACGTTGTCAAATGGATATTTTGTGTTTGTTGACATCTACCTCTATTCGAATACGAATCTTAATTATTATGGCGTCTCAATTAACATGCTTCAATTAAGAGTATATTAATCTGAAATAAACGGTCACCCCCACCCTACCACAATAACACAATCATTAGTTTATTTAATGACATTATTTGTTTTACCTATTATCTTATGAAATAAGTCTTTATTAAAAAGTACCATTTAGGTGCGTAATTCAGACAATGCCCCTTTAAATTGAAGACATTACTAACCCATTATTTTCTTAAATAAACGATACTTATGGCACATTATCGCTCTCTAATATTGCCAAATATAAGATAATTTGGAACTTATTTAATGCAGTTACAAGGACTTATATGAATTTAGTACATTATTTTTACAATGCTTTAATACAATCTTGTTCAAAACCTGTTGGGACACTATACACGTGCGCATCAAATATCTTTCAAAATTAGTAAAAAGCTGTCAATTGAAAGTATGATAGTCAAAACTAGTTCATGTAAAGCTGCCATCCCTCTCAACCCCCCCCCCCCCCCCAAACCAATGTTGGGGCTGATATATATAACACAGCCCGTTGCTGGACGATGCTTTTATATGGACCAACATTGAGTTTAGGGGGAGGGACCACCGTTTCACCGGACATGCAGGAAGTGTCCCAACAGTTTTGAACATGATTGTATTAAGGGAGTGGAAAAATGAGCTATAAAAAATACAAAAATCGCTATATCTCGAAAACGGTAGCTTCGATTTTAACCATTCTTTTTAAGAAATGAAGAACATTGCTTTTGTAACATTTCGAGTTGAACTTCATAGTCTAATACGTATACACATTTAATGAAATACATAAATAACGTGTATTTTGATAAAGTGTCATAGTTTCAAAGTATCTAATTTACAGCGGCGAGTGTTTCAAAAGTGGCGGTGCGTCAAGGCGACGAAAAAAAACCATGTTGTACAAACCTGAGCAACTCATTTATTTCAAATCTTAATTGTTTAAACATTTGAAGTAAAAATTAAAATGTAACTAAACTGCCGCGCTGAGATTCGAACCCATGGACAGAGTCTGCGGTGTCAGTCGAAACCACTACACTAGTAGGGCAATACGTTGTACCAGTATAAGAAGATAAGGTATAACAATTTATCTTGTTAAACTAATATTCTTCTTGAGATGATTTAGTATGGAAATACACTTATTATTATCGGTCTACCACGGTTAACATTATATACACTTTCATACTGTTCAAAATAATAATCATTTTTGCGAATTCAACACGATTAACCACGGTCTACCAATAATATCTTAAAAGATGATCAATACTTCCTTTCTATTCATTCTGGTAGACCGTACATAGGGTTCTATTGAAATTGATGGTTGACCGTGGTTGATCAATACAGTGCTAGAGTTAATAAGCAAAATGCCTCTTCAAAAAGCTGACTCCCCAGTTAGCTCAGTGGTATGTTTCCTGTCTTAGAATAAGTAGATTGCTGGTTCGAATCTCGATAGGTTCTTGTTTTTATGGTTTTGTTTTCGTTTGTTTAGTTTTGTATTTCATTTTGGAAATGTTTGTAACTTTTCATTCTAAAGTTGATTTCATTTTTCCGGACCTTACGAATTGGTATAATATGTTTAATAATAACATGCGATTTATAGGTGATGTATTACGTTGTCAAATGGATATTTTGTGTTTGTTGACATCTACCTCTATTCGAATACGAATCTTAATTATTATGGCGTCTCAATTAACATGCTTCAATTAAGAGTATATTAATCTGAAATAAACGGTCACCCCCACCCTACCACAATAACACAATCATTAGTTTATTTAATGACATTATTTGTTTTACCTATTATCTTATGAAATAAGTCTTTATTAAAAAGTACCATTTAGGTGCGTAATTCAGACAATGCCCCTTTAAATTGAAGACATTACTAACCCATTATTTTCTTAAATAAACGATACTTATGGCACATTATCGCTCTCTAATATTGCCAAATATAAGATAATTTGGAACTTATTTAATGCAGTTACAAGGACTTATATGAATTTAGTACATTATTTTTACAATGCTTTAATACAATCTTGTTCAAAACCTGTTGGGACACTATACACGTGCGCATCAAATATCTTTCAAAATTAGTAAAAAGCTGTCAATTGAAAGTATGATAGTCAAAACTAGTTCATGTAAAGCTGCCATCCCTCTCAACCCCCCCCCCCCCCCCCCCCCAAACCAATGTTGGGGCTGATATATATAACACAGCCCGTTGCTGGACGATGCTTTTATATGGACCAACATTGAGTTTAGGGGGAGGGACCACCGTTTCACCGGACATGCAGGAAGTGTCCCAACAGTTTTGAACATGATTGTATTAAGGGAGTGGAAAAATGAGCTATAAAAAATACAAAAATCGCTATATCTCGAAAACGGTAGCTTCGATTTTAACCATTCTTTTTAAGAAATGAAGAACATTGCTTTTGTAACATTTCGAGTTGAACTTCATAGTCTAATACGTATACACATTTAATGAAATACATAAATAACGTGTATTTTGATAAAGTGTCATAGTTTCAAAGTATCTAATTTACAGCGGCGAGTGTTTCAAAAGTGGCGGTGCGTCAAGGCGACGAAAAAAAACCATGTTGTACAAACCTGAGCAACTCATTTATTTCAAATCTTAATTGTTTAAACATTTGAAGTAAAAATTAAAATGTAACTAAACTGCCGCGCTGAGATTCGAACCCATGGACAGAGTCTGCGGTGTCAGTCGAAACCACTACACTAGTAGGGCAATACGTTGTACCAGTATAAGAAGATAAGGTATAACAATTTATCTTGTTAAACTAATATTCTTCTTGAGATGATTTAGTATGGAAATACACTTATTATTATCGGTCTACCACGGTTAACATTATATACACTTTCATACTGTTCAAAATAATAATCATTTTTGCGAATTCAACACGATTAACCACGGTCTACCAATAATATCTTAAAAGATGATCAATACTTCCTTTCTATTCATTCTGGTAGACCGTACATAGGGTTCTATTGAAATTGATGGTTGACCGTGGTTGATCAATACAGTGCTAGAGTTAATAAGCAAAATGCCTCTTCAAAAAGCTGACTCCCCAGTTAGCTCAGTGGTATGTTTCCTGTCTTAGAATAAGTAGATTGCTGGTTCGAATCTCGATAGGTTCTTGTTTTTATGGTTTTGTTTTCGTTTGTTTAGTTTTGTATTTCATTTTGGAAATGTTTGTAACTTTTCATTCTAAAGTTGATTTCATTTTTCCGGACCTTACGAATTGGTATAATATGTTTAATAATAACATGCGATTTATAGGTGATGTATTACGTTGTCAAATGGATATTTTGTGTTTGTTGACATCTACCTCTATTCGAATACGAATCTTAATTATTATGGCGTCTCAATTAACATGCTTCAATTAAGAGTATATTAATCTGAAATAAACGGTCACCCCCACCCTACCACAATAACACAATCATTAGTTTATTTAATGACATTATTTGTTTTACCTATTATCTTATGAAATAAGTCTTTATTAAAAAGTACCATTTAGGTGCGTAATTCAGACAATGCCCCTTTAAATTGAAGACATTACTAACCCATTATTTTCTTAAATAAACGATACTTATGGCACATTATCGCTCTCTAATATTGCCAAATATAAGATAATTTGGAACTTATTTAATGCAGTTACAAGGACTTATATGAATTTAGTACATTATTTTTACAATGCTTTAATACAATCTTGTTCAAAACCTGTTGGGACACTATACACGTGCGCATCAAATATCTTTCAAAATTAGTAAAAAGCTGTCAATTGAAAGTATGATAGTCAAAACTAGTTCATGTAAAGCTGCCATCCCTCTCAACCCCCCCCCCCCCCCCCAAACCAATGTTGGGGCTGATATATATAACACAGCCCGTTGCTGGACGATGCTTTTATATGGACCAACATTGAGTTTAGGGGGAGGGACCACCGTTTCACCGGACATGCAGGAAGTGTCCCAACAGTTTTGAACATGATTGTATTAAGGGAGTGGAAAAATGAGCTATAAAAAATACAAAAATCGCTATATCTCGAAAACGGTAGCTTCGATTTTAACCATTCTTTTTAAGAAATGAAGAACATTGCTTTTGTAACATTTCGAGTTGAACTTCATAGTCTAATACGTATACACATTTAATGAAATACATAAATAACGTGTATTTTGATAAAGTGTCATAGTTTCAAAGTATCTAATTTACAGCGGCGAGTGTTTCAAAAGTGGCGGTGCGTCAAGGCGACGAAAAAAAACCATGTTGTACAAACCTGAGCAACTCATTTATTTCAAATCTTAATTGTTTAAACATTTGAAGTAAAAATTAAAATGTAACTAAACTGCCGCGCTGAGATTCGAACCCATGGACAGAGTCTGCGGTGTCAGTCGAAACCACTACACTAGTAGGGCAATACGTTGTACCAGTATAAGAAGATAAGGTATAACAATTTATCTTGTTAAACTAATATTCTTCTTGAGATGATTTAGTATGGAAATACACTTATTATTATCGGTCTACCACGGTTAACATTATATACACTTTCATACTGTTCAAAATAATAATCATTTTTGCGAATTCAACACGATTAACCACGGTCTACCAATAATATCTTAAAAGATGATCAATACTTCCTTTCTATTCATTCTGGTAGACCGTACATAGGGTTCTATTGAAATTGATGGTTGACCGTGGTTGATCAATACAGTGCTAGAGTTAATAAGCAAAATGCCTCTTCAAAAAGCTGACTCCCCAGTTAGCTCAGTGGTATGTTTCCTGTCTTAGAATAAGTAGATTGCTGGTTCGAATCTCGATAGGTTCTTGTTTTTATGGTTTTGTTTTCGTTTGTTTAGTTTTGTATTTCATTTTGGAAATGTTTGTAACTTTTCATTCTAAAGTTGATTTCATTTTTCCGGACCTTACGAATTGGTATAATATGTTTAATAATAACATGCGATTTATAGGTGATGTATTACGTTGTCAAATGGATATTTTGTGTTTGTTGACATCTACCTCTATTCGAATACGAATCTTAATTATTATGGCGTCTCAATTAACATGCTTCAATTAAGAGTATATTAATCTGAAATAAACGGTCACCCCCACCCTACCACAATAACACAATCATTAGTTTATTTAATGACATTATTTGTTTTACCTATTATCTTATGAAATAAGTCTTTATTAAAAAGTACCATTTAGGTGCGTAATTCAGACAATGCCCCTTTAAATTGAAGACATTACTAACCCATTATTTTCTTAAATAAACGATACTTATGGCACATTATCGCTCTCTAATATTGCCAAATATAAGATAATTTGGAACTTATTTAATGCAGTTACAAGGACTTATATGAATTTAGTACATTATTTTTACAATGCTTTAATACATGTATTAAGGGAGTGGAAAAATGAGCTATAAAAAATACAAAAATCGCTATATCTCGAAAACGGTAGCTTCGATTTTAACCATTCTTTTTAAGAAATGAAGAACATTGCTTTTGTAACATTTCGAGTTGAACTTCATAGTCTAATACGTATACACATTTAATGAAATACATAAATAACGTGTATTTTGATAAAGTGTCATAGTTTCAAAGTATCTAATTTACAGCGGCGAGTGTTTCAAAAGTGGCGGTGCGTCAAGGCGACGAAAAAAAACCATGTTGTACAAACCTGAGCAACTCATTTATTTCAAATCTTAATTGTTTAAACATTTGAAGTAAAAATTAAAATGTAACTAAACTGCCGCGCTGAGATTCGAACCCATGGACAGAGTCTGCGGTGTCAGTCGAAACCACTACACTAGTAGGGCAATACGTTGTACCAGTATAAGAAGATAAGGTATAACAATTTATCTTGTTAAACTAATATTCTTCTTGAGATGATTTAGTATGGAAATACACTTATTATTATCGGTCTACCACGGTTAACATTATATACACTTTCATACTGTTCAAAATAATAATCATTTTTGCGAATTCAACACGATTAACCACGGTCTACCAATAATATCTTAAAAGATGATCAATACTTCCTTTCTATTCATTCTGGTAGACCGTACATAGGGTTCTATTGAAATTGATGGTTGACCGTGGTTGATCAATACAGTGCTAGAGTTAATAAGCAAAATGCCTCTTCAAAAAGCTGACTCCCCAGTTAGCTCAGTGGTATGTTTCCTGTCTTAGAATAAGTAGATTGCTGGTTCGAATCTCGATAGGTTCTTGTTTTTATGGTTTTGTTTTCGTTTGTTTAGTTTTGTATTTCATTTTGGAAATGTTTGTAACTTTTCATTCTAAAGTTGATTTCATTTTTCCGGACCTTACGAATTGGTATAATATGTTTAATAATAACATGCGATTTATAGGTGATGTATTACGTTGTCAAATGGATATTTTGTGTTTGTTGACATCTACCTCTATTCGAATACGAATCTTAATTATTATGGCGTCTCAATTAACATGCTTCAATTAAGAGTATATTAATCTGAAATAAACGGTCACCCCCACCCTACCACAATAACACAATCATTAGTTTATTTAATGACATTATTTGTTTTACCTATTATCTTATGAAATAAGTCTTTATTAAAAAGTACCATTTAGGTGCGTAATTCAGACAATGCCCCTTTAAATTGAAGACATTACTAACCCATTATTTTCTTAAATAAACGATACTTATGGCACATTATCGCTCTCTAATATTGCCAAATATAAGATAATTTGGAACTTATTTAATGCAGTTACAAGGACTTATATGAATTTAGTACATTATTTTTACAATGCTTTAATACATGTATTAAGGGAGTGGAAAAATGAGCTATAAAAAATACAAAAATCGCTATATCTCGAAAACGGTAGCTTCGATTTTAACCATTCTTTTTAAGAAATGAAGAACATTGCTTTTGTAACATTTCGAGTTGAACTTCATAGTCTAATACGTATACACATTTAATGAAATACATAAATAACGTGTATTTTGATAAAGTGTCATAGTTTCAAAGTATCTAATTTACAGCGGCGAGTGTTTCAAAAGTGGCGGTGCGTCAAGGCGACGAAAAAAAACCATGTTGTACAAACCTGAGCAACTCATTTATTTCAAATCTTAATTGTTTAAACATTTGAAGTAAAAATTAAAATGTAACTAAACTGCCGCGCTGAGATTCGAACCCATGGACAGAGTCTGCGGTGTCAGTCGAAACCACTACACTAGTAGGGCAATACGTTGTACCAGTATAAGAAGATAAGGTATAACAATTTATCTTGTTAAACTAATATTCTTCTTGAGATGATTTAGTATGGAAATACACTTATTATTATCGGTCTACCACTGTTAACATTATATACACTTTCATACTGTTCAAAATAATAATCATTTTTGCGAATTCAACACGATTAACCACGGTCTACCAATAATATCTTAAAAGATGATCAATACTTCCTTTCTATTCATTCTGGTAGACCGTACATAGGGTTCTATTGAAATTGATGGTTGACCGTGGTTGATCAATACAGTGCTAGAGTTAATAAGCAAAATGCCTCTTCAAAAAGCTGACTCCCCAGTTAGCTCAGTGGTATGTTTCCTGTCTTAGAATAAGTAGATTGCTGGTTCGAATCTCGATAGGTTCTTGTTTTTATGGTTTTGTTTTCGTTTGTTTAGTTTTGTATTTCATTTTGGAAATGTTTGTAACTTTTCATTCTAAAGTTGATTTCATTTTTCCGGACCTTACGAATTGGTATAATATGTTTAATAATAACATGCGATTTATAGGTGATGTATTACGTTGTCAAATGGATATTTTGTGTTTGTTGACATCTACCTCTATTCGAATACGAATCTTAATTATTATGGCGTCTCAATTAACATGCTTCAATTAAGAGTATATTAATCTGAAATAAACGGTCACCCCCACCCTACCACAATAACACAATCATTAGTTTATTTAATGACATTATTTGTTTTACCTATTATCTTATGAAATAAGTCTTTATTAAAAAGTACCATTTAGGTGCGT
This sequence comes from Ophiura sarsii, assembly GCA_035610835.1. Classification (NCBI taxonomy): domain Eukaryota; kingdom Metazoa; phylum Echinodermata; class Ophiuroidea; order Amphilepidida; family Ophiuridae; genus Ophiura; species Ophiura sarsii. Next base: position 49,669,525 of record CM069453.1, on the reverse strand, counting down.
AATTCAGACAATGCCCCTTTAAATTGAAGACATTACTAACCCATTATTTTCTTAAATAAACGATACTTATGGCACATTATCGCTCTCTAATATTGCCAAATATAAGATAATTTGGAACTTATTTAATGCAGTTACAAGGACTTATATGAATTTAGTACATTATTTTTACAATGCTTTAATACATGTATTAAGGGAGTGGAAAAATGAGCTATAAAAAATACAAAAATCGCTATATCTCGAAAACGGTAGCTTCGATTTTAACCATTCTTTTTAAGAAATGAAGAACATTGCTTTTGTAACATTTCGAGTTGAACTTCATAGTCTAATACGTATACACATTTAATGAAATACATAAATAACGTGTATTTTGATAAAGTGTCATAGTTTCAAAGTATCTAATTTACAGCGGCGAGTGTTTCAAAAGTGGCGGTGCGTCAAGGCGACGAAAAAAAACCATGTTGTACAAACCTGAGCAACTCATTTATTTCAAATCTTAATTGTTTAAACATTTGAAGTAAAAATTAAAATGTAACTAAACTGCCGCGCTGAGATTCGAACCCATGGACAGAGTCTGCGGTGTCAGTCGAAACCACTACACTAGTAGGGCAATACGTTGTACCAGTATAAGAAGATAAGGTATAACAATTTATCTTGTTAAACTAATATTCTTCTTGAGATGATTTAGTATGGAAATACACTTATTATTATCGGTCTACCACTGTTAACATTATATACACTTTCATACTGTTCAAAATAATAATCATTTTTGCGAATTCAACACGATTAACCACGGTCTACCAATAATATCTTAAAAGATGATCAATACTTCCTTTCTATTCATTCTGGTAGACCGTACATAGGGTTCTATTGAAATTGATGGTTGACCGTGGTTGATCAATACAGTGCTAGAGTTAATAAGCAAAATGCCTCTTCAAAAAGCTGACTCCCCAGTTAGCTCAGTGGTATGTTTCCTGTCTTAGAATAAGTAGATTGCTGGTTCGAATCTCGATAGGTTCTTGTTTTTATGGTTTTGTTTTCGTTTGTTTAGTTTTGTATTTCATTTTGGAAATGTTTGTAACTTTTCATTCTAAAGTTGATTTCATTTTTCCGGACCTTACGAATTGGTATAATATGTTTAATAATAACATGCGATTTATAGGTGATGTATTACGTTGTCAAATGGATATTTTGTGTTTGTTGACATCTACCTCTATTCGAATACGAATCTTAATTATTATGGCGTCTCAATTAACATGCTTCAATTAAGAGTATATTAATCTGAAATAAACGGTCACCCCCACCCTACCACAATAACACAATCATTAGTTTATTTAATGACATTATTTGTTTTACCTATTATCTTATGAAATAAGTCTTTATTAAAAAGTACCATTTAGGTGCGTAATTCAGACAATGCCCCTTTAAATTGAAGACATTACTAACCCATTATTTTCTTAAATAAACGATACTTATGGCACATTATCGCTCTCTAATATTGCCAAATATAAGATAATTTGGAACTTATTTAATGCAGTTACAAGGACTTATATGAATTTAGTACATTATTTTTACAATGCTTTAATACATGTATTAAGGGAGTGGAAAAATGAGCTATAAAAAATACAAAAATCGCTATATCTCGAAAACGGTAGCTTCGATTTTAACCATTCTTTTTAAGAAATGAAGAACATTGCTTTTGTAACATTTCGAGTTGAACTTCATAGTCTAATACGTATACACATTTAATGAAATACATAAATAACGTGTATTTTGATAAAGTGTCATAGTTTCAAAGTATCTAATTTACAGCGGCGAGTGTTTCAAAAGTGGCGGTGCGTCAAGGCGACGAAAAAAAACCATGTTGTACAAACCTGAGCAACTCATTTATTTCAAATCTTAATTGTTTAAACATTTGAAGTAAAAATTAAAATGTAACTAAACTGCCGCGCTGAGATTCGAACCCATGGACAGAGTCTGCGGTGTCAGTCGAAACCACTACACTAGTAGGGCAATACGTTGTACCAGTATAAGAAGATAAGGTATAACAATTTATCTTGTTAAACTAATATTCTTCTTGAGATGATTTAGTATGGAAATACACTTATTATTATCGGTCTACCACTGTTAACATTATATACACTTTCATACTGTTCAAAATAATAATCATTTTTGCGAATTCAACACGATTAACCACGGTCTACCAATAATATCTTAAAAGATGATCAATACTTCCTTTCTATTCATTCTGGTAGACCGTACATAGGGTTCTATTGAAATTGATGGTTGACCGTGGTTGATCAATACAGTGCTAGAGTTAATAAGCAAAATGCCTCTTCAAAAAGCTGACTCCCCAGTTAGCTCAGTGGTATGTTTCCTGTCTTAGAATAAGTAGATTGCTGGTTCGAATCTCGATAGGTTCTTGTTTTTATGGTTTTGTTTTCGTTTGTTTAGTTTTGTATTTCATTTTGGAAATGTTTGTAACTTTTCATTCTAAAGTTGATTTCATTTTTCCGGACCTTACGAATTGGTATAATATGTTTAATAATAACATGCGATTTATAGGTGATGTATTACGTTGTCAAATGGATATTTTGTGTTTGTTGACATCTACCTCTATTCGAATACGAATCTTAATTATTATGGCGTCTCAATTAACATGCTTCAATTAAGAGTATATTAATCTGAAATAAACGGTCACCCCCACCCTACCACAATAACACAATCATTAGTTTATTTAATGACATTATTTGTTTTACCTATTATCTTATGAAATAAGTCTTTATTAAAAAGTACCATTTAGGTGCGTAATTCAGACAATGCCCCTTTAAATTGAAGACATTACTAACCCATTATTTTCTTAAATAAACGATACTTATGGCACATTATCGCTCTCTAATATTGCCAAATATAAGATAATTTGGAACTTATTTAATGCAGTTACAAGGACTTATATGAATTTAGTACATTATTTTTACAATGCTTTAATACAATCTTGTTCAAAACCTGTTGGGACACTATACACGTGCGCATCAAATATCTTTCAAAATTAGTAAAAAGCTGTCAATTGAAAGTATGATAGTCAAAACTAGTTCATGTAAAGCTGCCATCCCTCTCAACCCCCCCCCCCCCCCCCCCCAAACCAATGTTGGGGCTGATATATATAACACAGCCCGTTGCTGGACGATGCTTTTATATGGACCAACATTGAGTTTAGGGGGAGGGACCACCGTTTCACCGGACATGCAGGAAGTGTCCCAACAGTTTTGAACATGATTGTATTAAGGGAGTGGAAAAATGAGCTATAAAAAATACAAAAATCGCTATATCTCGAAAACGGTAGCTTCGATTTTAACCATTCTTTTTAAGAAATGAAGAACATTGCTTTTGTAACATTTCGAGTTGAACTTCATAGTCTAATACGTATACACATTTAATGAAATACATAAATAACGTGTATTTTGATAAAGTGTCATAGTTTCAAAGTATCTAATTTACAGCGGCGAGTGTTTCAAAAGTGGCGGTGCGTCAAGGCGACGAAAAAAAACCATGTTGTACAAACCTGAGCAACTCATTTATTTCAAATCTTAATTGTTTAAACATTTGAAGTAAAAATTAAAATGTAACTAAACTGCCGCGCTGAGATTCGAACCCATGGACAGAGTCTGCGGTGTCAGTCGAAACCACTACACTAGTAGGGCAATACGTTGTACCAGTATAAGAAGATAAGGTATAACAATTTATCTTGTTAAACTAATATTCTTCTTGAGATGATTTAGTATGGAAATACACTTATTATTATCGGTCTACCACGGTTAACATTATATACACTTTCATACTGTTCAAAATAATAATCATTTTTGCGAATTCAACACGATTAACCACGGTCTACCAATAATATCTTAAAAGATGATCAATACTTCCTTTCTATTCATTCTGGTAGACCGTACATAGGGTTCTATTGAAATTGATGGTTGACCGTGGTTGATCAATACAGTGCTAGAGTTAATAAGCAAAATGCCTCTTCAAAAAGCTGACTCCCCAGTTAGCTCAGTGGTATGTTTCCTGTCTTAGAATAAGTAGATTGCTGGTTCGAATCTCGATAGGTTCTTGTTTTTATGGTTTTGTTTTCGTTTGTTTAGTTTTGTATTTCATTTTGGAAATGTTTGTAACTTTTCATTCTAAAGTTGATTTCATTTTTCCGGACCTTACGAATTGGTATAATATGTTTAATAATAACATGCGATTTATAGGTGATGTATTACGTTGTCAAATGGATATTTTGTGTTTGTTGACATCTACCTCTATTCGAATACGAATCTTAATTATTATGGCGTCTCAATTAACATGCTTCAATTAAGAGTATATTAATCTGAAATAAACGGTCACCCCCACCCTACCACAATAACACAATCATTAGTTTATTTAATGACATTATTTGTTTTACCTATTATCTTATGAAATAAGTCTTTATTAAAAAGTACCATTTAGGTGCGTAATTCAGACAATGCCCCTTTAAATTGAAGACATTACTAACCCATTATTTTCTTAAATAAACGATACTTATGGCACATTATCGCTCTCTAATATTGCCAAATATAAGATAATTTGGAACTTATTTAATGCAGTTACAAGGACTTATATGAATTTAGTACATTATTTTTACAATGCTTTAATACATGTATTAAGGGAGTGGAAAAATGAGCTATAAAAAATACAAAAATCGCTATATCTCGAAAACGGTAGCTTCGATTTTAACCATTCTTTTTAAGAAATGAAGAACATTGCTTTTGTAACATTTCGAGTTGAACTTCATAGTCTAATACGTATACACATTTAATGAAATACATAAATAACGTGTATTTTGATAAAGTGTCATAGTTTCAAAGTATCTAATTTACAGCGGCGAGTGTTTCAAAAGTGGCGGTGCGTCAAGGCGACGAAAAAAAACCATGTTGTACAAACCTGAGCAACTCATTTATTTCAAATCTTAATTGTTTAAACATTTGAAGTAAAAATTAAAATGTAACTAAACTGCCGCGCTGAGATTCGAACCCATGGACAGAGTCTGCGGTGTCAGTCGAAACCACTACACTAGTAGGGCAATACGTTGTACCAGTATAAGAAGATAAGGTATAACAATTTATCTTGTTAAACTAATATTCTTCTTGAGATGATTTAGTATGGAAATACACTTATTATTATCGGTCTACCACTGTTAACATTATATACACTTTCATACTGTTCAAAATAATAATCATTTTTGCGAATTCAACACGATTAACCACGGTCTACCAATAATATCTTAAAAGATGATCAATACTTCCTTTCTATTCATTCTGGTAGACCGTACATAGGGTTCTATTGAAATTGATGGTTGACCGTGGTTGATCAATACAGTGCTAGAGTTAATAAGCAAAATGCCTCTTCAAAAAGCTGACTCCCCAGTTAGCTCAGTGGTATGTTTCCTGTCTTAGAATAAGTAGATTGCTGGTTCGAATCTCGATAGGTTCTTGTTTTTATGGTTTTGTTTTCGTTTGTTTAGTTTTGTATTTCATTTTGGAAATGTTTGTAACTTTTCATTCTAAAGTTGATTTCATTTTTCCGGACCTTACGAATTGGTATAATATGTTTAATAATAACATGCGATTTATAGGTGATGTATTACGTTGTCAAATGGATATTTTGTGTTTGTTGACATCTACCTCTATTCGAATACGAATCTTAATTATTATGGCGTCTCAATTAACATGCTTCAATTAAGAGTATATTAATCTGAAATAAACGGTCACCCCCACCCTACCACAATAACACAATCATTAGTTTATTTAATGACATTATTTGTTTTACCTATTATCTTATGAAATAAGTCTTTATTAAAAAGTACCATTTAGGTGCGTAATTCAGACAATGCCCCTTTAAATTGAAGACATTACTAACCCATTATTTTCTTAAATAAACGATACTTATGGCACATTATCGCTCTCTAATATTGCCAAATATAAGATAATTTGGAACTTATTTAATGCAGTTACAAGGACTTATATGAATTTAGTACATTATTTTTACAATGCTTTAATACAATCTTGTTCAAAACCTGTTGGGACACTATACACGTGCGCATCAAATATCTTTCAAAATTAGTAAAAAGCTGTCAATTGAAAGTATGATAGTCAAAACTAGTTCATGTAAAGCTGCCATCCCTCTCAACCCCCCCCCCCCCCCCCCCCAAACCAATGTTGGGGCTGATATATATAACACAGCCCGTTGCTGGACGATGCTTTTATATGGACCAACATTGAGTTTAGGGGGAGGGACCACCGTTTCACCGGACATGCAGGAAGTGTCCCAACAGTTTTGAACATGATTGTATTAAGGGAGTGGAAAAATGAGCTATAAAAAATACAAAAATCGCTATATCTCGAAAACGGTAGCTTCGATTTTAACCATTCTTTTTAAGAAATGAAGAACATTGCTTTTGTAACATTTCGAGTTGAACTTCATAGTCTAATACGTATACACATTTAATGAAATACATAAATAACGTGTATTTTGATAAAGTGTCATAGTTTCAAAGTATCTAATTTACAGCGGCGAGTGTTTCAAAAGTGGCGGTGCGTCAAGGCGACGAAAAAAAACCATGTTGTACAAACCTGAGCAACTCATTTATTTCAAATCTTAATTGTTTAAACATTTGAAGTAAAAATTAAAATGTAACTAAACTGCCGCGCTGAGATTCGAACCCATGGACAGAGTCTGCGGTGTCAGTCGAAACCACTACACTAGTAGGGCAATACGTTGTACCAGTATAAGAAGATAAGGTATAACAATTTATCTTGTTAAACTAATATTCTTCTTGAGATGATTTAGTATGGAAATACACTTATTATTATCGGTCTACCACGGTTAACATTATATACACTTTCATACTGTTCAAAATAATAATCATTTTTGCGAATTCAACACGATTAACCACGGTCTACCAATAATATCTTAAAAGATGATCAATACTTCCTTTCTATTCATTCTGGTAGACCGTACATAGGGTTCTATTGAAATTGATGGTTGACCGTGGTTGATCAATACAGTGCTAGAGTTAATAAGCAAAATGCCTCTTCAAAAAGCTGACTCCCCAGTTAGCTCAGTGGTATGTTTCCTGTCTTAGAATAAGTAGATTGCTGGTTCGAATCTCGATAGGTTCTTGTTTTTATGGTTTTGTTTTCGTTTGTTTAGTTTTGTATTTCATTTTGGAAATGTTTGTAACTTTTCATTCTAAAGTTGATTTCATTTTTCCGGACCTTACGAATTGGTATAATATGTTTAATAATAACATGCGATTTATAGGTGATGTATTACGTTGTCAAATGGATATTTTGTGTTTGTTGACATCTACCTCTATTCGAATACGAATCTTAATTATTATGGCGTCTCAATTAACATGCTTCAATTAAGAGTATATTAATCTGAAATAAACGGTCACCCCCACCCTACCACAATAACACAATCATTAGTTTATTTAATGACATTATTTGTTTTACCTATTATCTTATGAAATAAGTCTTTATTAAAAAGTACCATTTAGGTGCGTAATTCAGACAATGCCCCTTTAAATTGAAGACATTACTAACCCATTATTTTCTTAAATAAACGATACTTATGGCACATTATCGCTCTCTAATATTGCCAAATATAAGATAATTTGGAACTTATTTAATGCAGTTACAAGGACTTATATGAATTTAGTACATTATTTTTACAATGCTTTAATACATGTATTAAGGGAGTGGAAAAATGAGCTATAAAAAATACAAAAATCGCTATATCTCGAAAACGGTAGCTTCGATTTTAACCATTCTTTTTAAGAAATGAAGAACATTGCTTTTGTAACATTTCGAGTTGAACTTCATAGTCTAATACGTATACACATTTAATGAAATACATAAATAACGTGTATTTTGATAAAGTGTCATAGTTTCAAAGTATCTAATTTACAGCGGCGAGTGTTTCAAAAGTGGCGGTGCGTCAAGGCGACGAAAAAAAACCATGTTGTACAAACCTGAGCAACTCATTTATTTCAAATCTTAATTGTTTAAACATTTGAAGTAAAAATTAAAATGTAACTAAACTGCCGCGCTGAGATTCGAACCCATGGACAGAGTCTGCGGTGTCAGTCGAAACCACTACACTAGTAGGGCAATACGTTGTACCAGTATAAGAAGATAAGGTATAACAATTTATCTTGTTAAACTAATATTCTTCTTGAGATGATTTAGTATGGAAATACACTTATTATTATCGGTCTACCACTGTTAACATTATATACACTTTCATACTGTTCAAAATAATAATCATTTTTGCGAATTCAACACGATTAACCACGGTCTACCAATAATATCTTAAAAGATGATCAATACTTCCTTTCTATTCATTCTGGTAGACCGTACATAGGGTTCTATTGAAATTGATGGTTGACCGTGGTTGATCAATACAGTGCTAGAGTTAATAAGCAAAATGCCTCTTCAAAAAGCTGACTCCCCAGTTAGCTCAGTGGTATGTTTCCTGTCTTAGAATAAGTAGATTGCTGGTTCGAATCTCGATAGGTTCTTGTTTTTATGGTTTTGTTTTCGTTTGTTTAGTTTTGTATTTCATTTTGGAAATGTTTGTAACTTTTCATTCTAAAGTTGATTTCATTTTTCCGGACCTTACGAATTGGTATAATATGTTTAATAATAACATGCGATTTATAGGTGATGTATTACGTTGTCAAATGGATATTTTGTGTTTGTTGACATCTACCTCTATTCGAATACGAATCTTAATTATTATGGCGTCTCAATTAACATGCTTCAATTAAGAGTATATTAATCTGAAATAAACGGTCACCCCCACCCTACCACAATAACACAATCATTAGTTTATTTAATGACATTATTTGTTTTACCTATTATCTTATGAAATAAGTCTTTATTAAAAAGTACCATTTAGGTGCGTAATTCAGACAATGCCCCTTTAAATTGAAGACATTACTAACCCATTATTTTCTTAAATAAACGATACTTATGGCACATTATCGCTCTCTAATATTGCCAAATATAAGATAATTTGGAACTTATTTAATGCAGTTACAAGGACTTATATGAATTTAGTACATTATTTTTACAATGCTTTAATACAATCTTGTTCAAAACCTGTTGGGACACTATACACGTGCGCATCAAATATCTTTCAAAATTAGTAAAAAGCTGTCAATTGAAAGTATGATAGTCAAAACTAGTTCATGTAAAGCTGCCATCCCTCTCAACCCCCCCCCCCCCCCCCCCCCCAAACCAATGTTGGGGCTGATATATATAACACAGCCCGTTGCTGGACGATGCTTTTATATGGACCAACATTGAGTTTAGGGGGAGGGACCACCGTTTCACCGGACATGCAGGAAGTGTCCCAACAGTTTTGAACATGATTGTATTAAGGGAGTGGAAAAATGAGCTATAAAAAATACAAAAATCGCTATATCTCGAAAACGGTAGCTTCGATTTTAACCATTCTTTTTAAGAAATGAAGAACATTGCTTTTGTAACATTTCGAGTTGAACTTCATAGTCTAATACGTATACACATTTAATGAAATACATAAATAACGTGTATTTTGATAAAGTGTCATAGTTTCAAAGTATCTAATTTACAGCGGCGAGTGTTTCAAAAGTGGCGGTGCGTCAAGGCGACGAAAAAAAACCATGTTGTACAAACCTGAGCAACTCATTTATTTCAAATCTTAATTGTTTAAACATTTGAAGTAAAAATTAAAATGTAACTAAACTGCCGCGCTGAGATTCGAACCCATGGACAGAGTCTGCGGTGTCAGTCGAAACCACTACACTAGTAGGGCAATACGTTGTACCAGTATAAGAAGATAAGGTATAACAATTTATCTTGTTAAACTAATATTCTTCTTGAGATGATTTAGTATGGAAATACACTTATTATTATCGGTCTACCACGGTTAACATTATATACACTTTCATACTGTTCAAAATAATAATCATTTTTGCGAATTCAACACGATTAACCACGGTCTACCAATAATATCTTAAAAGATGATCAATACTTCCTTTCTATTCATTCTGGTAGACCGTACATAGGGTTCTATTGAAATTGATGGTTGACCGTGGTTGATCAATACAGTGCTAGAGTTAATAAGCAAAATGCCTCTTCAAAAAGCTGACTCCCCAGTTAGCTCAGTGGTATGTTTCCTGTCTTAGAATAAGTAGATTGCTGGTTCGAATCTCGATAGGTTCTTGTTTTTATGGTTTTGTTTTCGTTTGTTTAGTTTTGTATTTCATTTTGGAAATGTTTGTAACTTTTCATTCTAAAGTTGATTTCATTTTTCCGGACCTTACGAATTGGTATAATATGTTTAATAATAACATGCGATTTATAGGTGATGTATTACGTTGTCAAATGGATATTTTGTGTTTGTTGACATCTACCTCTATTCGAATACGAATCTTAATTATTATGGCGTCTCAATTAACATGCTTCAATTAAGAGTATATTAATCTGAAATAAACGGTCACCCCCACCCTACCACAATAACACAATCATTAGTTTATTTAATGACATTATTTGTTTTACCTATTATCTTATGAAATAAGTCTTTATTAAAAAGTACCATTTAGGTGCGTAATTCAGACAATGCCCCTTTAAATTGAAGACATTACTAACCCATTATTTTCTTAAATAAACGATACTTATGGCACATTATCGCTCTCTAATATTGCCAAATATAAGATAATTTGGAACTTATTTAATGCAGTTACAAGGACTTATATGAATTTAGTACATTATTTTTACAATGCTTTAATACATGTATTAAGGGAGTGGAAAAATGAGCTATAAAAAATACAAAAATCGCTATATCTCGAAAACGGTAGCTTCGATTTTAACCATTCTTTTTAAGAAATGAAGAACATTGCTTTTGTAACATTTCGAGTTGAACTTCATAGTCTAATACGTATACACATTTAATGAAATACATAAATAACGTGTATTTTGATAAAGTGTCATAGTTTCAAAGTATCTAATTTACAGCGGCGAGTGTTTCAAAAGTGGCGGTGCGTCAAGGCGACGAAAAAAAACCATGTTGTACAAACCTGAGCAACTCATTTATTTCAAATCTTAATTGTTTAAACATTTGAAGTAAAAATTAAAATGTAACTAAACTGCCGCGCTGAGATTCGAACCCATGGACAGAGTCTGCGGTGTCAGTCGAAACCACTACACTAGTAGGGCAATACGTTGTACCAGTATAAGAAGATAAGGTATAACAATTTATCTTGTTAAACTAATATTCTTCTTGAGATGATTTAGTATGGAAATACACTTATTATTATCGGTCTACCACTGTTAACATTATATACACTTTCATACTGTTCAAAATAATAATCATTTTTGCGAATTCAACACGATTAACCACGGTCTACCAATAATATCTTAAAAGATGATCAATACTTCCTTTCTATTCATTCTGGTAGACCGTACATAGGGTTCTATTGAAATTGATGGTTGACCGTGGTTGATCAATACAGTGCTAGAGTTAATAAGCAAAATGCCTCTTCAAAAAGCTGACTCCCCAGTTAGCTCAGTGGTATGTTTCCTGTCTTAGAATAAGTAGATTGCTGGTTCGAATCTCGATAGGTTCTTGTTTTTATGGTTTTGTTTTCGTTTGTTTAGTTTTGTATTTCATTTTGGAAATGTTTGTAACTTTTCATTCTAAAGTTGATTTCATTTTTCCGGACCTTACGAATTGGTATAATATGTTTAATAATAACATGCGATTTATAGGTGATGTATTACGTTGTCAAATGGATATTTTGTGTTTGTTGACATCTACCTCTATTCGAATACGAATCTTAATTATTATGGCGTCTCAATTAACATGCTTCAATTAAGAGTATATTAATCTGAAATAAACGGTCACCCCCACCCTACCACAATAACACAATCATTAGTTTATTTAATGACATTATTTGTTTTACCTATTATCTTATGAAATAAGTCTTTATTAAAAAGTACCATTTAGGTGCGTAATTCAGACAATGCCCCTTTAAATTGAAGACATTACTAACCCATTATTTTCTTAAATAAACGATACTTATGGCACATTATCGCTCTCTAATATTGCCAAATATAAGATAATTTGGAACTTATTTAATGCAGTTACAAGGACTTATATGAATTTAGTACATTATTTTTACAATGCTTTAATACAATCTTGTTCAAAACCTGTTGGGACACTATACACGTGCGCATCAAATATCTTTCAAAATTAGTAAAAAGCTGTCAATTGAAAGTATGATAGTCAAAACTAGTTCATGTAAAGCTGCCATCCCTCTCAACCCCCCCCCCCCCCCCCCCCCCCAAACCAATGTTGGGGCTGATATATATAACACAGCCCGTTGCTGGACGATGCTTTTATATGGACCAACATTGAGTTTAGGGGGAGGGACCACCGTTTCACCGGACATGCAGGAAGTGTCCCAACAGTTTTGAACATGATTGTAGACTAGATTTCTTTCTAATATCATCCGATATCGCACAGATCACTCGTGCGTGGTACTACATTTAAGAAATGAGTATATTGAACATGGAAAAGGTACTTGGAAATTTAATAATTCTCTTTTAAAAGAGGATGAATATGTGTCTACCGTTCGAAATTCGATCGATAAGGTGAAGTCGATCTATGCTGCAACACCATATAATCCAGTCATGGTTGCTAATATTCCGTCCGAATCCTTAAATATAATGATAGATGACCAGCTCTTTTTCGAAATGCTGTTATTAGAAATACGTGGTGAAACAATTGCATATGCCTCAAAACGTAGAAAGAATATGGAAAATGTAGAGAATGAATTAAACAAAGCCATAAAGGATCTAGAGCTTCAGCTGTCTAATTTCACCAACGATACGATTAAATACATTGAGATAGCTTCCAATTTGAAAACAAAGCAATTAGAGTTAGAACTCATGAGAAGCAAAAAACTAAATGGTAGTTTTGTGAGGTCTAAAGCAAAATGGATAGAACACGGGGAGAAACCTACAAAATATTTTTTGAACCTTGAGAAGCAGAGATTTGTTAATAAGACAATCGGAGTCATTGAAACTGATAATGGACGGATATTACGTAATCAAGAGAGTATCGATGCAGAAATAACAAGCTTTTATAAACAATTATATTCTAAGGTCGATAACAGTGATACGGAAACTCTGAATACTTTAAATGGAACACAGTTGACAAATGAACAAGCTCAGTCAATTGAAGGCATTCTAACTTTAGAAGAATTAACAGCCTCATTAAACACCATGAAGAATGATAAATCACCAGGCCCAGACGGTTTCACCGTCGAATTTTATAAAGCTTTCTGGTTGCTTTTGTCTCAGTTTCTCTTACGTGCGGTAAATACGGCTTTCACAACTGGGACTTTTTTAAAACCAAGAACAGAAGGATCTATAATTTTACTACCTAAAGGAAACAAACCCAGGAAATTCATTCGGAATTGGCGCCCAATATCTCTATTAAATGTATCGTATAAAATTGGTTCCGCCTCGATTGCAAATAGAATTAAAAACATGCTACCGTTCGTTATACACGAAGACCAGACAGGTTTTGTACCGGGTCGCTATATTGGTGAAAATATTAGGTTAATATATGATCTAATGCATTATGCAGAACTAAGAAATATACCAGGAATGCTCCTGCTTATTGATTTTGAAAAAGCATTCGACACAATATCCCATGATTTTATCCTGCGAACTTTGAAATTTTTCAATTTCGGACCTGATATTATACAATGGTTCTCTTCTTTTTATAGTAATGCTTCTTCATCGGTTATCATAAATGGCCATATATCAAAGTCTTTTTCCATCAACAGAGGTTGCAGACAGGGCGATAGTCTCTCTCCGTATCTCTTTGTTCTTTGTGTGGAAGTGGTAGCAATAATGATTAGAAAAAATGAAAGTATTAAAGGATTTCAGATTGATGATAGTGTTTATAAATTAACACAATATGCAGATGACACAACTGTAATTCTGGATGGGTCAAAACAATCACTAGAACATGTAATAAGTACTTTAGATACATTTCGACATATGTGTGGTTTAAAGATTAACAAACAAAAAACATCAGCAGTATGGATTGGTAGCAACAGAACCAATATAGAACAGATTTGTCCAAATCTAAACTTAGATTGGAAATTAAACGGTGTTTTCGAAATGTTGGGTGTAAAGTTTAGTACAAACCTTAAAGATATGGTTAATATGAACTATACACAAGCCTTAGATTCTATTAAAAACGTAATTACTATGTGGTCGAAACGCTTCCTGACAGTGTATGGAAGAGTAACCGTGGTTAAATGTTTCATGTTATCAAAATTTAACTATATCGGTCAAATGCTTCCAAACCCTTCAGATGAATTTCTGCGAGAAGTAAATGAGTATATATTCAAATTCATATGGAATGGAAAACCTGACAGAATAAAACGTAGTCAAATGATACAGGAATATCATTTTGGAGGAGTAAAAGTTCCTCATATTATTTGCCACCTGAAAGCTTTAAAAATAAGCTGGCTAAGACGTATTGAGCTAGGTGATCAAAAATGGATTAAACTCTTTCACCTATTATCCAACTTGAATAAAAATGACATCTATGAATTTGGAGAAAATAGATGGAAAAAAATAAAGAATCAAATAAAAAATAAGTTTTGGTATGATGTATTATATGCATGGGCTAATGTTATTCACAACCAGATGTGTGACCCAAATTTGGATTATAACTCCATAGCAAGGAATTATCTATGGTGGAATGATAAAATAACGGTTGGTAATCAATCTGTAAGATATAAACATTGGTATGTTAAAGGCGTAGTGTTCATAAATGATCTGTTGAAAAGTAATGGTAAATTTCTTTCTTTCCGTGAATTTTGTAACAAATATCATATACGCTCAAATATTATCGAATACTCTGGTATTGTGAATTCAATCAAAAGTAAATGGCCTTGTATTGGCAGAGGCAGAGCAAAAGTCCTGGAACCTTTTACACCTATGGCGTATGACCTGCTCTTAGGAGCGAAGAAAGGTTGTAAACCGTTCTATAAACTATTGCTAAAGAATGTTAAGACATCTTGTAACAGTCCGTTGAAATGGCAACACGAACTAGGAGTTTCAATCGACATAAAGGAATGGCAACGAATATGCTATCGACCAATGCAAATTACAAAAGATGCAAAACTTCATTGGTTCCAGTACAGAATACTAAACAACATATTGGGCACAAACCGTTTGCTTTATAAAATGAAAATAAAAGATAATGATCACTGCAGCTTCTGCAACTCCAAAACAGAAACTATTTTTCACTTGCTATACCAATGTGATATTGTTACAAGTTTCTGGAAACAAATCCAGCTATATATTAGATGTATATTTGCCCCAACTCTAAGAAATATCAATATAACGCCTCTAATTGTTATTTTAGGCACACAGAAAGATGACGCTCTTGACCTTGTACTGTTATTAGCTAAATTCCATATATATAGGGCGAGAGTACAAAATACAAAACCAAACGTAATAACTTTTAAACATGAAATTCTTTTCCATCTTAAGGCCGAAAAATCTGTAGCAATAAGCAATAATAGACTTAATCAATATGATAAAAAATGGGCTAACTGGAATCGTCTATTTGTTTGAATAGGAATGACAAATATGATTGTGTATATAGTTGGATTTTGATTTTGATTTTGTTTCGTTTTGTTTCTTTTCCGTTTTGATTATTTAATATATTGATATGGAGTTGTTCACACCTTGCTTTGACTGTGTTTTTCAGGTACACTTGCAAACGTGTGCAATGCACACACTATGTATATATATAAACATGTAAAATAATGTATAATATGTAATGCTGTAAAGAGAAGTGATGAGATGTTGTCAATAAAAAAAAATCACCTCTTGCTTGGGGGGAAAAATAAAAAATAAAAAAAATAAAAAAAATAAAAAAAATAAAAAAATAAAAAAATAAAATGATTGGCCGTTCAGATATGGCCCAAACAGAATTTGCCAACGTAGCCATGAACAAAATTCCAAAGGTAAAGACAGCCCCCTTAAGTATGTGACAAGTTGAATTTTTTTTCGGGGAGGGAGGGGGGGTTGTGTAAAAAGCCACTGGTTCGCAGGGGGGGTCATGTAATTTCCAGTTTCAGCTGTAGGGGGGTTAGGTAATTTTAACATACGAGACTCGAATTTGTCCCAACCCCCTCTCCACCATAAATAATGAACGGTCCCTAAGTAAATGATTTATCTTCACTTATGAGACTATATCACCATTTTTTATAATTCATTTTATTTGAAGTATTAAACCATGCAGGAGCAATGAGTTGTTTTGTAACTTGGTAAAAAACTTTTCAAATTACTTTGATGAAACGAGTCAGTTTACCAAAAGACTTTACTTGATTCACTTGTGGGACCTGACTCAAGTCACTTTTTCAAGACTTTACCTGACTGGGGCAATAAATATTGTGTCTTATGCCGGGGTGGGGGTGGGGACACTCGAGTATAAAAGTTAATCATCCATGTGAATGCACTCTCTGAGACAGCTGTCCTATTCAGCAAGTTTGAAAAAGCTTAAAGGGGCATTGAGAGATGTATCGATATACTAAATGAGAAAAAACGTAAAGATAATCATCAACATATAGCCCAAATCCAAAATGTCATACAATTCCGACATCGCATTCATGCCAAATAAGCAAATAACGGCACTTCCGGGTTGAGATTTGCCGCGAAAGTTTGCACGTAAAACGATAGCAGGCTTCCGAATTCGTTTCGATATGATCATATCGAAACTAAGAAAATCATGAAATTTTATATGATAAACAGCGAATGTTGGTAAACTGTTTCAGATGGTAGTTAGTATATTACCTAAGTATAACTTTGATGCAAAAAACTGATTTCCAGGATAATTGAGAGCGCACTCCCATATCTATCTCTCAATGCCCCTTTAACCTTCCATCTCTGGCATACAGGCGATCCAGAGGAGACCTCATCCAAGTGTACCATTATGCATGGCTTCACTGATGTCCAAACAAGCAATTTTTTCAACATGGAAAGGAGTCTGAGAGGGCACAATTGACTCTTTCCTTGACAAATATGTTACCAAATATGAATACTACATGGTACCAGTGGCAAAGCTAGATTTTCATATGGGGGGGGGGGGGGGGGGGGGGGGGGGGGGGGGGGGGGGCGGGGACACGACAAATAAAAGTGAACCGACAAGGACTCAACCAGAAAGTCAATTTTTGAACATTGCCGCCAGAGTCAGAAACTTGAGAAGAGCGGGGGTGGGGGTGGGGGTGAATGTTTTCCAAAAACCTCAACAGACATAACAGACGGTGCTACTCTCAACCGATAGTGCCGACCTCATCCAACAGTGCCAATTCTTAACCGACAACACAACTCGAATATTGGGGGGGGGGGGGGGGTCACCCTCTTTTGGCTACGCCACTGCAGGGAACTTCTGTCCTCGAACGAGTGATGTGTAAAATTAATTAAAATTACTCTATTGCAGTCAAGTATAAATTATGTATTTCAATTGAATGGTGAACGGGCTTTAATTAGGCTGAAAGCCTTCCCTGTATTAGCTACGAGTCCTACATGTAGCTCTCTGTCATGTCTGTAGGAGCAGAGAGATGTTATACACATGAAACACACTTCCCCTGATAGCACACTGAAGTCGAAGTCAACCAGACGTTGGCTCGACAGTCAGCTGCGTGACGTCCAATGTATGTTGTGCCAACCTCGGACGGACTTGCAGCCGACGTCGGCCTGCCGACTTCAATACAACGTTGGCCCAACTGAGTATCACCAACGTCAGGCACGCCGTGGTCAGTTGGACCATTTCCGACTAATTGCTGACTTTCGGCCGACTTTAGCTATGGTCAGTTGAACCATTCTCCGACTAATTGCCCACTCTCGGCTGACTTTAGCTATGGTTATTTTGATGAAAAAGAAAATGTACCGAAACAAATCTCATCTCTTTTGATTATTCCCAGCTATTCAGAATCTATTATGATGCAAAAGAAAATGTACCGAAACAATTATAATAATCTCATCTCCTTGGATGATTCTCGGCTATTCCTCACGATTCATTTATATCTGATAACTTGCACTTTTCAATTCCAATGACATCTCCATGTAGGTTGGATGATTTTCAGCTATTCCACACGATTCATTTATATCTGATGACTTGCACTTTTCAATTCCAATGACATCTACATGTACATGTACATGTAGGTGACCATACAGTGCCGCCGTATGATGATAACAATCACGATGTACAAGAAAAATCCCCCCCCCCCGCCCGCCCCCCCCCCCCCCCAAATGAAATCAATCGGTGTTGGTGTGGAATGGAGCCCCCACCCACCCCCATTTCAAGTCACTGTCACTTCTTGCCCCCCCCCCCCCCCCACCCCCCCCCCCCCCAATGTAAAAGTTTAGTTAATTGTCTGTCAGTGACCTTGTGACTCTAGGTTTAGTATTGGTTGGTAGTTGTAGAATTCAACAGTCAATTACACACACAAAAAACCTGACCTAACCCAGTCCTAGCTAGGTGGCCAAATTGTCCAGCCCTGATCATATTTGCCAGTATTTACAGTTAATCCAAAAGTAGCGCTTCCACACACAAAATGGCATATTCTACCCTTCATATATCAATCATGTAACTCAATTACCTAAATATTTTGTGTCGCTTCAAAAAAAGTCTGGCGTTTTGCCAGAAAAATGATGAAATTTCAGTCAATTTTGTGGCAAGTGGACATTTTGCCAGTATTTACAGTTAATCCAAAAGTAGCGCTCCCACACACAAAATGGCATCTTCTATCCTTCATATATCGATAGCTGAACTTGATACCAAAATATTTTGCGTCGCTTCAAAACAATTCATGGTTACGTTTTACTAGAAAAGAGATGCAATTTCAGTCATTTTGGGCAAAAAACTATTTTTTAAATTTAATTTTCAAGCTTTCATTGAAAGTGCACTATTAGGCCCCTTGCAATTAAATGTGAGTTTACTGTTGCCCGCGCATGTGCATTTGAAGCATATTCGTAGGCACGGCAATTGATTACTGCGCAATCGCTTCAGCGCATGACGTCACATTAAAACCGCCGAACTTCTTTGGAGTTTCCTAGTGCATTCTGGGTAATATTTCAGGTTTGTTTACGATCGCCATCTTTAAAATTCTCCGAGCTAGCCTAACGAAAAAAATTACAAACATCGATCGAATAATTATCTCATTAATATTCAAATAGGGATGCACATATGAGTAGACTCCTTATAAAAGAAACAAAATGCAAAGTCAAGGCAAGGCAGTACATGTAGGTGGTGGTAGGACATAATTAACAGCATTTGAATTGTATTCGTACCTTGGATAATAGTTAACAACGCCAACAATATTAAATCAGGTGACTTTACCCCAAAATATTACAATATTAATATTAAATAGTCACCTCGTCCTACCTTTCAAAAACGCAACAGGAAACTCACATTTAATTGCAAGGGGCCTTAGGTGCAGAGCTGAGAGTGAGAGACGAGGTGAAAAGCATGCAAGAAATTACCGGGTTTTTTTAATCCAAGCGTAAGTGCGCGCGAATTTGATGCACAATGCGATTGTTGCGTTCATATGAGACTACCCTTTGTGTATTAATTCGCTGCTGTAATGAGGCTCGCCAATTTTGAACTGATCAAACTATATACCACTGAACCTCATGAACCCATGTCTGTATCAGGTCAAAGGTAATTAAACAAAATAATTTTAGCGGAATTTCCGTAAAAGATTTTCTGATTCCAGAGAGGTGATGACATTCATATTCTTAGCAAAATGTACCACTTGTTTACTTTCTAAATTCTCATCGTGTTGTTTTTCTTGAAACCAATATAAAATAAAACTGTTGAGCTCCTATAATTCAATCTCTTAAAAATAAACTTAATTTGGGAATCGAAGATGAATTTTAATATATGGTAAACAAGGTCTTCTAAAAAACTGAGAAGACTTGGAATGGATCCGTTGAATTTTGTGGAAGTTGGCAAGAGGAAAATATCATTATTTATAATTTAATTTAAATTTGTAATAATATATTTCGATGTAAATTACATGATTATGTACAGCAGTCCTTCCAGAAACAACACACTAGTGATCCTCTAGCCAACTTCCACAAAATTCAACAGATCCATTTCAAGTCTTCTCATCCTTTTGCCACCTTAAACACTCGTCCCCAGTTTTTAGAAGACCTTGTTTAATCAAGATTGATCCTAAATACTACACAATGCGAAGAAAAGCATTCCTTAATGCTGCACCAATATAGGACGTTTTGTTTTGTATTGCATAAATGGTAGGTTTTGATGGATAATTGTAGTCAATCGTTTTGTAAAAATAAACATCCCGAACAGCCAGACGAACGAACATAACAACATGAGCCGAATCAAAAAAGATATCGCGATTATTTATATTCATTGAACAAAAATTGTAAACAATATTAATAGATAAAAAGAGTCTCGTTAATCAACAAACTAATGATATTATAAAGGAAACATTAAAATGTAACATAAAAAAGTACAAATGTAATATTAAAAAAGGTGTGCTCCCCAGCGGAATCGAACACTTGATTCGCGGGTGACTAGCCATTACACCACAGTATCCTGTTCACAACCGCAGATGTTACATCCGTATACGGTATACATCCGTTGAGATTGTCTCGGATACTGATAAATTGAAAATTAAAATGTGATATTTTAACTACTTTGTCCATTAAATCACCATTTATTTACGGTAATAGTAGAGCACGTGTGGTCCAGTGGATCAGCGCAGGTTTCATGATACAAAGGTTGTGAGTTCTAGCCCCACTGTGGCGAACTTGTTTGTATCCTTGGGCAAGGTACTTTGTCTCAATTGCCTCGTTCACCCAAGCGAGATTGGGTAGCTGTTAAAAAGGGTGATATTACAATCTAAGTGCTGATATGGATGTGCGCCTAGCCAGCAGCCGGCGTAGATAAAGCGAAATGATTGTGACGATTTCCCAACGACAGCATAATAATAAATAGGCTACAGCGCCATGAGCGTCGCTTGCGACGGATACCGGCGCTATATAAATGTCCATTATTATCATTATTATTATTATTATTATTATTATTATTATTATTATTATTATTATTATTATTATTATTATTATTATTATTATTATTATTATTATTATTATTATTATTATTATTAGACATATTTAATATAAAATATCATTAAAATACTAATTTCGCACTGAAAATCTGAATTTGGCGATATTTTCGCATTTTATACCAAACACTACTGCCGACTGTATTAAATCCCTCAAATTGCCTGAAACCACAGATAAGGTTCGTTTTCCTATCAATACTACTTCCTTTATGTATAATACAATTTGCATTATTTAGTAAATACAATAATTGTAACGTTTCATGTCACCACTAGCTAATTGAAACAATAATAATGACCACGTGACCTTTCATTTGAAAACTAAGGGGTCCGAGTTAACTCGTCCCCCAAAAATCGCCAAAACTAGATTTTAATTTGCACATCAGATTTTGATTTGCACTTTAGACATACGACTAGGTTATGTTCGATAGAAGCATTGAATACAAAATCATGGAACTTTATTCAAGAAAAGGAAAGGGTGTTAGAATCATGAAATGTCCCCTGCGATGCTCGGGAATAGTCTCCTATCTGATTTCCCATGACCATACCTTTGTTTGAATCTACTCTTTTCATTGCATGGCTCGTTTAAAGTGAGATATTCCACACGTGAACAAATAGATACAATACAAATGATATGGAGCGTGATATATTGTTTAATAGCCTTGTACAAGTATATAAACATCTATGGAGATCTATGTTTGACAAAACCCAACATATACGCCATATGCGATATTTATGTCATAAAATGTAGCGTCTTCCTCTAAACCCAAATGTATATAAATGCAAAGGTGCAACTTATTGGGAACTTCGGGATAAATAAATACGAATGCGAAATGCAAAGTCAAGGCAAGGCAGTACATGTAGGTGGTGGTAGGACATAATTAACAGCATTTGAATTGTATTCGTACCTTGGATAATAGTTAACAACGCCAACAATATTAAATCAGGTGACTTTACCCCAAAATATTACAATATTAATATTAAATAGTCACCTCGTCCTACCTTTCAAAAACGCAACAGTAAACTCACATTTAATTGCAAGGGGCCTTACATTAACAAACAGGGAATCCTCTACGCTTTAGGCCTAAAATAAAGATGTTTGATTGGCCTAATCCCACCGACCCTAAAATACATCGCCGACCCTGAATATTTTTTATTATTTTGAGGGAGGAAAACAAATAAAATAAAATAAATATTTAAAAAATATACATTATATAAACATTGAACAAAGTATCAAAGTTTCTGACTGTTTGCTTTCATTTTCGGCTATTTTAAGTCCCCAAAGCTGGTGATTTCAAAAAAAAATCCAGACCGACCTACCCTATTTGTTTTTGTCGTGTTAGGCCAATCACACCATTTTTAGGCCTTTTGAGTACTTATTAGTATACACACACCCATCCCCTCCCCCACCACAAACCCCTCCCACCCCCATCCCACATGCACAAACCCACTCAACCCCAACCACAAACCTACTCCACCTTCCCACAATGCCCCTCCACATCTAAACCACCCCTTCAACCTCCCCATCTCCACCACAAATCCCCACCCTCCCACCCCCATGCCACCACAACCCCTTTACCATCACAATCCCCACCACAAACTCCCTCCCCTTCCCATCCCCACCACAACCCCCTCCCTTCCCATCCCCACCATAAACCCTTCCCCTTCCCATCCCCACCACAAACCCCTCCCCACCCATCCTCACCACAAACTCCTTCCCTCTCATTCACAAAACCCCTCCCCCACCACAAATCCCCTCTCCCACCACACACACCCTATCCACCCCACCCCACCCCACAGCCTACCCTCCCCCAACCCATGCATCCACGGCACCACAACCACTTCCCATCACAATCCCCCACCCTTCCCAACCGCACCACAAACCCCTACCCCACCACAAAACACCTCCCCAACCACAAAACCCCTTCCCCACCACAAACACCCTACCCACCCCACCCATACATGTAGGCCAACCCTGGCCACCCCATGCATCCACGCCACCCCTTCCCCACCACAAACCCTCTCCCCAGGTCCATCCCATTTCCATTCGCCACCACAAACCCCTGCCCTCCACCACAACCCCTCCCCACCACTAACCCCCTCCCAACCACAAACACCCTCCCCATCACTAACCCCCTCCCAACCACAAATACCATCCCCCGTACCATCACCATCACTAACCCCTTCCCAATCACAAACACCCTCCCTATACCTTGTATTTCATTGGCCACAAGTACTCATATAGGCTAGTGGATCCACCCAGATATAGTGCTGGGAGATATCAAGCCTCTCAGTCTCAAACCTAAAATCACAAAATGTTCTTCATCTCTAATTCTCTTCAACAAGCAAGTATCAGAATTTGCTTAATTCAAACAGGAAATCAAACTTAAACCTTTCTCAGCAGATTTTAACTCCATTGGAACAATTATTTTGGGTTTCAAACATGAACAATAGTGAATTCATTACGCCTTTTGTCTTGGTGGCCATATTTGCCCACTTACTCGTGGGACAATTTGGCCACCTACTAGGATTGACTCAAATTGAATAGGCGGGGAATTGGGCCTAAATCAGCTTATAATTATTCGTACCTGTTTCTGCATCTCGTACAAAGTTTCATCAAATTCTTCTTTAGTGGACGGGCTTCTTTCAAGAAGTGTGGCCATTTTGGTTCAGTCAAACCAAGGAGTAACTCCTTGGTCAAACTCAGAAAATGGAACTGAAGATGGGCGAACGTCACTGAACAATGGGGAAATCCCGTAACAGCGTTTGCAACTAATAATCTCGTACTAGTATTATAAACGGTAAACTTCTATATCACGATCCGCTTCAGGTATAGTGTGCTCAATGATAATGTTTCAGAGACTAACACGGAAGTATAACTCCGATATGCATGATGAGCCACGGTATAAGCGACTCTAGTGGCTGTGGCATTGGCTGGCACGTGTTGTCTGAGGGGGTGCATTGGCCCCACAGCCACAGCAACTCTGCAGCCAGGACAGGGTTGTCAACAGCTGAAAATATTGAAAATTGACTTCGTGCAATTTGGTGGATACTTTTATGGACAATTTAAGATAAACTTGCAATACATGGTGTAGGACCATGTTACAATCACTAGATTTTTTAAAAAACATTAATAGTTTTGATGGGGTTTTGAATCAAAAGAACATAGAAAACCCATATTTTTCTCATTATTTCTGCTAGAATCTTAGGCGTAAGATATGTTCTAGTATTAGACGTTAGGCCAAATGCAGTGAATTACCGCCAAATTCATTTGTGTTTCTAAAATAAGAACCATTAGAGGTAGGCCTATACAACTTACTACTTTGGAATAGGCATGACCGGCCCTTAAAAATCAAGTTCAAAACCGGGCCACACACCGGAACACCTACCTTTAAAACCATTCACATTTCTATTTACGGTTTTACTATTTACGCCCCCCCCCCCCCTAGTGAAATATATATCGGAGACCGCCCCCCCCCCTTTCCCGGATTTACGTCTGTGATAGCCTGATCAGGCAAAAAGGGTGCCATGTCGATGTCCAGTCCACCCATCGCTCATGCCCGCCCTTAAAGGCCCATATCCTCTCCCCTGATGCTCCCAGCCAGCTGCCGCGCCCGCGCGCCCAAGTCAATTATTCATATAGTGGCACTGTTAAAGGTTAGGGAATATATTGTATCATGAGGCCTAAAAGTGTTCAAAAGGTCAACTTTCCATGTAATAAAAACATTGTAATGCCCATAACATGATAACACCAAGACTTACTTTAATTGCAGTGTCCATTGTTATGATCATTGTAGTAAAAAATTCCCCCTCAGCCTGGCCAGGAATGTTTTATTTTTTATAATTATCCAACTATTTCACTATTAAACACAACATTTTATCATATTTAGACTTGGGAACCATTAATTGTATTTTCAAATGAGGCAGGCAATGGGAATTGTGAGCGTGCGCTAACTTGTCCGAAAGCGGAGCCTGGTGTGGTATTTAGGCCTATTAGGGGAAAGACTGGTAATAAAAGCGGATAGGGGGGGGGGGGGGGGCACTCAACCTTTCTTTGGTAGGGGTGTGCCTCCAGCCAAAGGGTCTCTGAGAGAATTTTATGACAACAAAAAATAGGGTCTTAAGAACTGGTTTGTTTTTTCAATTTTGATTAGTAACGCACATTTTCGAAAAGTTTGGGTTTTAGAACGCAAATTTAAATAAAAAAAATATTGGGGCTTAGCAATGATGATTTTCGCGATTTTTAAATTTTCAATAACATGAATAAAATGATGTATGCAGGCTCAATAGAGAGGTCTTAAGAGCTAGCAGAAGATGGTGAAAAAGGGGGGAGGTCTTAAGGCGGCATACTCCATTCCAATGGCTATTGGTTTTACCATTATTGCCTATATACAAAACAGATTTTTCAGAAACTTCTCTACTTTCAAGCCTCAATTAGGATTACTGAACCAATAGTAGGCATAGTTGTACTTATTTAAATGCATTTATCATGGTGATTCCAAATATGGCAATCAATTCAATAATTTCGACGTATTTGAAACATTTTGTGACATTTTGGGATGTCGTCTGCAGACGCCTCTGCATGGAAAGTCACAGTACCTAACTTTGTGATGGACGTTTGTTTGGTTGAGTGTCATTCACAGTTTCATTATGGTCCAACTGTTCAATATCAAGCAAGACTTCAAATCTTATACAACCGTTAGCAAGACAAATATTATCTGCTGATATAATATCATCATAACACCAATAAATGACATGATGAACTTACTTCAGTAGATAAAAACTAAGTTATAGGGCCTAAGTGGCAAATTCAAATGCTTAGTTATTATTGTATTCAAATATGAATCCAACCTATTTATCATCCAATTTTGAATTTGTGCATAACTATCATCATACTACCAGATAAGAAATCATGCAATTATATTATATTGGTAGTTGTTACACCGAGCTTCACACTTGTGCGATCATCAGACAACTTGCATGTATGTATCTAAATGAGGGCGTGCATGCCCGGGGGGCCAGTCAAACATAATGGTGTACACATGCGTGACCAAATTTTTTCCAGACACCCCCTAAACAAGTTTTACCCTGCAAGCAAAATTACCCCCTAAACAAGTTTTTAGCGCGATTTCCTTACACATTTTGACACCTAAACAAGTTTTTGCCAGAATATGACCCCTAAACAAGTTTTGTCTATTTAACGGGGAACAGAATAAGTTACCCTAAACACGTTCGACCTGGATTTTAAGCCGGGATTTTAAGCCACCCTTTTTCTTGAAAATCAGCGTTTTTGATACCCTTAACGCGTCACGCGCGTGACGCGTCCAACACTGAAAAAACACCCCTTTTTACGCGTTTTTTTGGTCACGCATGTGTACAACATTATGTTTGACTGGCCCCCCGGGCGTGCATGCTTGGAAAGCAGTGCAAGTCACTGATGCAACCCTCAATAAATAAAGGATAAATAAATTCAATGTAATTTAAAAGCTCGCAATAACGAACCTTATAATTTATAATTTTCAACAGTTCTAGATTTTGTAACTGAGATTTTCATTTTTTGAAACAGGTATTCATGGTATTTTAAATTACAATCCTTATCCAGCATCTTCGGTAAGATGTTATTGCACGTGGAGTGCCCCTTCAAATTTCTATATGAAGAAAAACCAGCAGCCCATATTTGTGGTTTTTCCGTCACATCTCTCACCCTCCCCCCTTAGAATAAATTATGTAAGGCCACACTGCAAATCTAAGTGTTAATCATTTGAGTAACGGATAATTAACACTTGAACGCGTTAATGCTCTAAGATTGAACAGTATAAGTATAGGATGTGTTCATTAAGTTTCATTAAGTGTTCAGATTAACGTGTTAAAGAGCTCATATATGAACACACGGACATGTTAAAAAAAGGCATCCAAAGTGTTCAAATACAATGAAATATGAACTCTTTAACACGTTAACTTACATTTTCAGGCTTTCATCGGGCGTTAATGTGTTAATAAGTTACTAATAACATGCTCATTGTGTCAAATTTGTGCCCATTTGAGTTGTAATAATAAAGCTAATAATAAGCAAAATCGACCGTGTTAAATGTTCCCATACAGAGACTTTCGCCTCTATAGATATTCATCAGACTTTAAGGACCTAACAAAGAGAGATAACAAGATTGAAAAAAACGGCTTGAGTTGAAACTTGTAGTTGGTTTTGCTTGACTACAATTTTCATTTTGTATGTTTACAGGTTTTATCAATCACACATAAACAAGCATAAATGATATAAAACATATTTATTTATTTATTCATCTCACTATGAAATCTCATACAATTTTTGTCGGAAATAGTAGTAATATTTGCAAATGACAGGCCATATTCTCGTACTGTATAACATGGTTTAAGCTAAAACACATATTTAACCACATCGTTTAAAGGTATATTATGTAATCTTTTCCAGGGGACGCCCTCAATCCTCGAAAAAAAATAGGAAGCAGATTTTCTTGCAGATTTACTTTTCTGATCATAAATCATAAATATATTCCAAGTTACAGAGCGATACGATTCCTAATAACCTCAAAATCATGGTTTTAGAGTGATTTAGAGTAAAAGTTTGAAAAATAGATTGTACCGGAGCGGTACAATCTATTTTTAAACCATGATTTTGAAATCGTATCGATCTGTAACTTAGAAGATCTATATGATTTATGATCAAAAATGCAAATCTGCAAGAAAATCTGCTTTCATAGTAAAAATCAATGATAGAGGGCGCTACTTCGAAAAGATCACATAATATGCCTTTAACTAAACGCAATTTTCAAAAAATATTTTGCTTTGGATGGGTAAATTAACCGGCGTTCAACTAAACATTTGCACCGGGCATTTGCATCAACTGCATGTTGTGATTTATTTTTGCGCAACATGGCGCATACCGGGGGCGCATACAGACTGTAATTAATAAATATAAAATTATGTCTCCAAAGAAAATAATAAACGCTGAAGCGACATGTTTCCTATATATCGTGTTTGCAAATGTGTTTTGTTAAGCGCTCCGTCTAAAAGATACTTGCATTTAACTTATAACATGAGTTTAGTTAATAAAGTGATGGTTTTTAGGCTAAAAACGTGTTTAGTACGAGGATACGGCCCAGTGTAAGCTTAAAGGTATATTATGTGATCTTTTCAGGGAACGCCCTCAACATCGAAAAAAAATTGAAAGTAGATTTTCTTGCAGATTTACATTTCTGATCATAAATCATGCATACATTCCAAGTTACAGGGCGATACGATTCTTAATTACTTCAAAATCATGGTTTTAGAATGAAAATAAACTGTCGGGATTCCGACAGTTTATATTTTTCACTCTAAATTAACTCTAAAACCATGATTTTGAGGTAATTAGGAATCGTATCCTTCTGTAACTTGTAATGTATGTATGATTTATGATCGGAAATGTAAATCTGCAAGAAAATCTACTTTCTAAAAAAAATAATGAATAGAGGGCGCTCTCTGGAAAAGATCACATAATATGCCTTTAACCTACAACTTGCTTACAGCGTGCAGCTTCTTGTGGAAAGTAATATCACAGGTAATAAAAGTAGATAATATAGTCAGAGAAGACTTACAACTAGGCTAATTCATGATACAAGCGCACCTTACTCAGGATAGGTAACACCAAAATACGGAAGTGTACGTTTAGGTCCCAGATTCTGGACTGTACATCGTCCGAGTTGACACTGGTACAATCTCAGTGTTCCAGTATCGGATGATACTGGCACATATAAAATGTTCTAGTATTGCCCGGCATGATTGAAGGGAAGCGCAAGAGAGGCAGACCTCGTTCCAGGTGGATTGACCAAATAAAATTGATTACTGGACACCCTCTCCGTGATTGTTACTCCTTTGCTGAAAATCGTTATCTGTGGCGTAGTATCTGTAAGGTCACGAGCTGTCAGTCATGACAGGACCGAACCAACCAACCAACCAGTATTGCCCGATACTGGAACACAAATATTGACTATTGTGTCTGTTGAGTCAATATTGACTGTTGTGTCTGTTGAGATTGGCACTGTCGGTTCATTTGACAAGAAGAATCATGGAATTATGATGGTCAAAAGTACAAAGATCGAAAGTTCTTGCCCTCCCCCCCCCCCCCCCCCCCAATATGACAAACCTAGCTACGCCACTGCAAATATGTACCACCGTGCAATACTAGTGGAACAGATCACTACTGGTAGCATGTGTACCAGTATCGCCCAACACTGGAACATAAAAATGTTCCAGTATCGCTTGATACTAGAACACAATTTAACGTTCCAATCGACCGACACTGGAACAGTAAAATGGTACCAGTATCGAGCGATACTGGTATAGTAAAATTGTGCCAGTATCGAGCGATATTGAAACTTTTACGTTCCCGTATTATTAATTATCCCCTGTTTGTTCATGCAATACGGCAAAATATCTATGGTTTGTTCCAATAGATATTAAAAACAAACCATAGATATTTTCCGTATTGCATGAGAACAAGGGTAACAAATTTATCATTTTAAAAACCTTAACACTTGGAACAACTAAAACATTGTTGTCAATTCACCCCTATCCTAATTCACCACACTGCCTCCTCACCCCAAGATATCTAGCACTTAGATAACTTGGAGCCTTAAACACTTGGAACCACCAAAATGACATTGGGAACCACCAAAAAGAATATTTTTGCTCGCCGTCATTCACCACACCGCTCATTGAACCCCAACATACACTGAGCACAACTTAAACAACTTGGAACCCATAACACTGGGAACCACATACATGATACCGGGAACCAACAAAAAGACAGGCCAACCCCCCTAACCCACATCCATTCCAACACCGCCTCCCTTTCCACATCTAACCCCTAAAAATGATAATGGATCAATCCAAACCTTGATGTAACCAATCAGAGCTGTGATAAAATTACTAGACTAATACGGGCTCATATCAGTCATTAGATACTGGAAAATATTCATTGGGACATTAACCAATCACATTTCAGCATTCATGTCTACTAAATGATAATGAACGATACTGGTACACCAGTATCTGGAACCTAAAATACACTTTCCAAAAAAAACCCACCTATGTATAAACTATACCAACTTCTCCTGTGTTCACAACTATAGTTTGATCCGTTTTAAATATGCGAAGCCTCATCACAGTAGCAAATGAATACAAAAGGATGTGGGCGCACATGAAGGCAACAAGCACGCAACAAGCGCACTGCATCATATGCGTGAATGCTGTTAAAACCACATGCGCGTGTGGCCATAGTTTTTCGCATATGCTTGGATTACTTTTGCGCATGGAGAAATGATTCTTCATCTACCGAGATGGAACTTTGGAATTGAAAGATTATATTTCAGAACAGTTTCTATATTTCAGATCATGAAAGCAGCATTATATGAAGTAACACATGATATGAATACAAAACCGTACATATATTAGGGCTCATACCGATATACTCTATCACAGCTTTTCCCAGCTTTTCCGGGGAAAGCTGTGTCAATGAATTTCATTCATTGTTATAACGACAAAGAAACACAGCTTTCCCCGGAAAAGCTGGGAAAAGCTGTGATAGAGTATATCGGTATGAGCCCTTACACTAAAAGTAGGACACTTGGTCATGCTGTCAAAATAATGCCAGATATTAAATTTGGACCGTAATATTTCATATACAAATCTGTTGCTGAATCTCTTCTCATTAATAAATTTGTGTTTCTTATACAACATCTGCTTATTTCATTCCATAGAATTAAAGGAAATGTACTCTCTAAAAAAAATTAAAAATTTAACTCAAAGCGTGTACATTTAATCTGATGCCACTATAGGATAATTATTCAGTTCACTAATTAGGTTTTGCTGCATATCATACAAATTCTGATAATTGCGCATATTCCTATCAGACACTTCAGTTTGTGAGACAGCTACCCATTTTTACACTTGGGTGGAGAGACACAATTGTGGTAAAGTGTCTTGCCCAAGGACACAACACGTTGGCTGCAGTGGGACTTGAACTCACAACCTTCCGCTAACGAGTGCGGTGCTCATTCCACTGGACCACACATGCCAGTAATTTGAATTATGTATTCGCTGTAATTACATCCCATGTAGTACAGTGGAGGATACAGGGGGCGGAGGAGGCGGGCGGCGGAGGGGGCGGGCGCCCCCGGAAACATTTGACAATATACCTTTTTGTGTACCACTTTACCCTTTTCAGAGGCATAGGTAGGTTCCGTCGGTACATTTGCGACTTGTACCATGCAATATTTGTTGCCGGTTTTGGGACGACCTCATCGCTACCCCCCTTCACTTAGCAGAATTTCATGAGCTGACGGCAAAAAAAGTTGGGGACCTTTTACGATTTTTTTTGGGGGGGTACCAATTTAAAAAAACCTTGGTCAGCCGCCCGTAAATTTTAATCCTGGATCCGCCACTGTAATATCTATGAATAATCATTTTCATTCAATAATCTTAAAAATAGCTTTAAAATATGTAATAATCAATACATGGAAGATCTCGGAATTTATACAGTTATACAGTGTAGTACAAATCTTCAGGCAAATCTTATAAAAATAGTTGTTCATTAAATATACAGTCAATACACTGTTATAGTACTTATCATATAAAATAAATTCATTATAGATATATATACACCGTCATATCTTATAAAAATAAATATTCATGGAATATTCAAGAAACTTGACAGATCTAGACTTTTAAACTGTCATTAAACATAAAATATAAAATAAATACCAAATAAAACTAAGAAATAAAATAAAATATGTACATTTAACAATCTTTGCATATCTTTTCCATAATATAACTAGTAGGGGGCAAGCCTTCTGGCAGTGGGGACATAACCGATTATTTGTTGTAGATATAGACGTTATTCATAATTGGCGCATTAACGTCAACAGAGGATGTGAATTGTAACTGATCATGCTCAGAGCAATAAGTGCGCCGATAAACATTACAATCTCGTACTTTTGATGCAATCTAATGAACTGTGAACTTCTACATTTACCTAGATAGTGTCGGTTACCAGTAAACGTTTCATTTCAAACTAGTGGAATAGATAGTTTATACGTTCAAGTTTATTTCACGAATGTAATAAGGTCAAATATTGAACAGCTGAGAAGTACGAAAACTTTTTTATGATTAGTGCAAAGTTCACCACATTGAAAAACTACATCACTCTCGTCTCGGCTACATCGCTGGCCTTCGGAGTACCTGGCAATTTTGAAAGGGGCACCAACTTTATCCAAGGCAATTATGTACTTTTCAATGGAGTAAAAACAGCCAGAAGTTGAGGGCATCGAGGCAACTAGGTGGGGCACCGACGGCATTTGCCTTCGGTGCCTTCGGTTAATTTGAGGGCTGCCTATTGCTCTGAGAATGCTCAGTTGGATGGCACGGCCCTCTTTTGACGTAAATGCGCCAATTATGAATAACGTCTACAGGCATACATAGAGTTTGCCATTTCATTTGGGGGGGGGGGGGGGGGGGGGCATCATGGTGGAAGGTTTTCTGACAGGGGGAGCAAATGGGATAGTTAGGCTATACCTGGGTGCTTCTTTCCAAGACATATTTCTCAGTCTTTTGGTTTCCTTTTCCTTGTCCATTTCATGTTCCTTTCTCCTTTTTCATTTTTAAACCTTTTTCCAGACTCCTTTTTATTTTGTCCCGCAATGATTTTTACCACTGAAAACATAAATATTTAAATCTGTCAGTGTTTCAGGTTCACCTGGCCGTCTCATGTATTTCATACTAAAGTAAAATTCACATACATATATGTAGATCATACTGCATTCAACATAATGCACCAACTCAATTAACGAGGTCATGCTACAAATCAAACGGAATGATCATCAATTTGCCATCATAAGATTCAAGTCATCATAATGACATGTTCTGTAAAAGATAGTAGCATTATAATACTTGCTATAATTATATTTATACCTGTTTTGGTTATGAACAACCTCATAGAATAGTGATGCAAGTATAATTTGATGAATCATCATTCATGTTTCCATACTTCAAAATAGTACAAGGCCACGCTCAATTTGTCAGGCCTCCATCAATACTTGCACTTCAGTTCTCAATTTAATATAATAATTTTAATAATTTTAATAATCATTTTCATTAAATAATCTTAAAAATAGCTTTAAAATATGTAATAATCAAAACATGGAAGATCTCGGATTTTATACAGTTATACAGTGTAATACAAATCTTCGGGCAAATCTTGTAAAATAATTGTTCATTAAATATACAGTCATACACTGTTATAGTACTTATCATATAAAATAAATTCATTATAGATATATATACACCGCCGGCGCCATATCTTATAAAAATAAATATTCATGGAATATTCAAGAAACTTGACAGATCTAGACTTTTAGACTGTCATTAATCATAAAATATAAAATTAATAAAAAATAGAATATATAAATAAAATAAAATATGTACATCAAACACTCTTGGCATATATTTTCCATAATATAACTAGTGGTGGTGGTGGTGGGGGGCAAGCCTTCTGGCAGTGGGGACATAACCTATTATTTGTTGTATAAGGCCTACATAGAGTTTGCCATTTCATTTGAGGGGCCTTATGGGGGAAAGCCTTCTGGCAGGGGGAGAAAATTCCCCCTGCCTCCCCCCACCCTCTATAGTTAACGTAGGCCCTAACGTAGGCCCTAAATTAGCATCAGATATTCAAAACACAGGCAAAAACTATCACGAATATCTTCATGACATGAATTCTAGTTGTATGTATATGAAACCAATTGTTGATATAGATATTATAAAGATAATTGACAAATTTAACCCAAATAAAAGTGCTGGTAACGACAATATTGGAAATCTCATTATTAAAAAGTGAGCAATGAATTGCTCGGCCACTTACAAGTATTTTTAATTTATCATTGTTAACAGGTATAGTTCCAGATAAATTTAAAACAGCAAAAGTAATTCCAATTTACAAAAAGGCTGATCATGAAATGTTCTCAAACTATCGTCCAGTTTCGCTTTTACCATGTTTCTCCAAAATTCTCGAGAGACTTGTATTTAACAGATGCATTGACTTCATAAATACTCACGAAATCCTTAATGAAAAACAATTTGGTTTTCGCTCCAAACATTCAACCTACATGGCTATTGCTCAACTGGTAGACAAAATCAACACTGCCGTCGAAAATAATGAAACTACAATAGGAATATTCTTAGATTTATCAAAAGCATTTGATACTATTGATCATAAAATACTTCTTCATAAATTGGAACATTATGGATTTCGTGGTGTAGTACTTGAATGGTTTGAGAGCTACTTAAGCAATAGAACTCAAAGTGTTTTTTATGATAACTGTAATTCTGACTTTAAAAATATTGTATGTGGTGTTCCACAGGGATCCATATTGGGCCCTTTGCTTTTCATATTGTATGTTAATGATATAACATATACTTCAAATGTACTTGATTTCATATTGTTTGCTGATGACACTACTATTCTTTACTCACACAAGGACATCAATAGCAAAATAAATGTAATAAATGAGGATTTGAATGAAGTAAGCAATTGGTTTAAAGCCAACAAATTATCAGTTAATGCTAGCGAAACGAATTATATGATTTTAGGTACACCTCATATGACATCAACAAAAATACGAGAAGATTTTAATGTTACTTTAAATAATATTACACTAGAAAGAGTAAAATGTACTAAGTTTTTAGGCGTATTAATTGACGAATGTCTTACATGGAAAAACCACATTGATTGCATATCGAAAACAGTTTCAAGAAATATTGGTGTCATGAACAAACTTAAGCATTCTATTCCAGCACGTATATTACACTCGTTATATTGTACTTTAATTTTACCTTATCTCAGCTATGGAATACTTATATGGGGCAAAACTTGTAAATCATATCTAGACAAACTTGTTAAACTGCAAAAATGGGCAATTAGAACCATCTCTAATAGTCACTATAGGAGTCACACAGCACCTTTATTTGCTAAGTATAATTTTCTTACAATAACCGATATGTACACAATGGAACTTGGGGTATTCATGTTTAAATATCCCATAAATGATCTACCCAGAGCTTTTAAAACCTTCTTTTGAAAGCGTTCAGATGTTCACAACTACCCAACAAGACATGGCAATGATTTTAACATGACAAATAACAAAAAGACTTTCCCCGACCGTGCTATTCGAACCAATGGTCCAATTCTCTGGAATTCACTTCCCAAAAACATGAAACAATCCAAATCGTTAAAGCATTTCCGAACCCAGTTAAAGCAAAACCTTATCCAAAATTACGAGTAATCTCTTGTATTTGAGCCCGTCCTTGTTCTGTCTTGTATATGGTGTTGTGGGATTCTTATTGTTTATTGTAGTATAAAATGTTTGTTTATGTATTGCTTGTTTTAAGGGGTAGACCATAAACGGGCCTCATTGGCTTTCCAGTCTACTCCTCCATATTGTTTTTTTTTTATATGTGATTGTGATTTGATGTATTTTTTTATATGGAAATAAAGATTGATTGATTGATTGATTGATGTGGATGTGGTTACGCCCCTGATTTTGCAAAATGAATGTTCATGTTTTATGTAGCATTTTCCAATAGCAACTACATTATATTCACTAATTCTCTTAAATTGAAACAAAAGCAAGGAAGTGGCCACAATTCATGATTCTGACAAAGATGATAAGCAAACTGAACGTAACAAACTCAAGAGGTTCAACCAATGTTGTAAGGCTGGTGAGTAACAATATAACTGGCAATTTGCCAACAAAATGGTTCTATCTTCATGTAAGGATCACGAAAATAAATAAAGTACAGCAAAAACTCTAAGGCAAGAAGATAAGAAACTACATAAGAACATGCACGGACAGATGAGGTGTGATAAACTAAGCAAAAGAAGATGAAGTCAATTTTACCCCAACGAGGTTGAACTTCGTATGTTACAATATACATACCTTTTACATGCTTTTCATCTTTTGTGTGCACCATTTAATTGATCACAGATCACTTTCTGCTGACAAACCATAGTTGCCTACCTCAACCCTTTAGGGCCACTGAAAATCTAAACGTAATGACCCCCGTTTTCATCATAGTACATCAAATTATGACCTTTTATCAAATAAAACCAAACTTGTCTGGATTTTCACATCAACCACATTTGTAATTTTTAAGGCTGCATTACAGATGACCATCTATTGCCAATTTCTGGTACAAAAGAGCGAAGGGTGTGAATAAGCTCTAATTCTAACAACTGGGACAGTTAGGCTATGCCTACAATCTTGGAAAAAAGACCATGGAATGCTTTACATGTTTGAACATTACGCACATGACCATCTTTGCCAATTGCTAGTACAAAAGATAAGCTCAGAATGACACACCGGTAAATCTTTTCATCTTATTCTAGCAACTGGGATAGCTAGGCTATATATACCTGGGCACTTCTTTCCAAGACATGTTTCTCAGTCTTTTGGTTTCTTTTTCCTTGTCCATTTACCCCTTTCTCCTTTTTAGTTTTTAAAATCTTTTACCAGACTCCTTTTTATTTTTGTCCCGCAGTGATTTTTACCACTGAAAACATAAATATTTAATTCTGTCAGTGTGTCAGGTTCACCTGGCCGTCTCATGTATTCATACTAAAGTGAGTTCATGTTTATCAGAAAAGTAAAATTCAAATACATATATGTAGATAATACTGCATTTAACATAATGCACAAACTCAATTAACGAGGTCATGCTATAAATCAAACTGAATGATCATCAATTTGCCATCATAAGATTCAAGTCATCATAATGACATGTTCTGTAAAAGATAGTAGCATTATAATACTTGCTATCATAT
Organism: Ophiura sarsii; assembly: GCA_035610835.1. Taxonomy (NCBI): domain Eukaryota; kingdom Metazoa; phylum Echinodermata; class Ophiuroidea; order Amphilepidida; family Ophiuridae; genus Ophiura; species Ophiura sarsii. The sequence goes on along the minus strand of CM069453.1, from coordinate 49,632,377 downwards.
TTATACCTGTTTTGGTTTTGAACAACCTCATAGAATAGTGATGCAAGTATAATTTGATGAATCATCATTCATGTTTCCATACCGTACAAGGCCACGCTCAATTTGTCAGGCCTGCATCAATACTTGCACCTCAGTTCTCAATTTATTTTAAGCTCCTGCACATCTTTTACAAGGTTGTCCATATCAATATCCTGGAGTACTTGTATCAAACTTTCTTTCCAGTCGCTGTCTACTACTTCAACATTACTCAATGTTTGTAGCATACGGGAAGCTGGTCGCCAATCCTCTGGATCATCAGAGCCCTGGAATTGCTTACATTGCAAGTCATCAAAACCTACTTTCTGAGCTATTTGGCGCCATCTTGGTCTGATACGCCTTGCAAGATCGTCAAGATGACTTGGAGCATTATCCTTGGATATGTTTGGGATATTGGCATGTGCTCGAGTTGATTTTTTACCCTTTTGACTTGCATCTTTCGCTGGGCATTCCTCTGTGTGACTTGCAAATATATCAGTCAAATCCTCTTCATCATGATCTAAAATAAAGGTAAACACATGGTAGAGTTTGCTAATACAGACTGTAATTATACACTTACATTTCACGGCTGTTTGACTGTCCGCTTTATAATTAAAATTATGGAATAAAAAAAGATTACATAGTGGCCCAGTTATGGTTTGACCTGCTTTAGGTAGCGCTAATGAATACGAGTATACGGTGAAAATTTCAAGAAAATTGTACGAGCCCTTTTTAAATTATCTGCATTTTCTACTTTACACACATTTTACATGTAACTCTATGGGAAATGTGGCCGATAGTAAATAATAATATCAAAGCTCTATTTCTCAGAATTGGCACCAACAAATGTTCTGAAATTTCTACAAAAGATGGCCAGTATATTCAGGTACTGGAATCAATTTAAACCAGAACCGGGCCAGCAAGTTACGGTGTTCTCAGAATAAATCGGACAAATTATGTGGGATCAAACAGCCGTGATTTGTCACCACGAAAATAATACAACTGCAATGATATAATGTTTTGTTTCCTCATGTAAAATGCATAATATTATTGGTTACCAAATGCAATTTAGTTGTGGGTTATATTTGCTTTTACTTAAAATGTATGCCCATTTTAAACACAGAGGTCATATGAATTGCTCAGGTTACATTGTGTTTTTGAGCATTAATAGTGTGTTTGTAGTACTAGTAATTGAAATTAATGACTGGCTTTGTATCATCATGCAGGGCTCATGTAATTAGACAAAGCAATATATTGTTGTTTTTAACATTTTTCCTTTGAGAAATAATCCTTTGATTATGTTCGAAGCTACAATTTTGTAAGTCTGGCTTATCAGCTTATATTCATCATTACGATGTTATGAGGTAGGAGGTAGAACTTATTGAATGACCCTCGTATAATCATGAGCTGATAATGACTATACAGGGTGAGTCAAAATATTCAGGTCCTGATTTCACCAATTTTTTAAACCAGTTTAAACATAAAAATGAATACACTTATAGAAATGCACAGCAAGAACACATTGTTAGCTATTACCTAAATTTTGTTTCATTTAAATGGATGATTCGAAATAGGAGATATGTGTTTCACCCCGAGTTTTTTTAATTCAATATGTTCCAACATCTACGTAACCTGATATGAAAGTAAGTTTACGCTGAATGATTCACATTGCTTGATTGCTATATGAATTTGTTCGATGTGCAATGCTATGTTATATTTTAATCGTTTCCGAGAAAATAGACATAACAAGCATTATTGAGATAAGTGTTAACACAATGTCGACTAAAATGTTTTGATATTATTGTTTTAAACGAGCTTGATTTGATAGAAGAACAGATCTCACCTCTTTAAAGGGCCACGGAGAGATTGGCGATAAAAATGAAATTTAAAAATAAAATAAAATTTCAATAGATAAGGTTAATAGAACCCAGGAATGTAATATTTCATGGGAAAAGGGTTGAAGGGATGGCCCTAGATTGACATTCTAGCGAAGCCATATGTGCCGAATTCTGCAATTAAAAATAATTAATTGATTAATTAATTAAATAACAAATTGTGAAATATTACATGATATACTGCGAATTAAGGTAAACAGCCACCCATATCTAAGATTTTTGATACCGATTACTGATTTTAAATTAGCTAACATTAATTTGTAGCACTTAAACACAATTTCAGGGTAAAAGAGGTGTAGCGTAGTCTGGTATCATAATTCCCTTACACTTCTCCTTTAGCTTGTGTCTTTTATGCATCTTCTTGATCTTAATATATTCTTATAATTGTGTAAAGTATTGCATTAAAACTTAGATCAATACTTAGTAATCAATGTTAATAGCTGTCATACAACCATTACATACCTTCATCTTCAATCTCACAAATTGTGAACTCCCCCTTGTCATGTGAGAATACTGGATACCGTACAATTTCACTCTGGGTTTCGGACAAAACAAGTGCAGGCAACGAATCGGAATCTGTATCCTCTAGTATGTTCTTGAAAGCATCGTACCAACTAGGGTCTTTCAAGTGCATAAGCTTGTAACAAAGCAGATCTGCTGCTTTTGTGTAGTTGAAGACTTTATCATCTGCACACCTCAATACATCATCAACGTCATCTCTGGTTAGTGTACCTTCTAAACCTTTGGCTATCTCACCAGGATTCATAAGGGTTCTTATATCATTGTGGGCTTTCGCAAGTGTTGTTCTATGTATAAGTACAGCTCTTGGGACTCCTGTAATTGAATGAATGTTAATACAAAGAATTACAAATGGCAATCATGTTACAATTATAATCCTATTAGGTGTTAATGTTACGTGTAAGTGTCAGATGACTTAGATTTAGACCTACCTACATATGAACCTATCTACCTACCTACTACATGTACCTTACATGTACCTAACCTATACATACAAGGGTTATAGCTAGGCCAGATTGAGTGCCGGCTAATTTTACTGATGGCGAACAGAGTTTGTGTAGCTAACGAAGTGTAGTGGATCATTGCATGGGGTCCAGAGGCATTGTTAATGTGTTTTGTAATGTACTTTAAGGGTTCCTGTCACATAATTTCTTGTTTTATAAGGCAGTTAGTTGAATGATTCTATACACAAAATGTTTAAAAATATAAAAAAATGTTACCTCTTTTTTTATAGAGTGCCGGCCGGCCAGCGTGAGATCCGGCTACGCGGGCGCCGCCAGTAGCTATAATCCCGACTACATATTATGTACCTACTTACCTACATACATGTATACCTACAATGTAGCTACCTACCCAGCCAGCCAGCCACCCACCTACTTAAACACCCAAACAACTCCCTTCGTACCCACAAATGGGTAAGTAGTATTGTTCAGTTTGATTGGTGGTTGGCAATTATACGTTTGTACAGTCAGCATTTGTCATTCTCGTATGTTGGGAGACGTGAATGTACTGTCAGACAATTTTAAAATAATGTTTTCTTCAATATTTTCGATTTTTCATCCAACTTTTTGCTCTAAAATGATTGGTAAAATGCTAAATAACAACTTGACAACTTTGGTAGTTGTTACTGTCAAAACGTCAAGAATAATGACTGCGCATTTACTCTTAATTACATGTATGTCTTCTGACAAATATTAAATTTCTTTATGCCACACTGCTTCTGATTTTAACGATTGTGTTATGTCACACAGTTCATGACACATAATCAAGTATACATCGAGGGTTGAGCACCAGAAGGCCGTAACGCAACTTTTGGGCAAATTGATATTTTGGTACAAAAATAATCCACATAACCTAGATTTTCAGAACCATAAAGAGATGAATCATAAACACTCTGAATTTGACTAAAATTAGAGTTATAAGTTGGGTGCTACGTACAGTGTATGAGTCCCAAATATTTGAAAGGCGATTATCTCAAAATAGCATTTCTTGAGTTACGGCCTTCTGGCGCTCAACCCTCATCATGTTCTCCCTTTTGTTTTTTACTATGCCTTCGTGATAATAAAACTAATCTATCGATGTCCAATGTCCAATCACACGCCCTCTTATTACAGGTTTAGGCGGTGATGTCAGAGCGTATTGTAGGGAGTACCATGATATTCCACACACAACTCCAACGCAATGTCATTACTGCACTATAACGGATCAAAGTAGAATGCCATGCCCTGTTGCAAAAAGTCCTGCTCTTATGGCTAAAATATATGCTGATGTCACATCCCACCCCAACTTGAATGAAACAAGAGTATCAATGTAAAATACTTACCAAAGTCAAATGTAGATGTTTCATAGGGACGCTGAAATTAAAACAAGCCATATCATTTGTTTAATATATTCCAACGTTCATAATTATAATTTAAAGGTAATAAGTTACCTGCTTTGCCCACATTTGTTGTCTTGTTGTCTTTTATTCTACATGAAGGTGCAAAGAAAGTACTTTTATATTATAATTGAAATACTCTAGTGGTTCTAACGATAGACAAACAAATCACTTTCAATTTTCTCATAAAACAGTGCACAAACTTCAATTGTGGTATATCACTATTGGGAATAACCCAATCATAAGTGTATATTATTTAAATGTTACAACCGTGTGTGTCATTAAATAAGGTGTTTGTTTTTTGTTTATGTATTTAAAGAAAAGACAAATATCAATGCAACAGTGCTATGTGCATGCTACACATTCAAGTTTTCTGGGGGGTAATTCCAAATTCTGTAAAACAATAGAAGGAATTGTTTTTGTGAAAAAAACCATAGATCACTGTGTAAAACCAAATTGTAAGAGATCCAGTGTGTTTTGCATCATTTTTTTGTATATAAAGAGCAAATGTGAACAGCAAATGCCCAACAGACATTAAGAAAGTTAATGAACTGAGTGATTAAAATCAAACTGGTAACTCTCTACAGAGAGCTCTGATGAACCAATCAATCGGTTCACTGCAACTCAGAAAATAATCAAAATATAAGTAAACACAATTGGGCTGGTAAAAAGCCAATGAAAGTGGTGTGGGACAGGAATAAGATAAAAGCCCAAACATATGGAGAACAACATCAAAAATATAAATAAGAGAAAAATAAATAGCTGGAGGTCGTTGACATCGAGAGAGATTAGACATCAAACTCTGAAGAGTTGGAGAGAAGGTGTCTGTTCACATGACACTTAGGAGATTGGAGTCCTTCCTCTAAGATGTTGCCAACTACATTGTCTAAAAGACTGTTCCACTGTGGAACAGCTGACTAAGCAGCAAGTTCTGGCAGTCGGCAATGAAAGGGCATGAGCTGGCATTGCAACACTTAAAGGCATATTATATGATCTTTTCCAGAGAGCGCCCTCTATTCATTTTTTTTTAGAAAGTAGATTTTCTTGCAGATTTACATTTCTGATCATAAATCGTACATACATTCCAACTTACAGAGCGATATGATTCCTAATTACCTAAAAATCATGGTTTTAGAGTGAATTTAGAGTGAAAATATAAACTGTCGTGTCATCCCGACAGTTTATTTTCACTCTAAAACCATGATTTTAAAGTAATTAAGAATCGTATCGCCCTGTAACTTGGAATGTATGTACGATTTATGATCAGAAATGTAAATCTGCAAGAAAATCTGCTTTCAATTTTTTTTTCGATGTTGAGGGCATTCCCTGGAAAGATCACATAATATACCTTTAAACGCATAGCACGACGTTGAACGTATGGGAGCATATAGAATCAAGAACCAATTTCATCTGTAAGCACCCAATGTCATGCAAATGTAATCCTGTTATTTTATCTAATACAAGATTTATGTTTAATATAAAAGCTAGATGAGTTTTGTTTCACAAATGGTTTACACAAGCATGTACAAAACTATTGTTTTTATCTTAGTGTTAAGTCTACACAATTTCAAAGATATATTGAAAGTATCTTACATGATGTCCAAATTCCTTCAGCATATCTATCAGAATGTTAGCAGCTGACTCATTTCCAATGATGCCTGGATGTTCAACAATTGCCAGAACCTCTAAGATAGACAAATGCTTCCCATGGCGTCTCCTGCAACTGCATGTGTACTGTTTGGTACCAACATTTTGAAGAGAAACAAATATTTGTAAAATCATATATCAAAATTCAACAAATATTTAAAATGATAACACTCTTATGCTATATAACCTTTGTCCATATGGGTATAACAGCACAGAGTTAGTTTTGTTAAAGGGATATGCAGTGATATGTTGGAGGCTGCGCCCTCAATTATGATAAAAATGGAATTTCCATATTTTTATAATTGTATTACATGAAGTGAACTTACACCTGTAACGATTAAGAAAAAACAACCCTCTTTGTACAACAAAACATCAATTCAAATATTCTGATCTACGGCTTAGATCAGAACTTTACACTAGTAGTTGGGGGAGCATAGAGGTTTTCCAGTTCCGGTCCGAGGCTGACCCAGGGAGTTATATACCAAAATGTTCTTTGAAGTTGGTAAAATTAAAACCTGAGTGTGTATATCCTTGCCAGCTTAGGTGGTTGATTGACCTTGACACTGATTTAGGATAGAGGTCACATGTGTTTCAAAACAATGTATGCTCCAAAGCTATAAAATTCTTAAACAGTACCACAATATAAATATGCTGGGCATAAAGGCTGCTTTCGTGATTTCATGAGTGGCAAATAGCAAAAATAACCATTATTAGGCACAAAAAAAAAATGTGTTGCCCTCAGCGACCGACCCTAAAATCGAAAAAATTAGGGTTGTTTTTTTGTTTGTTTTTTTTCAATTTTTTTTTTCAAATTTTTTTTTCAATTTTTTTTCACTTTTTTTTTTTTAGATTTAAATTTGATTAAAAGTGTCAAAATGTTACTATTTCTTGCTGGAAATGAATAAATAAGCCTAAATAAATGTTTTTTAGACTATTGTCACACTTTAACATTAGTTCAACAACTCCCCCATACCTTAAGTACAGTAACAAAGCGTTGTTGATTTGAGATAAACCCACTGTTCATATGCAAATTACTAGGATAGCGAACCTTATTTGGAAACCGCAAAATTGTAAACAAACAAAAATGTTCGCAAAATTTTGTTCATTTTTTCGACGTATAAATGCATTTCGCCATGCAATCCTTAAAGTTAGCAAATAGCTTTATATACCGAAATGTAGCTATACCCCTGAGGAAAATATTCTTGCCGAGGGCCATATGTAAAGGTTCAGCCCATTCTGAAGTTCGATCGCCCATTTACGGGGAACGGACGATGTCCAATTAAGGGCCTAATTATAATAAACGTAAACTTTTTTTCTCGATTTTTAAAGAGCAGCTATTTTTTTATGTCAAATTAAGCCTATTAAAACAAGTTCTGTACTTGTTTTCATTAATTATCCAAAACGATATTCACATTTGAATGATGTAAATATGTCTGGTCGTTGTTGAACGGGGTTCAACAAGGTTTCGGAGTTGTTTATCTTGAATCGACAACGGTAAGACGGGTTTATTTTGCTCGGGCAGCTTTAGCTGCCCTCGCAAAATAAACCTGTCTTACCGTTGTCGATTCAAGATAAACAACTCCGAAACCTTATTGAACCCCTAATTAAATTGACATATGGGCATATACAAATTTTGTCTTGACATAAACCATATATTTTTCAGCCAAAAAAAAAAAAAAAAAAGGATTTCCGACCGACCGACCCGAATTATATTTTTTGAGGGCAAAATTATATTTTTTGAGGGCAACACAACATTTTTTTCCCTTAATGTTCATCTTGAATTCTGAAGTCAATTATTTTTTTAAAAATCACTCTTCAACACAAAAATAATGTTATATAAATGCTACTGATTGTAACCTTATAACAGTTAAACGAGTTGATTAAAGCTATGAATATTTCAATCAAAACTGAAATTATGAACAATGCCGTAAGCCAATAGCATTTATTATCTTCCCAAAGCACCACTTTGAGCATGGCACATCAATATTAGTTTCAAGAATAAATGACGACGTACTACAAAAGTTGCTTATTTTTAAAATAATCTCAATTTTTTTTAAAAACTAAATTGGCTACAATGTTTATCCAAATAAATGGGTCGTAGTCCGAGCGGTACAAGGAACTGATTTGAACTCTTCATCTTCTTTATGCGTGCAAGTCATCAACTCTACTGACTGAGCTATACAGAGCAGCTTTAAAAACCCTTTTTTCGCAAATTTGATAGTCCGCCGGAGCGTGTGACAAGATATACCGGGCGCTTGTGAGGTACTAGATTGTAGCAGAGTAGGGTTTTTTGTCGTGTGTAGGCCGGTTAGGGTTATGTCAATCCATAAAATATGCTTAGTTTTGGTTGCTTAGGTATGAAATGTAGTTGGTAAAAAGCTTACTTACCATTAATATTGATTCTGTCATAGATGGTTTGCGTAGAGGAAACTCCTGTATCTGTTTCATAGTCTGTTCAGGAATTCCCAATGTTTCAGCTAGTGCACGATAGTCTCTCCCAAGAGGGTCAATATCGTCAAGAAGAGGACAGAACACTTGACGTGTCTCAAGAGGCACACATTCCCAATTGCATCTGGGTCCAGATTCCACAAGAAGCCTCCGTTGATCAGTGTATTGAGCTGATGATTCATCTACATGTAGTACAGATGCCATTAGAATGTTGGATAGTTGAGCTGAGTGTCAAGAAAACATGTTTTTTTTTAATTACAGTGTTGTTACTAAGTCACAAATCAAAACGAAGGCTCATTGATGAATTATTCCATTTTAAGTTCGGTTATCACATTATTACCTTTTTAATATTAATCATACATCCAGTTTTTGCAAATAAATATAGTAAATAAATATTTTCTCATCTATCTAAGAAAAACAATCCAAACTATGCAATTTTTTTGAATATTATTCGGGGTGCTTTGGCATATTGTATGCAGTTTTCTTGAACCACCTACAATTATACTCAATAATTTGACAAAGGCATCTACATTTTTCTTTACAAGTGGGTAACATGTTCTTTATTAAACCTTTCTATGTAGTAATTTACTAAAACCTAGTATTGAATTATTTTGCAAGGAGATTACTTTGTTTTTCAGACCGTTCTCAGTGATCCAATTGATTAAATTGATTTCATGCAGGCCTGCATGGATACACAAAGTCATCTTTGAACAATTTTCACGAATTTCAATTTTGTTGGCCGATTTAAATATCTTTCAGGTTAAATGTAGTGGATATTTCTTGGCAATATTCTGATCTTGCAAAACTATTTCTTTCGACATCACTGAAATTACCTAATTAATATGAACGACCATTGCTGCATATGCCACTGACAGGGAGTCAAATAAAGGTGTTTTGGAATCATTAGTAATTGGTTCCAACTTTTATTAGCATGGGTTAAGTGTAGGTTAATGCTTGGTTGGGGAGATGGTGGATTGTCCTGTAAAGCATGTAGCCAGCTGGCCTGGTGGCGACGGACGTGTCGACCGCTGCTCTCATACTTGGTTGATCTATCTGCATAAAGCCTTTTTAAGATGAAATGTGTACTTTGCACACCCGACACATTCTTTGTATTTCCCGGGATTTATCCACACGGAAGTATGCCATCTCCTATTGACACTGATTGAGTATACCCATGCCAAATACTGCCCTCCTATATCCACCATGCTTTATCCAATATGCATGATTGTACCATAGTCGCCCGATCCTAATGACAAACTCAAAATCACACGGTGATTATAGAGGGCATTGGTCATTTAGGCTATTTTTGCCAATCCTCATTATCTTTTGGTGAAACTATGGCCAATATTTTTTTAAATACAGGGGCGCTTAGCATCTGGATACCTCAGGGGTATTCAGATTGATGAGAGTGAATATTCTAGGCCTGTAGATACCTAAGCGCTCCACGATCTTACTCAATACAAGGCATTACTCAATATAAGTTAAAAAGTTTAACGGGTTCGCCGTCGAACAAGTTTTAATCTGTCAAGCTTTCGTCAGGATTAGCTCCGACTTCTTCAGGACCAAATTATTATAATATTAAACAAAACATAGAGATTGCCACTTCTCTTGTTATCATCATTTGGGCTGCCCCTTGCCCGATGATTTGAGAGTAGGTGCCCTTTCCTACTTGTGAAAGAATTGGTGGCTCTGAAAAGAGCTCTACACGTAGGTTGCCACTGGCCTACTTTATATAAATTTGGTTCTTATATAACCTCCAAAGGAAATAATGTAGAGACTGCCCCTTGTCTACTACAGACTACAATAAGTCTAATGCACAGTAGTGCGGTCACTGATCTGTAGAGATCGTTTGTGTTTAATATTATAATAATTTGGTCCTGAAGAAGTCAGAGCTAATCCTGACGAAAGCTTGACAGATTAAAACTTGTCCGACGGCGAACCCGTTAAACTTTTTAACTTATATTATGAATACCTGTCGTAAAAGCATATCTCACAATCTTACTCAATCTTGGTCAAAACCGGTTGCAATCTAACCATGGTTTATCTATGGTGGTTCTCGGTCGGAACCAGCTGTCAATTACGCGTGCACAGCGGGATCCTGTGAGGTGCTGTGGTTGAATAGTATAGGTTTAGATGTTACCAACAAATGTCTTTAATTATAAAAAGGCAGTCGTGTGTATCACAGTTCATTAACCCTAATCCAGCTAAATCTCACTAAATTTTACTGCCAGAAACTATCTCCGCGCACGTGCTGCTGCATTGCCTCGATGACGTCACCTACCGCAGGCATACATGCATGTGGGCAGGAAGTTGCTGGGAGTTTAGCTCTGTTGGTAGAGGGACAGACTGGGGTGCGGATGGTCCCGCAATCGAATCTCGGGGGGTGCTGGGTGGTTTTTCGGGTCCAAAAATAGTACTTTTCTCCCCCCCCCCACCCCCCCCCCCCCGATACGCACAATAACATAGCCGCGGCGGTTAGGGTTAAAAAATGGGTTTTTTTCATGTTGATTAACCCTAAGCCAGCAAAATCTCACTAAATCTTACTGCCGGAAACTATCTCCACGTACATACTACTGCATTGACTCGATGAGGTCACCTACCGCAGGCATATGTGGGGAGGAAGTTGCTGCCTGGATATGCGCTGGGAGTTTAGCTCAGTTGGTAGAGGGACAGACTGGGGTGCGGATGGTCCCGCGATCGAATCTCGGGGGGGGGGGGGCTGCTGGGTGATTTTTCGGGTCAAAAAAATAGTACTTTTCCCCCCTCCCCCGATACGCACAATAAAATAGCCGCGGCGGTTAGGGTTAATAACAGTTCAGAATATTATTTGGGGAGAATACTATAAGGTAGGCCTACTATCTAGTTTATCATATTCTGTAGCATTCATAACCCTAACCCACCTTAATGCTATGAATTACTTCGCAAAATCCTCTCCCAAGTGCAAGCTTTCACATTGATTTGAATGACATCATCAACCAAGCTCATATGTGTGCATCAAATGACTGCCTGCCCGGGTAGGAGCATGCATGTGGTATGTGGATGGTCTGCGGATCAAATCCAGGTCAGACCGCGGTGGTTTGTTTGTTCACAAGCCCTCAATTTGTCAACTTCCCCCCCCCCCCCCCCCCCCCGATCCACATCAAATCTCTCAGCTGGGGGTTAGGGATAATAATTATTAGGAATGCTGCAGAATATGAAAAATAACTTCCTCTGAAATTCATACTTACGGAGACTATTTGGTGAGCTCAGTTTAGCTACAGTATCATGGGTTTCAATACAATCTGTCGAAAAAGATCTGTCGTCTGTCGTCTTTAGCTTTTGACTTGGGTATAAACCAAATCTAACTGCCGCTGGCAGGATTTCATCTAGGACAATAAAATCTTATGTTTATAACAATATTTTAAAAGAAATATCAAATAGAAGTTTTTCCATAACAATTTTGATTTCCAGCATTATTTTCTATGAACTTGCATACAACAACCAATAATGTTAACATAGTGGGTGATATTAATAAACATTCACTGTTTCAACATTTTGTAAATATGATTCATGTCAGTGGTGAATGTTGATCTCTGATCACAATATCATCTGACTATATCACTAATGTTAACATCTCACTAATATTACAAATAAATTTATAAACTTGCAACCAGAGCGTCAATGACGCAGTAACCCATGCTTTATGTAGGCTCCAGTTGTTTTTGACCAAATTCTGCAAATTAGCGCAACAAATGAACTCAATAGTATTGTTTAGTGCCTAGTATTTTGCAAGGATCATCTTTGACAAATAAAGCAGAGTCTGTCACAGGGATCATTCATCCCTAACCAATGGGAGCATTTTCAAAATTTGACTTTTGACAAGAAGTGACCCCTTAATGAGTTCTAAAATTGACAAATTTCAGGTTAATTGGAGCATTTTGAAAATTTGACCTTGACCAGAAATTACCCCTCAATGACCTCTAAATTATTTAAAATGAACCCCAAAATATTGATATAATGTTCAGAGCGCTGCTATGATCATTCCTAGTCATCATTGTATCTAAGTATGGCAAAAATCTATTCATCCAATTTATATGATTTAATGCAAAATAATACAACTTTAAATGGCTATTATTTCTACAACTTTAAATGCTCGTAACTTCAGAATTAAGTCTCCTTTTGATCAATGGACTACGCCATATTTTTTCTTCCCTTCTCTTTTATATTTTTATTTCGCTCAAAAAACATATATACAAATCACAATAAAGTTACAATACGGTAATAGAAAAATATAACATACAGTATACACACCTGGGTTACATGAATAAGCACATCAATAAGTATAAAATGTATATACAATTATTACTCCTTCATAAAACTTTTCTAATTTTGTCCATTTATCAATGAATTTATACATTGTGTTGTTGCTGCTAGAGATCTGTTTCTCAAGTTTATAATGGAATTTAATTAAATATTTATATGCAAGCAATGAAGGTATTCGATTTTGATATCTGCTATCATAGATAACCTTTTTGATAAGTATTAGACCAAAAAGTGCTAAAAATCGTGAACATCACCATTTTTGGCAATTTTTGGTCGATAATTCAAAAAAATAATAAAGATTTTCAAAAACACAAAAAATTATTCCTAGGGAATTGTATGAGGTATAAATAATAAAACTAGTATGACCAAATTTGACAAAATATATTTTGAGTTATCTTTGCAGAACCTAAAATGGGTCCAAAAACGTGTTTTTTATAATTTTCTCCAAAATGGTCAATTTCATGATCATGGTTGGATTCATTGAACCCTTTTCTGCAAAATAATGTATACTTTTATATAGATTAAATGAATAATGAAGAAGTTACGGCAGTTTTATGGAGGCTGTACCTGAAGGTGCACAGCCCCCTTAATCCTATTAACAGTGTTTATGGCTGTGATAGTGGTGGTGCTATAAATTGAAAATGGAGACAAATATATTAATGAATTGCAGAAATTGGAAGCAGATTTCTTTTTAATAAATTTGATTTAAAGTTCTGTGATACTTTTTTATGACGATATAATCAAGATGGCTTCATACGGAGTCGAACTTCCATTTGACTTTAACGCACCTACACACAACAAAACCCTACGCTGCTACAATCTTGTACGACAGATCTCATATTGCGAGAAAACCGAAGTTCTTTTAGTCTGACCCATAAAGCTCAGTCGGTAGAGTATCTGACTTGCACGCACGCAGCCCGAGTTCAATTCCCCGGCGCATGCAAAGACTAATTTTCCCAACAAATTTGACCCGTTTTATTCTCCCATTAGTTTAACTAGCAAAAGCACGCCCAGGGAGTTCGGGTTATGAAAAAGAGAAAAAGAAATTGGGTGAACAATATCAAGAAAAAAATGGCATAGCTTGAATTTATGTACTATTAATCAATATCCCTTGAGGTATAATATAACAGCAAACGCTTCATTTTGTGCTGAGAGATAATCGTCTCAGATTTGGTCTGTTATTGGTATAGACGTACATAGACACCCATTTGCTCAACATTCAGTCTGTAGCTCACCTGTATTACTCTCAGGTGAAGACAAGTTCCCTTCAAAATCTCTTGTCTCTGATGACCGATCTTCTTTCTGATATTCTTCCATGTACTGCCGCACAATCCTAGACAATTTCTTTAAGCCTTCATCTTCCAGCATCTGCTCAAGTTGACTGACATCATCCTCTGAGATGATGGCCTGGTCTTCTATCTCTTGTAGGAAGTCAATACCAGAGTGAATGTGACCACTAGTGGCTTTGCTGAGGCCAAGATTAAATGCTAAAGCTTTAACATCATCCGGCCCCAGATCATCTGCAACATTCCTGAGGACTTTCCGGTAAACTAATGGTATAATAAATTTAAAATGTCATATTTCAAAATTCAATATTCTATTCCGAAACTGGACTACTTTGATTTTAAAAACAGCATATAATATTAATTAAAATCTTTGTGATTGACTTAAAGGAGCTTGTTTACAATGGAATGAGTTTTAATTATAAGAAGACGGTTATCAATTCACATGTTATCCACCACGTTTCAGTTTCATTATCAATTCAGAAATGAAATAAGAAGCAATTTATGAGCCCCCTTTCAGACGTTAGCAGAAGTTGTTTCGCAAGGGCACTTTAGAGTAACATCTGGAATAATGGGAAATTGATGATGTTTTTCAGCTAGACAGGCTGTAGACTTTACTAGCAAATAGCGTTTATTACTAGAGAAAGTATGTGATTTGTTATTTCAACTCGCATGTTTTGTTGTCAAACTTACGTACGATTTAACATTGAAAATGAAAGTTGGTTACATTATATCCTCATCTTATTTTGGGAGATTTAAGACGACAGTTTCAAATGAAAAGAAAGATAAGAACTAAAAATAAATTACAACAATTATTGAAACAAGTTGCCGTAAGCTATTTTGATCCTGAATGTTTATGCCCTTACGCGGCAGTTTAGATGGATTTGTGAACCTTTTTGATGACAATTACGACAGATACAATGACAAAAAAGGAAATAGATGACTTCTGAAATGATAGCTTTTGATGGTAGAAGATCAAGATGGAATGTTATTGCGAAAGAGTATATGAAAGCAGTTACACAGGCCTCTATGGGGAGTTCGACAACTCTGCATGTGCATGTATTCTATCGTGTGTTCTTGCCTGAGATGTCATGTAATTTCATGTTCTTTAACAAGAGAATGCTGTGTATTGAAAGGTTAATATACAAGGCTGGACTTACGCACTTATGAGCCTGCTTCCCATGCATGGTAGGTAAATTTCCCCCTACCTGACACCTGACCTCCCCCTCCCCCACCGGAGATACGCTACTGAGAGATACAAAATAACAAGTACCTGCCAAAACAAATTCACAAGTACCTGCTCCACTGGTATTTCTTTTTTCAAACTCAGACTGATAGTTCCAATACAAGAACATCCTCATTCTGCGTGTGAATTGGTAAACAAATTTGGCGACGTAAATGTCTAAAGGAAGCTACCACTCCAAATGGCTGGTCTATACCAAAATAAGTTTAAGATCCATTTGAGTAATTATTTGATGGAGTTTAGGAGCCAAAGGAGGAAGAGCAACAAAATCAGACGTCTTGTGGCCCGAGCTTATCCTCAGATGTCGGTCACAACTACAATCAAGGAAAATAATAGTTGGCACACTTGACGCAACTCATTACAACTATCCATGTACTCGCAATTGAGATCACTTGGGACATAGCACTGTTTAATAGAAAGCAAAAGTCTCCCCCTTTCTTATATCCTTCCCCATCCCCCATCGATCAATGTTGGGGGAACTGCCAATGCTTCTGATAATATGACTTGGATCAACATTGCCTCCGGGGAGAGGGGCGGGTTTTTTCCGTAATAAGGACAAAGTGTGCCAACCTTTTTTTCCTTGATTGTAGCTCTAGAGCGGTTCTAAGACGCCTACGATGACAGTTAATTGAGGGCAGCCATTTTCCGGGTGAAGCCACAGATGCTTGAAGAAGCCGTTAGCGCGGCGGTAGAATCTGAATGTTTCTTAAGAGCGGAGAAGTCTAGAAGCTTGTGCGACTCGAGAGCCAGTGATGCCTGAAGTGATGCCTCCTTTGTTGCCCCAGCGGAGCCGGACAGCGTAGGACAGCTAGAAGACCAGGTGAATGGTATGATGGATATGTTGAAGGGTCTCACGACCATTCAGCAACCTTCCGCAGCATCAAACAGTAAAAGAAACCCAACCAGGAGGAAATTATCTGCGGCGACCTCAGAGGCCTAAGGGGTAGCCGACATTGAATTAGACAGGGCCAAAGAACAAGATTTCCTAAATTTTCGTAAAAGGTTGCCCCAAAAAATTTTACAGTCAGCTCAGAAAATTCCCCCGCCTCCTCTCCCTTAGCTACGCCACTGACAAAGATATAAAACTATCAAAGGGTCGTAACCAGATTGCCAATATTGTCAAGAGAAGAATGATCCAAGGGCAGATGCCGGTTACGGTAAAGTACAACTAGACAAACGTGGAGCTGAACTCGGAGGGGAAGTCAATAGAGGATTGTGGGTGGGAGGACATATGCCGATTAAGTAGAACCAAATGTGAGCGAAAGGGTCGTCTGGAAGCAAAATGAGAAGTGATGGCTGATAGCAGAATGGAATCACCACCAAAGGACAGATTGCACATGCTGTGAGTGTATGAAGACTGCAGAGTGCTGATATCATCATGCTGACATTCAAAGAGGCACAATGGAAGAGTCGCATCACTTTGCAGATAATATACAGACCAGTTTATTTATCAATCCACAATGCTGCTAAAAGGTGTTGCACAGCACCTAAAAATTTATCGTAATTATTTTCTTATCTTCCTCAAACTTGTTAGATTTCAAATGTGTTTTGTTTTTCAAAACAGACTGAATGTACTTAACACGTTCCATGTACTTGATTCGACAATTTTTTAGATGACTTAATTTTAATAACATTATGTTACATACAACTTACCCTTTGACTTACACTCCTGGTGTGGTCCTGAGTGCTGCAAATCTCTTTGTCGAGCAGCACTTTCATGCCTTTGATTGGAAGATACAGCCATGTTAACAACTGATGCTCCTTCAATAGGTACTCTGTCGGCTACTTCAGGTGCTAGTGTGGCCGTTTTGAAAGAAATGAAGAAAATGACAATGTAAGGGTTAATAATGTCTGAACTTCAATAATGGGTAGGGTTTATTTGATTTAATCATATAGCTTTGAATTTCACATCAAGCACATGACTTTTTCAACCGATATCACACCCTAAAAGTGACATTGTGTAGTTCATAACAAAGAAATCAGGGAAATTGGATGTGAATAACATATGCTGATTATCAAATGTAAAAAAGTATAGACTACTGGCACTGACAAATGTGCAATATAATCTTCAAATATAATCGTAAATTACAATTTCATTGCAGATTTTGCTGATATCAGTTTATGAAAATTTAACGTCCATTTTGGATATGTCATCTTCAAAACTCTACAGCATAATGCCCGTGATGTTGGTAACAAAGGGAATGTGTTTAATGACTCTATAAGTGGAGTTATTCACCTTTAGTACTGTCCAGAGCGTCAAACTAGTACCATATTGAATGTTCCGTAACATTATATAGCAAACTAGTTTGACTCTCTGTGCAATATGGCTGGTCATGCAGTCCTCTCCTCACTAATTCGATTGAATAACTGTATCTAGCCTATGCTCATTTCCACCTACCCTTCAAGTTAAATTGTGATGATATTCTGGTGCACAGCTTAGGCAGAACATGAGAGATATCCTGGGATCCTCAGTTAAAGGCATATTATGTGATCTTTTCCAGGGGGCGCCTTCTATTCATGATTTGTTTTAGAAAGTAGATTTTCTTACAGATTTACATTTCTGATCATATACCATATATATTCTGAGTTACAGAGCGATACGAATCCTGGGAACCAGCAAAATGTTCTGACTAAAACTTGCACCAGCAATTGCCATTTTATTACATACAGGGGTATTCTGTCATATTGAAATGTGTGTATAGTACATGGGTTATAAATACATTAAATTGATGGACATGAAATGTACATAAAGCACACCATACCTTTTTACACACCATTGAGCTCATCTTGGAGAAAATATCTGGTTAAATTGTAATCTAATCTTTTAGTTAGAAAAATGCTCGAAGTAGTGACAACCCTAGCGAGACGGCTTGTCAACTCTGTTTAAAGAATTTTGAGACCAGCCAAGCCTGACCTACGCTATGATTAGAAAATATTATCACCCAATATAAGTTTAGTTATCGCGCGATCCAGCATACATTATTTTGAATGGACTTGTTCGAATCCTTCGTTAGACTAGAATCCACGACGCTATGGTGTATATTCAATGGACAAAATGAATTTCAAATATAAAACAAACAGTGAAACATGAATTACTCATCATATTTCAGGCTTGTAAAAAACATCATGTAACATGTGCATAACTTTTATCACAATTTGTTTTGAATTTTTTCAGCAATTCCTTTCAAACTTCAGTTAAGTCTTTAAAAATTAAAGCAGACCAAAAAAGTCACTGACAGACGACGGTGGACACAAATGGTCGTAAATTGGGAATAACTAAATGATTCCAGAAAATTCAACACAGTGTTGAATTTATTTCTTGAGTCGGAAAATCAACTCCAGTTTAGTATCATTTTATCCGTCATTTTTAACCGTTTGTTGTATCCAGCTGATATTCGTGAACGAGCCCATGTCAACCATTGTCTGGTCACTGAAATTCCAACTCCTTAAGGGGGATGTGCACCTTCGCATAGCCTCCGTAAAACTGCCGTAACTTCTTCATTATTCATTTAATCTTAAAAAAAGTATACATTTTTTTGCAGGAAAGGGTTCAATGAATCCAACTATGATCATGAAATTGACCATTTTGGAGAAAATTATAAAAAACATGTTTTTTGACCCATTTTAGGTTCTGCAAAGGTAACTCAAAATATATTTTGCCAAATTGTGTCATACTAGTTTTATTATATTCCTCATGCAATTCCCTAGGAATCGGTTTTTTTTTTAATTTTTACTTTATTATTTTTTGAATTATAGACCAAAAAGTGCTAAAAAACATGATTTTTAACCTCCAAAATCATATTTTTTGGCACTTTTTGGTCGATAATTCAAAAAATAATAAAGTAACATTTAAAAAAACAAACCGATTCCTAGGGAATTGCATGAGGAATATAATAAAACTAGTTAGATAAAATTTAACAAAATATATTTTGAGTTATCTTTGCAGAACCTAAAATGGGTCAAAAAACGTGTTTTTTATCATTTTCTCCCAAAATGGTCAATTTCATGATCATGTTTGGATTCATTGAACCCTTTTCTGCAAAAAAATGTATACTTTTATATAGATTTAATAAATAATAAAGAAGTTACTGCAGTTTTAGGGAGGCTGTACCTGAAGGTGCACAGCCCCCTTAACAATCTAAATGTGGCTTCCTATCGGCATTTGGAGTTTCAGCCCCTGATACTACTCTGCCTTAATTATAAAAGTCTTAAATAAAAGTCATATTGTAGAGTCCAACACAGCCTTATACCATGAGATATGGGATTCCAATGTATTGAAATATGTATTTGCATGATCAAAGATGAATCCTGTCATAGAAGAACTATTTGTTTGAACAGTTTTGTTCTGCTCGTGCGGAAATGCAAGCGGATATGTGCTATAATAGACCAACTAGTTTTGTTGATTATGCATTGGTGAACGGTTCATAGTACGGTACATACCTGTTCTACTGACTTGTTGAATCTGACTCCATTTCTCACGAGCCATTTCATATGTGAAGTCAATCCTATGAATCATAGTTGGATTTCCATCTTGACTCAGTTTAATGGCTCCCTGGAAACTGTCTGCACGGTTTTTCTTATCTTTTAAAAGGAACTTTATATCGCATCTTGCTCCAAGCCCCCCTAATTGTATGAGTGTATACGGAATAGTCCCAGCCATACCGTCTTCATCTTGTAGCCATGTATCTCTGGGGAAAAGATTCTTAGTCAGAACACACAAATCTTTACCAGTAGGTTGTAGGGTAAATGCCGAAGGCACTGAACACATACCACTATTGTGGGTTTTTTCTGAGTTTTCAATACTTTTCTTTTCATTGGTTTTCAATGCATATACTCTGAGTAAGTAGAACATACAAGCTCTTGGAACAACATCGACAGGATAAAGATAAGCCAAAATATCTAGTGCCAGTTCAGGAGGAAACAGCCAGTTCTTCAGCTTTGTTAATGGTGCAGTGAGGATGTCAAAGAGTGTAAAATGATTCACCCTGAATTTGATTCTTTGTCCTTCAACAATAACAAGCATATCTTGTTTGACCTCAGTACCATCATACACCTTAACCCATTGTGATTCTGTATTCTCCTGTTTGCACCAGATCTGTAGACACCTTGGGGTGATATTAAAACCAGAGTGGGACACAGACACAGTGAACGGTTTCAAGAAAGTCTGCCCATCTGGTTTACAGGAGATCACAGGGCCAAGTACGAGTTGACTATCTTGAAAGGGAGCGTGAGTTGCACTAGTGTCCACTGTTAGTGTGACATCAACACTTTCGTTGGGTGGCAGGGCGCCTTCAGGGATGTTCAGCCTCAAATCGTAGTCTTGCAATGCTATTTCACCACCTTTGTCGTCTATACGTTTTGTCTGAGTTGACACAATCTTTCTTGATGTTGCTTGTGAATGTGATGCATCATGATCTGGGAATAGTTTAGACTCTGAGGCTGCTGGTGTTGATGATTTGTCAATCGGTAAAGGACCGCCACCTGTACAAATGTAACAAATGTAACTATAAAACAAAAATGTTGCATTAGGTCCTTGTGTAAAAGTGAGTTTTATATCTCTTCTGACCCTCAGTCCAACGCAGTATTACTTTGCTTTTACATCTACACTGATGAAGAGAATGTTTTATTGATTTTAATCAATATGTGGAGCACTTGAAGTGCCATTCCAGATCCTTTTAAAGCACCATACTCATCCAGCTTACATGTTGTTGATTGCAAGGTGGAGAAATAAAAACACACACAGAAGTAAGTGTGTTTGACAGAGAACATCTCCATATATTTCAATGCAAAATGATCTCTTAGTCGAATCGAAAACAAAATTACTGTTTCCTAATTCATATCATTCTTGTTATTAAGAACCATTGGAAATGGTAACTGGTAAAAAAATGTATGTGTTGAATAACTTCTCATCAATGTACCTATATATACAGCCTTCAACTTGAACAGGTGCATCTAAATTCAGATCATGGAATTAATATCCCAGCCAACACGTATGCATGGCCCCATGTGGGCCCTTTATGGGCTCCATATGAGCCGGGCCACATTGGACCCTTAATATTTTGGCCACTTTGTCCTAAAGGGGCCCATGCGGGTTGGCCCCCATGGGTCCAATGTTCGATTTGCATGGGTTTAACTAGGGCCAATATTATTAAGGTTTTAAATGGGCTTGCCCTTATATTTGGTAATTAGTGAATTATTTACATTCAAACACAAATAAATGACTGGCAATTGTAAGAACAATTCAACCATTTGGCTTTTCTCCCCCAACATTATTCATGTGTACAGTTTTTGGTGAAATAATATTCTTACTTGCCATTTAATTATGAAATGGTTCATGTTGCAGATTAAATCATTTATTGAAATGTATAAATATACAATCCAATGTGTTACGAAACCAATATAACCAGCCTCAGTGCGCATGTGTTGAATTGCCCTGATGTAACCACAATGTTAGGAAAAAGTGTTTGAACACTTTGCAGGTGTAATGTAAGGTGTTCCCCCTTCCCCCTGATCAACGTTGAATCCCACAATTTGCCCACCATCAGCACAGGGCCTAGCAACATTGATCGGTGGGGAAGGGGGAGGGATGTGAGTAAGGGATACTTCAGGCTACCAGAAACAAGTTTTGATTTTCATGTGACTCAATTAGCGTGCCTGTTATGGTCCAATAAGCATGGCAATTAGGGTCAGTGTTCGAACACCTTTTTTCTATGATTGCATGTGGGGCCCATGTGGTCAGCCTATATGGGACCTTGATAGGTTTACCCAAACGTAGCCCATTATGGCCCTTGATAGGTTTACCCAAACGTAGCCCATTATGGCCCTTAAACCCATAAGGGACCCATGTGGTCAGCCTATATGGGACCTTTATAGGTTTACCCAAATGTAGCCCATTATGGCCCTTGTAAAACTCATATGGGACCCATGTGGTCAGTCTATATGGGACCCTTATAGGTTTACCCAAACGTAGCCCATTATGGCCCTTGTAAAACCCGTATGGGGCCCATGGATCTGTGCTGGCTGGGATTTGATCCTTGACGTATAACACTACATAACTCATTTGCTTATTTTATCTATTTCACAAGTAATTTGACCAAGAAAATGACACAAAAAGCATAACAATTCATTTCATGCCAACTTAGTGTGTCAGACTGACATATATGTAGCCACCACATACCGTAGGATAACTCTGCAAATGTCTTACAATGAACCGTCGCATGCACGCCATATTGGACAATGGTAAATATTGATCTTATATTAAACAAACTGTAACTTTTAAATACATAGACAACTTCCGAAACAGCCATTTTTCTGCCAAGGATTATTGTCACTCTGATGAAGTTTTCCAACTATAGGCTTCACGATTATAATTATTGATAACGAATCTGATAACTGTCTGCATTTAGTATGGACATGTCAGGGATGCACCGTTAGATCTCCAGGAGGCATTGGATTTTCTTTGAGAGCAAATTCTCTTTTCAGTGAAAAAAAATGCAACATACATAAAGGGAAAATATAACTCACCTAAAGCTTCAAAACCATTGACATCCTGAAGGGAAGAAATGTGCCTGCTCTAGCCATGGGAAAACACTTAGCCCCCTGTGGTTGTTTATAAAAAAAACACCTTTCACCCTCAACCCCTCCTCCTGATATATAATGTTGCACCCCTTATAAGCACAATGTGATTCATTACCTGAAGCCAAATTTGTAGTAGTCGGTTGGTGTTCCACAAGGTTCTTAGTACGAGGCGTGTCCTGCCTTCTTCCCTCCTGAATAAGACAAACATGTATAACTTACACAAGTGATTTAAACATAATATTTATATTATATCTAAATACTTGTGCAAAACATTACTAGGTCTTGTTAATTAAAAGTAATTAATGGTAATTACCAACCCCCGGTGTTACAAAAGACAAAGCTAATATTCTAAACCTAATTCTTGTCCTGAGATGTTCTCCCCTTTCCGCACCTTCCATTGACTACAAATTTTCTGTGCAAGTCCGTATGGATCCTACGATGAACCACTTTATGTTTGATTTTCTTAATTTGGGTTAGATTTCATGAAATTTGAGGTTTTCTACCCCGTTGCTACGTTATTGCTATGCGCCGCGTATATGCTGGGCACGCCATGGTGATGGCCGGCACACCGCACAAGTAATCGGGCGATCGCCAGCGCACACGTAATCAGGCGATTGCTGGCGCACGCTTAATCGGGCAATTACCGGAACACACATAATGGAGCAAACCGTAAGGTGCATACGCGTTATGTGAGCATGTGTGCCCTAGCCGAATCAGCGTTAGACTCATAATCATAAGGTTGCGAGTTCGAGCCCCGCTAGGATCAACATGTTTATATCCTTGGGCAAAGGTATTTAGTCTCAATTGCCTCGTCAACCCAAGCAAAAATTGGGTAGCTGCTATCATCGAAAAAGTGCGCCTAGCCGGCTGCCAGATAGATGATGTAAATGGCAGCGATAATAATTAGCCAATGTAAAGCGCTTTGAGATGGTGTTCCACACGGTGTAAAGCGCTATATAAAAACCAACTATTATTATTATTATTACTTGGGTACAGTTGCGTATATAAAATAATTTATTTGTCTGGTTGGCAGATATTATTGTCAAGTATCACATCCATCCATCAAACAAAACAATTAAAACAATTAGTATACCAGCTGTACAGGGATGCAAAAAGTGCGGGAGCGGGGAGCACCGCTCCTAGGATGCAACGGCTACAATTGAGGAAATCATGCCAGTGTCAAAAAAAAGGAGGAAGGAAAGAGGAAAAAGAGGGAAGAGGAAAAAGAAAAGGGGAAAAAGGAGAGAAATGAGAAAGAGGAAAAGGGGAAAAGAAGAGGAAAAGGATGAAAATAAAAGCAAGGAAGGGAAGGGGAAAAGGAAAAAAGAAGGAAAAAAGAAAAGAGAGGAAAAGATGACGATTAGGGCAGGGCAAAGCTAGATTCAATTTGAAGTGAGGCAATGAAGCCACAAACTTATGTATGTGGATGGAATGTATACATACATTATACCAACAAGGAAATCTCAAGACCTTCAAGGAATTCAATGAATGTACCAGTTGAACATAGAAATAAGTACAATACAATACAACTCATATTTGAGGAAATTACCAATATCATTAGGGCAGGTAGTCAGTGAAAAACAGTGAAAATAAGACAAAATCGAGTCGTGAAGATGGAAGAAATAACGGAGCATTGAGGAAGGTTATACAACGAGGGTTCAGAGCCATATGAAATTCAATTTATCAATTCAGCATTAAAAATTGAAGGAATAACTGTTGAGGACGACCTGGAAAACATTGAGGAAATATTGGATTAATGAGATATAAAGAAGTACCATAAGCACCAAACAAGTTGGAAGGTAGAATAGTTTGAGGACATGGAATCATCAACAACAAGAGGCCTAACACTGGAAAACAAATGTACTCGTTTTGGTCAAAAGTACTCGTTTTAAAGACCCCAGTTCTATGGGGAATTAGCCTTTGTTCCTTCTTTGTACTGGTCATGTAATACCCTTGAATCCTCTTTAAATTGAACAAGAAAAGAAGCATGAAAACGAGTAGTTATGTCCCAATTGGGTGCATTGATATAGGATATTAGAAGCAAGATATACTAACTTTGTGTGCGGCAACAAGCACTAAGGGATAATAGGGTAGTACGTGTTGCCAGACAGTGCTTTGTTATCCATTTCACACAACAAGTGTCATGACAAGTCGATTGTGACTGCTAGAAACACTCAAGAGGTTCTATTGTCTGGGTCAATTGTTCAAGTGGGTTGTTTGCTGATGGTAGATAAAACAGATGATGGGCCTAGACAGCTGTCTAGACAGTGTGCATTTTGCTATCAGAAATGGTTGTATGAAGTACTCCTATTGATGCTCGATTCATTGCTCCTATTGCTGTGTCAATAGGAGTAGCCAGTGGTCTCTTTACTCTCTTCATATCCATGCGAGTGATGTGACGATGAACATGATGAAGAACAGCCTCACAGAAAAGAAGGCAGCACAACAAGATAAGTGGCCTTTTTTGAACAACATGTGGCCACTACTGCTATATTCAAAATGAATTCCTTCCAGGTACTCCTATAAATCTGCAGCCTAAAGTGAGATATGTGACAAGAAATGATCGATTCAATAGCGAGAATGCCCTGCCTGGTTTGCTCAATTCAAAGAGAGATCTCTAAGATTTTCTAGAAACTTTTGTGTCCTGATTCGATGAAGACGAGCAACAGCTGACTGAGTATGTGCGCACACTAACAAGCTACACAGATCTTGCTGAAAATGCCAGCAAGTGTGGCGAAGAACTCTTTGTAACCAGAGTATTGGCCAAGAGGAATTTCTGGGATGCATGTAGCTCCATAATAGTCAGCTTGGAAGTTGACCAATCAACAATGATCAATCAAGCTAAAATGTTCTTGTACAGACTTCACTCAATGATCAAGTGTGGGAGTAAATCAAAGTTATCGGACAAGCAAGTTATTGGTAACTTCGATCTGCAAAGATCAAGCCTTGTATGATCTCATTCCAGATTTCCTCCACTGTGTTCTAAGTGCTTCTCAAGGGAGCAGTTGAATCACTAGTTGAATCAATGGGAAGCAAATTAGAACACCATAATAGACCAGAGAGAAAATTGTCCCCTGAGGGTGGGTGTCAATGAAGCCGTTTTTGTGGCGTACAATGGACCTGAAAACCACCATTGTAAAAATGTGCTGAGGAAAGCCTTAGATAGACATTTTGATGGGAAAAGCTGGCACTTCGTTACGTCTTACAGTGTGAAACCTCATAGAGTTTCACAAGCTGTTGATAAAATCCAACAACAACGCATGCAGTTTCCAATAATGTACTTAACCCAGGGAGGTAGATAGGCTATTAAGCTAATTTCTGTGACAAAACATATTAATATTATGTTAACATTCTTACTTTTGAAGTGCTGCAGAAGCTATTTTATGTTACCATGGTTACGGTTTGATTGAGGAAATCTTGAACCTTAGGACCATGCTCCTGAGGAAGAAATGACTTTTTGCACCCCTGAATTACCAGCAACACACCCTATCATACTTTCATCTTTTGGGAGGATAAACTAGATTAATAACGCATTATACAGATAACCAAAATGCCATGATTCAATGCATGCATCAAGGTCAAATGGCTGTTTCAAATCGTGCACAATTGTTTTGATTCGCCCTGTATAAGCAATAAATGATCCTTTGCCCACCACGGAATAATTTCCTGCAGCGCCAAACCAAATGTATAGCCGCCACTTTTGCAATGATTGATTAGGCCTGCGATTAAAGCAATTGAAAATCTCACTTGTAATCGAGTGTTTTATTATTTTCTCAATAATTGAGGAGACCTGTAGTCAGGGGGGTTGGTGGCATGGAACAACTAAGGGAGGGGAGGGCTGATAATGTGTTACACCTTACTCGTTTTTTTCTCGAGGAACCAACACATAAAACGCGAAAATCAAGGTTTGAGCACCCAACTTATTTTGCAAAGCCTATAGAAAATTCTAGAAAGGTAATGAATCGTTTGAAAGAAACAGGCCATAAAGTCTCTCCTACGGACGGCCTGAAATGTGTTGTATGATTGAATTATAGTTAAACCATTAACAATAATGGTTACCAACCTAAGTCAAACTTTGCTCCAGCCTCCAATAATACTGCCAGAGTTTCACTATTTCCCCGCCTAACAGCATGATGAAGGGCAGACATGCCATACAAAGCAGTATGGTACATATTAATAGATACAATTATAATGTGTTGTAATGATTTAATTATAGTTAAACCATTAACAATAATTATAGTTACCAACCTTATCTATTAAGTCAACATTTGCTCCAGCCTCCAATAATACCTTCATAGTTACACTATTTCCCCATCTACGAGCATAATGAAGGACAGACATGCCATACTGTGATGTAAAAGTATAAGAAAACAAAGCGGTATGGTACATATTAATAGATTATAATGTGTTGTATGATTTAGTTATAGTTAAACCATTAACAATAATAGTTACCAACCTTATCTATTAAGTCAACCTTTGCTCCAGCCTCCAATAATACCTTCACATTTTCACTATTTTCACTCGTAGCAGCATGATGAAGGACAGACATGCCACAAGAAAACAAAGCAGTATGGTACATATTAATAGACACAATTATAATGTGTTGTATGATTTAATTAAAAATTAAACCACTAACAATAATAGTGACCAACCTTATCTATTAAGTCAACCTTTGCTCCAGCCTCCAATAATACCTTCACAGTTTCACTATTTCCACTCTTAGCAGCATGATGAAGGACAGACATGCCATACTGTGATGTAAACGTATAGGAAAACAAAGCAGTATGGTACATATTAATAGAGCAAACTATGATACGTGTTGTAATGATTTAATTATAGTTAAACCATTAACAATAATAATGACCAACCTTATCTAGTAAGTCAACCTTTGCACCAGCCTCCAATAATACCTTCATAGTTTCACTATTCCCACTCTTAGCAGCATAATGAAGGACAGACCTGTCACCCTGTGATGTAAAAGTATAAGAAAACAAAGCAGTATGGTACATATTAATAGAAACAATTATAATGTGTTGTAATGATTTAATTAAAGTTAAACCATTAACAATAATAGTGACCAACCTTATCTATTAAGTCAACATTTGCTCCAGTCTCCAATAATACCTTCACAGTTTCACTATTTCCACTCTTAGCAGCATGATGAAGGACAGACATGCCATACTGTGATGTAAAAGTATAGGAAAACAAAGCAGTATGGTACATATTAATAGATGCAATTATAATGTGTTGCATGATTTAGTTATAGTTAAACCATTAACAATAATAGTTACCAACCTTATCTATTAAGTCAACCTTTGCACCAGCCTCCAATAATACCTTCACAGTTTCACTATTTCTCCACATAGCAGCATAGTGAAGGACAGACATGCCATACTGTGATGTAAAAGTATAGGAAAACAAAGCAGTATGGTACATATTAATAGATACAATTATAATGTGTTGCATGATTTAGTTATAGTTAAACCATTAACAATAATAGTGACCAACCTTATCTAGTAAGTCAACCTTTGCTCCAGCCTCCAATAATACCTTCATAGTTTCACTATTTCTCCACATAGCAGCATAATGAAGGACAGACCTGCCACCCTGTGATGTAAAAGTATAGGAAAACAAAGCAGTATGGTACATATTAATAGAGCAAATTATGAAATGTGTTGTAATGATTTAATTAAAGTTAAACCATTAACAATAAAAGTTACCAACCTTATCTAGTAAGTCAACCTTTGCACCAGCCTCCAATAATACCTTCACAGTTTCACTATTTCCACTCTTAGCAGCATAATGAAGGACAGACATGCCATCCTGTGATGTAAAAGTATAAGAAAACAAAGCAGTATGGTATATATTAATGGATACAATTATAATGTGTTGTATGATTTAATTAAAATAAACCACTGACAATAATAATTACCAACCTTATCTAGTAAGTCATTATTTGCTCCAGCCTCCAATAATACCTTCACTGTTTCACTATTTTCCCTTATAACAGCAAAATGAAGGGCAGACCTGCCAACCTGTGATGTAAAAGTATAAGAAAACAAAGCAGTATGGTACATATTAATAGAGCAAATTATGAAATGTGTTGTAATGATTTCATTATAGTTAAACCATTAACAATAATAATTACCAACCTTTTCTAGTAAGTCAACCTTTGCACCAGCCTCCAATAATACCCTCACAGTTTCACTATTTCCACTCTTAGCAGCATAATGAAGGGCAGACATGCCATCCTGTGATGTAAAAGTGTAAGAAAACAAAGCAGTATGGTACATATTAATATATACATTTATAATGTGTTGTAATGATTTTATTAAAATTAAACCACTAACAATAATAATTACCAACCTTATCTAGTAAGTCAACCTTTGCTCCAGCCTCCAATAATACCTTCACATTTTCACTATTTTCACTCGTAGCAGCATGATGAAGGACAGACATGCCACAAGAAAACAAAGCAGTATGGTACATATTAATAGACACAATTATAATATGTTGTATGATTTAATTAAAAATTAAACCACTAACAATAATAGTGACCAACCTTATCTATTAAGTCAACCTTTGCTCCAGCCTCCAATAATACCTTCATAGTTTCACTATTTCCACTCTCAACAGCATAATGAAGGGCAGACATGTCAACCTGTGATGTAAACGTATAGGAAAACAAAGCAGTATGGTACATATTAATAGAGCAAATTATGAAATGTGTTGTAATGATTTAATTAAAGTTAAACCATTAACAATAAAAGTTACCAACCTTATCTAGTAAGTCAACCTTTGCACCAGCCTCCAATAATACCTTCACAGTTTCACTATTTCCACTCTTAGCAGCATAATGAAGGACAGACATGCCATCCTGTGATGTAAAAGTATAAGAAAACAAAGCAGTATGGTATATATTAATGGATACAATTATAATGTGTTGTATGATTTAATTAAAATAAACCACTGACAATAATAATTACCAACCTTATCTAGTAAGTCATTATTTGCTCCAGCCTCCAATAATACCTTCACTGTTTCACTATTTTCCCTTATAACAGCAAAATGAAGGGCAGACCTGCCAACCTGTGATGTAAAAGTATAAGAAAACAAAGCAGTATGGTACATATTAATAGAGCAAATTATGAAATGTGTTGTAATGATTTCATTATAGTTAAACCATTAACAATAATAATTACCAACCTTTTCTAGTAAGTCAACCTTTGCACCAGCCTCCAATAATACCCTCACAGTTTCACTATTTCCACTCTTAGCAGCATAATGAAGGGCAGACATGCCATCCTGTGATGTAAAAGTGTAAGAAAACAAAGCAGTATGGTACATATTAATATATACATTTATAATGTGTTGTAATGATTTTATTAAAATTAAACCACTAACAATAATAATTACCAACCTTATCTAGTAAGTCAACCTTTGCTCCAGCCTCCAATAATACCTTCACATTTTCACTATTTTCACTCGTAGCAGCATGATGAAGGACAGACATGCCACAAGAAAACAAAGCAGTATGGTACATATTAATAGACACAATTATAATATGTTGTATGATTTAATTAAAAATTAAACCACTAACAATAATAGTGACCAACCTTATCTATTAAGTCAACCTTTGCTCCAGCCTCCAATAATACCTTCATAGTTTCACTATTTCCACTCTCAACAGCATAATGAAGGGCAGACATGTCAACCTGTGATGTAAACGTATAGGAAAACAAAGCAGTATGGTACATATTAATAGAGCAAATTATGAAATGTGTTGTAATGATTTAATTATAGTTAAACCATTAACAATAATAATTACCAACCTTATCTAGTAAGTCAACCTTTGCACCAGCCTCCAATAATACCTTCACAGTTTCACTATTTCCACTCTGAGCAGCATAATGAAGGACAGACATGCCACCCTGTGATGTAAAAGTATAAGAAAACAAAGCAGTATGGTACATATTAATAGATACAATTATAATGTGTTGTATGATTTTATTAAAATTAAACCACTGACAATAATAATTACCAACCTTATCTATTAAGTCAACCTTTGTTCCAGCCTCCAATAATACCTTCACAGTTTCACTATTTCCACTCTTAGCAGCATAATGAAGGGCATACATGCCATCCTGTGATGTAAAAGTGTAAGTAAACAAAGCAGTATGGTACATAGTAATAGATACAATTATAATGTGTTGTAATGATTTTATTAAAATTAAACCACTAACAATAATAGTTACCAACCTTATCTAGTAAGTCAACATTTGCTCCAGCCTCTAATAATACCTTCACAGTTTCACTACTGATTCTCCACCTAACAGCATCATGAAGGGCAGACATGCCATACTGTGATGTAAATAGATAAGAAAACAAAGCAGTATGGTACATATTAATAGATACAATTATAATGTGTTGTAATGATTTTATTAAAATTAAACCACTAACAATAATAATTACCAACCTTATCTAGTAAGTCAACATTTGCTCCAGCCTCCAATAATACCTTCACAGTTTCACTATTTTCCCTTATAACAGCATAATGAAGGGCAGACCTGCCATCCTGTGATGTAAAAGTATAAGAAAACAAAGCCGTATGGTACATATTAATATATACATTTATAATGTGTTGTAATGATTTTATTAAAATTAAACCACTAACAATAATAATTACCAACCTTATCTAGTAAGTCAACATTTGCTCCAGCCTCCAATAATACCTTCACAGTTTCACTATTTTCCCTTATAACAGCAAAATGAAGGGCAGACCTGCCAACCTGTGATGTAAAAGTATAAGAAAACAAAGCAGTATGGTACATATTAATATATACATTTATAATGTGTTGTAATGATTTAATCCCTTTTAATCTCTTAAGTCAACATTTGCTCCAGCCTCCAATAATACCTTCACAGTTTTATTTCACTTATCCCACTCCTAGCAGCATAATGAGTGGCCAGTGGGGGCACAGTTTGTACGTCCCCGTACACTCCCCCGCATAGCCGGGCACCATATTTGTACATTTGCGTACAGTCCCCCCGCATGGTCCCCGCTATGTCCCGGGTCCCCAGGGGCCAATCCAAATTATAAAATGGGTTGTATGATTTAATAAATAGAACCATTAACACATAGTTAACAACCTTATCTCAAGTTAACCTAAAATATTACATTGTAATGTGGGTCAGTTTTTACTATGATTGAACTTACAAAATCTTTGTAATTAACTTCAGCTCCTTGTAATAGATCATGCACCAGACTACTACTACTATCGCCATGACGTACAGCATAGACAAGATTTTGGCTTCTTTCTAAATTAAATGTAAAAATACACAAAAATAAATATTTAGTGAAAACCAGTCCAAAGGAAGTGACAGAGAGGTTAGGGTATGTATATAAATGAACTATACACCTGGAAAAAAGTATCGCACCGCTGGTTTTTTGTTGAAAAGTGCAAATGTGGCCTCAAATTTTGCCACCATGGTATTTCCCATTTTGGACAACATTTGCTTGGCGGTATTTACCTCACGGTATTTGCTTTACAGGCTGGTATTTACCGGCTGGTATTTATCGGCTGGTATTTACCGGCTGGTATTTACCGGCTGGTATTTACCGGCTGGTATTTACCGGCTGGTATTTACCGCCTGCTTACCGCCCAGTATTTACCGCCTCATGAAGTACCTGCCAACCCTGCCTGAGTGCCGAATGCTTATTTATTTTAATATTACCAAACATACAGAAATTTCGACTACCGTCCCACTAATAAACTCCTTTGTTTCATGCTTTAAAACAGCTTTTGTGTTTGTACTGGCCTTGGAATGGCGATCGGTCATTCATGTTATTGTATTTCATGACCTGTAAAATCTGACTTTGTTTGTTTCGACCAAGCATCTTTTCCTATTGCACTGGTACTTGTTGATCAGAGGTTGAAAAAATTACACCTAATCAATTAATAAAAAGCCTACCGAATGCTTGTTTGTTTTTATACTAAAGTGCTCAACAAAAGAAAGTCGTACATTTTGCTTTGGTCATTTTTTAAATCTATAAAACGTCTATGAAATTTTATATACCAGCACACATATTGATCGCTGCGCATTTCCCCTCAATGTGTGATCAATTGCCCACCGGTCAATCCTGGTTATAACAGTGTCACACAGGGTGAACCTCACACACACACCCATTTTCCTCCCACGTAGTGTATTAAAAATGTGACTTTTGAAAAGAAAAGAAAAAAGTGACTAAAGTTATTTATATGGCACTATTTATATGGCACCAATCATGGTATCAAAATGTGCCTAAAAGATTCATCTGTTTGGTGAAAAAATAATCGAAAATTACTTTAAATTACCTAAACAAAGTGTACAACTTTCTTTTGTTGAGCACTTTACTAAAAAACATGCGAAAGTTTCGACTACCATGCTGCTAATCAACATCCGCCTCCGAAACAATTCTAGAGCCTATGAATATTACGAGGTTGACAACAACAAACACGGTGTGGCGTCTGCTAAACATCTGCTGATGATATTCACGAGCTTTGGGACCGTTCATTATTTATGCTGGAGGAGGTTGGGTAAAATGTAGGGGAGTCATGTAACTTTCATAAAAGGTTCAAAAAGAAGAAAGTCTCCCCTAAAATTAGTTCACGTTTTATAGCATAACTCCACACACAAGTATATGTTTTAAAAAATTGAAACATTTATAAAAGGGAATGTGCTTGGCTACCCATAGAAAGTTTCCACTTTTCAATGTCGTGTTCACTTTTCTTATAGTCAAATTTCCCCAAAATTATATTTTCAGAAAACTGATACTTTTTAAGATCCTGCACAATTAAGTTACAAAAATTGTCTCCAGTAATTTTTTTATATTAATTTCAAGTGTCTTTATTTCAATTAAAAAGAAAGTCTCTTCTTTCTTTAGGCCAAAACAATTCAATACTTTGTCTCAGCACCTTTTGGCTATGTATAAAGACGTCTTTCCACTTTCTGGCTTCGAAATCACCATAGAAATGTATACACCATGTACATGATTAATCGGAAAAGTGTAAACAATACGCTAGGTGGTATAACATGATGGCTTTTGTAGCGTGCACAAAACAAATAGTAATAAGTAATAAGAATTTATATTACACTGAAATACAACCATGACAATCAGATGTAATACCAATCATTTTAAGCCTCGAACCAGCTACGGAAAGTATCAAACCACCTAAACAAAACACATGCTTTTTGGACCCCTATTTTGGTGGAGGGTGAATTGTTATGACAATTACGTCTGAATGATCGCATTATCTTGGGATAAATGATGTCATTCAAAACGACCAATCACTCATCAGTGAGTTAAACGTCATATTTGAATATGACGTCATCCAGTCATGTGACCATCCACTTCCCTCCACTTTCCCTCCACCATCCTTCACGCAGATGGGGGTTCCAATCACCCTCGCCATACTGCTAGCAATGACAAACTAATACAGATAAGTAGTGTAAAATGTAGTGTTGTTCAGCATATCTGTAATACATACTCTGCATGTACTGTGTACCCGTCACCTGCTGTATTTATTATGTGTTCATGATTTTCGATTAATTAAACATTTCATTGATGTATACAAAAAGTCCCTGACCAGGCGTTTTGATGTTAGCTAATCCAAAATCAATAAATTGTGCAAACAATCTGAGGTATACATTTAATGAGCAAATTTCGTCTCTGCATGTAGTTCGGTACCTCAATCATAAAAGTCGAGTGTATAGTTTTAAGTTATGATTGTTTCAATGACCATATAACTACCATCAAAATTGTTGCACTAATATTGGGTTTCTATGGGATATCATTGCTTAGTATGTGATTACGCATTGAAAATGTGTGTGTGCAGACTCCCTTTCGATGCCTGTTACCCATTCATCCAGATACCTGACTGGTTCAGATAGCACACAGTGGACAATAAATATAAATCAATGGTATCCCAGAGGAAACCAATTCTAGTTCAACATTTTTGTCGTTAGCCGTGGTCATTGAAACACTCATAACTACAAAACTATCCACTTGATTTTTATGAATGAGGTATCAAACTTCGGAGAAGACATTTGCTTATTAAATGTATATCTCAGAATGTTGGTACCGATCATTGATTTTGGATTAGCCATTGCAACATCAAAGCACCTGGTCAGGGACTTTTTGTGTTAGGTATATCAGTGGCGGATCCAGGATTAAAATTTACGGGGGGCTGACACAAAAAAAAATCGTAAAATGTCCCCATTTTTTGTTGCTGTCAGCTCGTGAAATTCTGCTAAGTGGGGGTGGGGGTGGGGGGGGGGGGGGGGGTATCGATGTGGTTGACCCAAAACCCGCAAAAAACAAATCGCAGGGTACAAGTGGCAAATGTACCGACGGAACCTACCTATGTCTCTGAAAAAGGTAAAGTGGTACACAAAAAAGTATATTGTCAAATTTTACGGGGGCGCCCGCCCCCTCCACCGTATCCGCCACTGTATATATGCAGTAATAGAAATACCCTAATGACTGTCAACCCGGGGTTGATGATCATGTGTTTCTCGGCTCTATTAAAAAATATTGTGTGTACTGATCATAGTAGTATTTCTTTAAATTGCTTTATTCCGTAATAATAAGAGGAATTAAAATCATGTCTTGGCCAGTTCACCCCTCGCTAGTCTAGTGGTTGAGTTATGTGCCTTACAATGTAGAGGTTCATGTATCGATTCCCACTAGGACCACTTTTTCAACTGGTTTATTTCTTTTTGTAAAAGTTAGGGTTAGAAATATTCATAAGTCCACAAAGTATGTAGTTCCTACCTAGTCAACCCCGGGTGGAAAGTCATGTGGGTATTTCCATCGCTGCATATATATATATGTATAAACACTTATTCATTTATTTATCTAGCGATTTAATTAAATAAATAATTAATATATTCATGAATAATTAATATATAAACCAACTGGCAACTCTGAAGATGATGTTTCTGCGCGCCAAAGTGGATCATTGCCATTCTGATGAAATCCTCCGATGTATGAGAATGAAATATTAATATGTGAGTATTATATTGGTTTTGTCAAGCATATTGTTTACTTCAATTCATTTATTTATTTATCTATTTATTTACTCATTATTAATTATTAATAAATATTTCGATGTGGTTTAGCTGATAAACTTATCATTTTATGAATAAAAATATCACATTGAGTTTTAATTCGTATTACACAAACTATTAACTTAAATTATTATAATACATTGTTTAGATGTTCAAAACTATTATAAAGCTTTTATTTGGCATACATGAAATGCCATAAGTTTAGCATGCTCATAGATTTTTTTAATTTAATCTGTCATAGTCTGAATGTCACAACCAGCCCATACCAAGCGTGTTCAGGTTATTGAGAAAATAAATCATAATATATACATGTGTGCATAACACACTGGATTCAAAATAGCGTGTTAACTCTAATAATGCATGAATGGTATGAATGGGCACTTCTCATCCCCTTAGGCGTGTTAGGTATACTTGTCTCAGATAAATATTAAATAAAAGTAACATAGACAAAACAAAACGCCATGCTATGATAGGATCTAAACCCATAACCTCTGTTTTCATAAACTAAGGAAGAAAGAACCATTATATAGTAAGTTAAACATGTCACTACTCTCTAAATCAGAATTTTAAAATGCTTTATATTTCTTATTCTAAGCATTTTTAACACAGGGAATATCGCCCTAAAGCTGTTTATATGCACGAAAAGAATCTAATTTTGATTGAAATGACACGGAATAACAACACTATTTGAGGACATCTTTTTTCTTTCGTACACACTTTGTTTTGTCGATTAACATCCACAGCCTATCGCTTGAACGATGGGTACGCGATCCAAAAGTCATAGTTATGCCATTGTTATGAGTCAATTAGCATCAATTCATTTCATGTAGTGACTTGGGTCATTTCAATTCATTTCTTGTTATGACTTGAGTCAAGCTATGCAATTGTATGTTATGAGTCAAGTCAAGTCATTTATTATAGCTAGCAAGTCCGATACATTTGTTAAGTTATAAAGTCAAAAAACTTATTATGGTATTATGGTTGGGAAAGAGGAACGTTAGGCAATATTGGTAACAGTGGACTTTTCCCAAATTTTCCACATTTTGGACCTTTCTGGTGGTGATGGCAGGTTGGACCTATCGGTTCCTGGTGCAGGTATCACATGCCCCCCACCCACACCCCCCCCCCCCCCCCCCTCCTTGAACATCAGTCCTTATCAATTGTCCAATTTAAGACTTGTAAGCTTATATCCAATGAAGGTAGGCCTAGTTATGGTGGCGGCAGGTAATATGCTTATCAGACTGATACTTCCCCCTACTACCCCTTCCCTGATATCAGACCTAATCAATCAACATACTATCTTGAGGGGTCTTAGACTTGTAAGCATACCCAATGAAGGTAGCGGTGGCGGCGGTATACTCCCCCCCCCCCCCCGATAATATTACCCAACCACCCCCACTTCCCCCTCCCGTAATATCATACCTAATCAATCAACCTAACTTGAGGTGGTCTAAGACTTGTAAGTTGTAAGCATATCTAATTAAGGTAGCGGTGGCAGCGATATACTACCCCCCCCCCCCCCCCCCCCCACACACAACTACTACCCTACCCTCCCCTAATATCAGACCTAATCAATCAACATACCTTGAGATGTTCTAAGACTTCTAAACTTATCCAATAATGAAAGCCCATCCAAATCCAATGAAGGTGGCGGTGGCGGTGGTAGTCTCTTAACCTGTTTGACACCCATCATGCCCATGGTAGTCCTGATAGCTACAGTGAAAATAGAAATATTAGATGCTATGAGGGGATCAGAAAAGAATGGTCCTGGAAAGAGGGGGTTTGGTCCTTGAAAGTGGGGGTGGGGGGGTGAGATATTTTAAAAATTCAATTTTTTTAAAATCATTTTTGATTTCAGCTCATTCTGCCGATGGCCCGCTATTGCCCAGATACTCTAACATAAAGGGGGGATAACAAAAATTGTCCCTAAAGAGGGGGGGGGGAATAAAAAGGTGGGTTTTTTTGGGGGGGGGGGGGGGGGGGTAACAAAAATTATGTCCAAAGCTTGAACTTTTCCAACACCCACCAATGTATTTATGATTACTCCCTATATTTGTGGGTACAGTACAGTATGGGACCTTTAGAACGGACCTTAAAACAGGGTTGTTTGTCACCCACATCATAGACCCAGAAGATTCTTTTAAGAATTGTTAAAACAATTCAGCACATTTTGATTTCTTGTTTTCCAGCCCTAAACATATCAGAATGGACCTCAAAACCCAGGGGGGGCACTGACATTGAAAAGGGGTAAATAGGTATGTGCCGCCCTTTTTCACCCTTTTCTGCTAGCTCTTAAGACCCCCTTTTGAGCCTGCATTAAAAAAAATTAAAGACCCCATTTTATTGAAATTTCAACAATCTCGAACATTTTAGTTCTATAAAGCCCCATTTTTTTGAAAAAATTGCGTTCTAAAACCTAAAATTTGTGGGATAGGGGCGGATAAATCGTTGGATTAGGAACAAAGCCACTCGCATACTAAACATACGACTACGAGGGTCATTCAATAAGTTCTTCCTCCGACCTCATAACTTTGCTGTTATATATATGTCAGTCTTATGAAATATTCCAGATTGTGGCTTTGAATCTCAGCTACAAATTTATAGTAAATTGGTCTGAGTACTGGTTTTACTTTTCTGGAGATGTAGGGGTGTTGGGGTGCTTGTTTGTTTGTTTGTTTGTTTGTTTGTTTCTCTCTTTCTTTCTTTGTTTCTGAATTTCAAAAGACCAACACCACAGATATCTAAATCTGTCACCAACATGCATGTTGATGGATACTCGTTTAAAATAACCCGCCAAATGTATAGCTCATTCTTGATCTGTAACACATATTGAAGGTCGTTATGATTTTGATCCAAAAATCAGACTAGTAAAAGACACATTGTTCTTTGAATAAAAGAATTGATAGTGTGAGGCCCATTCAGTGCAATCTATACAATATACCCCCAACTAACCTTCACACTTCGCATCTAGCGCCATATTCAACTTTTTAAGCACGCGAGACTGAGTCCCCTCTCTGCGTAACGACTCTGTGAACGTCAGAAACGCTCGCGGTCCACCATGCGCTATCAGTTCGTCGATAAGTTTGCTGACTTGAGCAGATGTGGCCATCTCTTGTTTGATAATCTGCTCGCCTTCGAGGCTCAGGATGCGTTGTTGTCGCAGGTACGTTAAGTGTCTGGAGGGATGAATCCTTGTACTCAGGTAGGCCCGGTGTTCTTCCAGTACCTATATAATAATGATTCAAATAAACAACATTTCGATCATTTGCATATAACCTTACACTACTCCTGCCCCCACAAAATAGGGACAGCGGTCCCAAATAGGTCGTCCGTTTATATGGTTAGTTTGGTTGCAATTGTACTTCATCTGTTTAAATGTAATCAATTTTACATATGCAGCCAATTTTACACCTTGACCTCAGATGACCATTGACCTTGGTATGTGACCTTTGACCTCATTAACATACAAGGTTTCCATGTTGGATATATGACCCAAGTTTGGTTGCAATTAATCATTGTATGGAAAAGAAATGGACATGGCAAAAACTGTGTACTAAATTTTACATCTTAACCTCAGATGACCTTTGACCTTGGTATGTGACCTTTGACCTCATTAACATATGAAAGTTTCCACGTTGCATCTATGACCGAGGTTTGGTTGCAATTGGTCATTGTATGGAAAAGAAATGGACAATACAAAAAGTGTGTACTACATTTTACATCTTGACCTTAGATGACCTTTGACCTTGGTATGTGACCTTTGAACTCATTAACATATGATGGTTTCCATGTTGCATCTATGACCGAAGTTTGGTTGCAATTGGTCATTGTATGGAAAAGAAATGGACAATACAAAAAGTGTGTACTATATTGTTGACAGACAGACTACACACACGGACTACCCACAACACACACGAAAGATGCTGCCAGACGACCTAAAAATGATAGTCTCTTAAAGGGGCACTGAGAGATACGTATAGGAGTGCACCTACGTAATACTTAGGCATATACTAGCTACACTGAACCGTTTACCTGAATTCGCCGTCTATCATGTACAATATCACAAGTTGGTAATTTTGATGTATGTAGATAACATCAAAATTATCAGTTTCACTCACCACCTAACTTGCTTCAACCAAATTTCAATCTAGCCCCATTATTCATCCGGTTTTCATTATACACTTCAGGATTCCTACACAGTACCTTATCTATTGAAACAATTCCTTTTTCTCAGCAATCTCTCAATGACCTTTCAATCAATAAGGCAGTGATAAAATGCCTGATGGAGAGTGGGCAGTCCCCTCCCCCTGCCCCCCCCCCCCCCCCCCCCCCCCCCCCCCCCCCCACCATGGCTTTTATAATAATCTGAATAATGAGATTGAGTCAAATTAGGCTATTTTGTATCCTTTTACCAGATATATATGTAACCCAATTGTTCGGCGTGACAGGCCAACGGTGCGGTGCCCAAAATTGAAATATTCTTTGATGGTAATATTAATATTGATTCAAAGTCAGTCGAAATATAAATTATAATACACTCTCATCATAATAGGCTGTACAATGATCCAATTTATTCAGCAGAATACATGTAGAGGCATAAGTATGTTATATTATATCTATCACGGTTTATGAAAATACTATGGAGCATTCAAGATGGAGGACCTGCTCGATGGAAGGCAAGGTGGAGTCAATCCATGGAAGTACTCCTTGGTCAATCTAAACAAGGGTTACATGTCACCCTCTATCGCAGCAAAGAATTGCCCACTAGACCACAGGGACTTTGTTTACATGGGCACCAGATGAACGGTATTGTACAAAGTCTTTGTTGAGAATCTCAATCGGCCGGAATGTATATGTTGGTAAATTAAAAAAAAGTAAAAATTGGTATAGCGATGGGGTGGTTTTCATCACAGATCAAAGCGCCCAATTGGCATAAATTGGGTGTATTTTGAGGCATTTTTTGTAAAAAGCGCCCAATTTGTGCAAAATTGGGTGCTTTTCTAACAAAATTGGTATATTGATGGGTGGGGAATTGGCCAAAAAATAGGTGTAGTGAAAGTCACATTTTCGTAGTCCGGCAGGCACATCCACGTACGATTTTGGCAAAAGTAACCCCCGCTCCACAGGGGGGGGGGGGGGGGATACCACTACTGTAAACGTAGAAATAATCGCGCTACATTAATTTTCACGCTTGTCACGTTCAAAGAAGCTACGTGTAAATTAAAACACACAAATATATTTATTTTGGGATGGGGTTAGGGATAGCACTGGATCAAAAATGTGAGAGGTCCCATGAAATTTTTCAGGACCCTGTAGGACTTCAAAAAAACAAATTTAAGGGGTCCCCCAAGAAATTGAGGGGTCCTGAAGTTTGGGTATTTGAAAAATTTCTTTTTTTATGGACAGTTTTAATGAATTTTTATTGTGAGCAAAGAATGGATGTAATTTACAGAATTTCTTAAGGTTTCCATTTCCTTACATCGTCAAATTTAAGGGGTCCCTTCAATTTTGATCGGGACCCGCAAGTCTTTCCAATTTGAAACCTGACGCGTCACTACAAGAAAGTGCGAGGTCTAGGACGCGCAGACGCGTCAGAATGCGACCCCTGGTGGGGGTGGAGGTGTTGCGTCCCCATACCGGCGTGAAAAACTGTAATTTTCCAACTCATTTGCCCGTCTTCCTTTCTCCTTTTTGTCCCTTTCCTTTCCGTTTTCCATTTCCTTCCCTTTTTGGCTCTTCTTTGCCCATTTTCCGCTGCCTTCCCAACTTTTCCGGTCACATTTTTCCAGGGTGGGGGTGGGGGGCACTTTGCCCCTCCTTTCACCCCTGGCCACGCTACTGATATCCCCCACCGGCTTTTAGTCTGGGGATAAAAAGTCTAAATATATATTCATAATTTCTGGATCTCAATATAACTCTCCATTTGGTGTCAGATGTGGGTCATAATACTAGTAAGTGGTTGGAAAGCCGACTTTTGGGCCCTCCTCCACCCCAAATTCTGATGCTTCCGCCACCACTACACTAGTCTTGAACAACACTCTCTGGCAGGCCTACCGATAGACAAGGGCGTCCCCAGACCC
The DNA here is from genome assembly GCA_035610835.1 of Ophiura sarsii. Classification (NCBI taxonomy): domain Eukaryota; kingdom Metazoa; phylum Echinodermata; class Ophiuroidea; order Amphilepidida; family Ophiuridae; genus Ophiura; species Ophiura sarsii. The sequence continues at coordinate 49,590,381 of CM069453.1, read as the reverse complement.
TTTTGAATGGGGGGGGGGGGTGTTTAGAGGTCCCGATTGCCGACAATCACCCCAAAAAAATAGTAAAAGATTGCCCCAATTTGGGTAGGATCGCAGACGCCCTGTCAAAAAGGCGCCCTGTTAGAAATAAAGCAAAAAGACGCCGTGTCAAAAATAAGGGAGCCACGCCCCCCCCCCCCCCCCCCCCTAAATCTGCCCCTGCTGTTCGAAAGTGTGACAGTGAAATGAAACACGGTATACGAGGTAGACTACCACTACACCAGCGCAATCATCTTCAGGGCTTTATGACAAGGGTTTAATAGGGTTATAAAGATTCTTTGAAAAAAAATGAGTCTAATGCCAATTATTTGGAATAACCCCCATTTTGATTGATTCAGAATAATTCGGAATAAGGAACCTTTTGGAATACGGTACTGAGTGTTTATTATACCCTATCGATCACACAAGCAGAGTTGCGACGACTCTATAAGTAAATTATTTATCTTCACTTATGGACTAAATCACAATTTTTTTATAATTCATTCTATTTGAAGTATTAAACCATGCAAGAGCAATGAGTTGTTTTGTAACTTGGTAAAAAACTTTTCAAATTACTTTGTTGAAACGAGTCAGTTAACCAAAAGACTTGACTTAAAGGGGCACTAAGAGATGTGTTGGAGGATGCGCCCTCAATTATGATAAAAACTGGGATTAGTTAATTTTTATAATTGTATTACATGTATGAACTTACACCTATAAGGATTAAGAAAAATCAGCCCTCTGTGTACAAGAAAACGTCGATTCAAAAAATGCTCGTCCCGCGGGACGAGCATTTTACGGCCGACAGTATCCCCCTGCAGTACGCGTGATACATAACGCGAACCATGTAGGTACCTACCTATTTGCCCAATTGACAGATTCTTCTGTCAGCCAAAATTTGCAATAGAAAAGCGTGCACCACGGTGGCCATCTTGTTTTTGCCAGTGTTTACAGAAATTTACAAACTTGAATTTGACATGGTCACAATAATTTACTTTTTGTGAGCTACAATAATCCCCCTAATATTAAAAAGATACTGTTGGATAGTGTAGGGGCCAAATTTTATTCTTAAAACAAATTTGGTGAGAATTTTTTTTTAATTGCTCGAAACGGAGCGTTTTAACTATGCGATATTCAAACATGTCATTTTTTATCAATTTTTTCCTATCTTGAACCTGATATTTCTTCTTTTTATGAAGGGTCCAGGTCTTGATTTTTGGGGGGCATAGAAAGATTATTAAGTTGTCAACCTAAATAAATTAAGCGTGACGACACAAATTTGGGCCTTTTTTCAGGAAAAACGGTTCACGAAGACAAGGTGGATTCAATTTTGAGTTTTTGTGCACATATTGGGTGCTTTATTGGTGCGGTTCAAAGTCAAAGTGAGGGTTGTGTTCAATGATAATGATGAAGGTATGATGGTCAAAGTAGGTAATTTTTATGTTTCATGAACTACATGGTATTCCCATGATTGAATCTTTACAAAATTACAGATGTTTTGGTCATCGTATACAATTCTGCGTTAAATTGGGCCCGATTTCGCTTAAATTGGGCTCTTTTTTGACCAATTTGGGTGCTTTTTAATCTAATGTCAATTTTTTATCATTTTTTTCCTGTCTTGAACCTGAAATTTCTTCTTTTTATGAAGGGTCCAGGTCTTGATTTTTGGGGGGCATAGAAAGATTATTAAGTTGTCAACCTAAATAAATTAAGCGTGACGACACAATTGTTGGCCTTTTTTCAGGAAAAACGGTTCACGAAGACAAGGCGCATTCCGTTTTGTGTATTGTGCGCATATTGGGGGCTTTATTGGTGCGGTTCAAAGTCAAAGTGAGGGTTGTATTCAATGATAATTATGAGGTATGATGGTAAAAGTAGGTGATTTCCATGTTTCATGAACTACATGGTGTTCCCATGATTGATTTTAACAGATGTTTTGGTTGTCGTATGAAATTTGCCGTTAAATTGGGCTCTTTTTTGACCAATTTTGGGTGCTTTTTCAACTTTTGAATGGTTTTACTACGTGAGGGAGCATTTTTAAGTAAAATACACATTTTGTTAGTGTTTAAATATTAATTAAACTTAAATCAAAGTTGGTATGTTGATGAAAATGTGTATTCTGCCATATTTAATGCATTTACAAATAAGATACACTAACAAAAACAGATCAAATAGGCCATTTACCACTCAGTGTTGCCTAAATTTACTTTGTGCAGTCCACACATCTTTTTCACTCCTATATGGCTGAATTTCCTCGACATTCAAATAGCTGAATCTCCGCAACGTAATGTCCGTTTGACTTCATTTAAAATACATTTTCTTAGTTTAAATTAGCTCTTTAATTTGATACCAATCCCAACCTGCAAGAGTACAGTTGAATTTATACACCTATGTACCTAAACCATGTTTGCATAAAGGCCTTTTTTCAATAATTAGCGATGATATTGTTTTAATCAAGTTTTGCTGTGTTTTTGCTAGTAGAAACAACGGTAATGTTCATCTTGAATTCTGAAGTAAATTTTTAAACATTTAAAATTTTCAACACCACTTAATGTGCCTTTAATTGATTCACTCGTGGGACCTGACTCAAGTCACTTTTTCAAGACTTTACCTGATTTATATTTCAGTCGGGGGCAATAAATATTGTGTCTTATGCCGGTGTGGGGGTGGAGACACTCGAGTATAAAAGTTGTAATAATCCGTGTGAATGCACTCTCTGAGGAAGCTGTCCTATTCAGCAAGATTGAAAAAAGCGCAACCTTCCATCTCTGGCATACAGGCGACCCAGAGGAGACCTCATCCAAGTGTACCATTATGCATGGCTTCACTGATGTCCAACCAAGCAATTTTTCAACATGGAAAGGAGAATTGATAGTCTGAGAGGACACAATTGACTCCTTCCTTGACAAATATGTTACCAAATATGAATACTACATGGAAAACCAGTGGCATAGCTAGGTTTTCATATTGGGGGTGGGGGGGGGGGGACACGACAAATAAAAGTGAACCGACAAGGACTCAACCAGAAAGTCTATTTTTGAACATTGCCGCCAGAGTCAGAAACTTGAGAAGAGTGGGGGTGGGGGTGAATGTTTTCCAAAAAAACCTCAACAACTACTCTCAACCGACAGTGCCGACCTCATCCAACAGTGCCAATTCTCAACTTGAATATTGGGGGGATCACCCTCTTTGGCTACGCCACTGCAGGGAACTTCTGTCCTCGAACAAGTGATGTGTAAAATTAATTAAAATTACTCTATTGCAGTCAAGTATAAATGATGTATTTCAATTGAATGGTGAACGGGCTTTAATTAGACTGAAAGCCTTCCCTGTATTAGGCTCCGAGTCCTACATGTAGCTCTCTGTCATGTCTGTAGGAGCAGAGAGATGTTATACACATGAAACACTTCCCCTGATAGCACACTGAAGTCGGCCCGACGTCGCGATCTAGTCGACTGTTGAAGTCAACCAGACGTTGGCTCGACAGTCAGCTGCGTGACGTCCAATGTATGTTTGGCCAACATATTCTCGCGTTAAAATGCATATATCACGCATTTCATTTATTGCTGTATTTTGCATATTTGACGCATTTTAAGGCAAGAACCCGATGCGATTTATTCCGTTAGCGCCCTCAACGGAATAAATCGCAATAACACCGACAATGACAGTATACGTACAAATATAAAATACGTATAGTATACGTATTTTAGATTTGACACCTTGGAAATCATATTGATACATAATTATATGCCAACCCACTCAGAATCTAGTGGGTTGGCATATAATCATACAATCTAAAACTATAAGTACTAAAGCTATGGTTAGTCAGGCGCGCCGTTGTCAGTTGGACCATTTCCGACTAATTGCTGACTTTCGGCCGACTTTAGCTATGGTCAGTTGAACCATTCTCCGACTAATTGCCGACTCTCGGCTGACTTATGGTTATTTTGATGAAAAAGAAAACGTACCGAAACAAATCTCATCTCTTTTGATTATTCCCAGCTATTCAGAATCTATTATGATGCAAAAGAAAATGTACCGAAACAATTAATCTCATCTCCTTGGATGATTCTCAGCCATTTCTCACGATTCATTCATATCTGATGACTTGCACTTTTCAATTCCAATGACATCTACATGTAGGTGATCATACAGTGCCGGCGTATGATGATAAAAATCACGATGTACAAGAAAAAACCGCCATTTCCGATAGAATTATACAAACACACCGGAAATTGCGGGTATCCCATGCGCAATCATAAAATGCACTTCATGTGTTGAATATATTGCGATGCTGCATTATTGCGATGCTGCACTGGAGCCCCCCCCCCCCTCTTGGAACCCTTGCCCCCCCCCCCCCCCCCCCCCCCACACACAGTCACACTCACACACAAGACGTTCAAACCTGGCTGAACGTCCCATTGATATTACAATAGATACAATAGCCACCAATCATCTTTTGTGCGACGTCTTTGAAATGCAATATAATCCGCTATCGTTAAACTTCCACTTCAACCTAGCATCAATCATAGAATTATTAAATCTATCGATGCTATCGATTACCATATCGATGAGTGTCGCGGTCGGTGCTACTTGCATGACGTCATTTCCAACTCATATCAGCGAGGGCTGGACTCGCCGTTGTTTGTCCACTGTATTATTTCACTTAGAATATTTATTGTCTATTGTCTAACCCGTCAACCAACCAACCAATCCGTACCAACCCGTCAACCAACCAACCAATCCGTACCAACCCGTCAACCAACCAACCAATCCGTACCAACCCGTCAACCAACCAACCAATCCTTACCAACCCGTCAACCAACCAACCAATTCGTACCAACCCGTCAACCAACCAACCAATCCGTACCAACCCGTCAACCAACCAACCAATCCGTACCAACCCGTCAACCAATCCATCTTTTCAAAGCCATCCTTGCTGAACAGAGCTAGCATTAACTGCTGTTTTCAACGGCCCTTTTCAGGGCCACTCATCTTCCAAAAAGAGTTTTGTGAAAATGTCAGTATGTTTTTAAATATTCAAAGTAATGACTAATACATTCAATTTAGATTATTTAAGTAATTCAATTTAAAAGGCAAGGAAGTTAGCTTTCTATTCAATATACACCTAGCACATAAAGTCCCTGACCAGGTGCTTTGAGGTTGGCTAATTCAAAATATAATCGGTACCAAAAATCTGAGATAAACATTAAATGAGCAAATTTCTTCCCCGCAGTTTGATACTTCATTCAACAAAATCGAATGGATACTTTTAATGTTATGGCGATTTCAATGACCGCACATAACAACAGCAAAGTTGCACTAGGTATATGAAATCATTGATTTGTGTGACAGTTATGACAGTTATCACACACAATTCAGTTTTTTAGTTCTTGAAATCACGACTTTTCATCTATCTTATTCAAAGAATCGAATATACTAGCTTTTTATTCTGCAAGTCAGCTTTTTAGTGAATTAAGTTTTTTTGGTTCTTCTAGTCCTTGATTCATTCACCAGGGTGTTATAAACATTTTGTATTATTCTAAGTAATGAATACAATTTCAGTTCTGACGGAATACATGTAAATCTAATATATCTTTCATGACAATATGATTGATTTTGACAAGTTCCCACCTGTGAAAGTTTTGACCGGTTGAAGCCTATTCTAATAATTTATTTAATTTATCAAAATAAATGTTTTCTGTTTTAGCATTTTTGTTAATCGGTGATTTAAAAGAGCATTTTAGTGAATCCAAAAGCAGGTACTCTTGATACCTTCCCGCCTTTTGTAATATTGGCTAAAACGCTGTGTAAAAAGAGAAATTTAGGTCCGGCGTTTTCCAATAAAAACAAATAAATAACAAGCCCCTCCTCCTATTTTTTTTCAAAAACCCAAACGAGAATCATGGTTTTTTTTAAATTTGACTTGGCCTTATGCTAGATTTTTCTGATAAAATTCTCTCTAGGCCTAAATGATGATTTTCCGTTATAAACTGCAAACAATTGATGGTCTAATAAAAATTCTCATTCCTATTCAAGTCTAAACCTAACTCGATATTGATATCAATATAATAAAAGATAAGTGCCTCAACTCTGCTCATTGAAAACCAGATTATAAAGTTTTTATTAGCAATTTTTAATAGAGGCGTAGAGGGCGGCATGCTTTGACAATAAATGGGTCCTGTCACTCCTGAGATCTAACGGTGATGACTAATATCGATCACGCTAATGTAGTACTATGTATAGACTGACTGTATCGATAAACCATAACCATCACGTGATCACTATTGAGAGGTCCACCGTCGTGTGTCAAGTAGCTACGTAGCAGCGGATTATATTGCATTTCAAAGACGTCGCACAAAAGATGATTGGTGCCTATTGTATCTATTGTAATATCAATGGGACGTTCAGCCAGGTTTGAACGTCTTGTCTCCCCCCCCCCCCCGCCCCCCCCCCCACCAAATGAAATCAATCGGTGTTGGTGTGGAATGGAGCCCCCCCCCCCCCCATTTCAAGTCACTGCCCCTTCTTGCCCCCCCCCCCGCCCCCCCCCCCCCCCCCCCCCCCAATGTCAAAGTCTAGTTAACTGTCTGTCAGTGACCTTGTGACTCTAGGTTTAGTATTGGTTGGTAGTTGTAGAATTCAACAGTCAATCACACACACAAAAAACCTGACCTTACCCAGTCCTAGCTACTTACTACTACTACTTATGTCGTTCTCGAACGGTCTTCGTGATGGCTCGCCAAACTACTCTGTCCCTCATGCATGCTTTCATCTCCTCATCATTCCTCAGTCCTGTGTCTTTCGCCAAATTGTCCAAGTATGTTAAGGCTGGGCGGCCGACAGATGTGTGTCCGTGTTTGGGTCTCCATAGCAGCAGGTCGGATACAATCTCATTTTCTCTTCTCATGCAATGTCCTGCAAATCTCATCCTTCTATCTGTGATGTTTTCTGATACCTTTTGTAAGTTTCCATACAGGTCTTTGTTTGGTACCTTATCTTTCCAACTAATGTTGAGTGCAGTTCTCAGCATTCTAGTGTAGCATCCATCTAGAGATTTATTCAGTCTGTTGGTGATGGTCCATGTCTCAGCTCCATACAGTAGAACACTTTGAACAGTAGCTTGGAAAAGTCTGATTTTGATTTTTCGACAGAGGCTGGATTTCCACACTTTGTTCAGAGCATTGCAGGCCTTCCAAGCAAGTGCTTTACGTACTTTTATGTCATGCTGACTACTACCAACCCAAGCTCCCAGGTACTTGAAGTCCTCTACGTTGTCTAGGTTACTTCCATCAGAGGTTTTTAGCTGTACCGCTTGTGCTTGGTGGAATACCATGCATTTGGTTTTCTTGGCATTCATGTGGAGCCCAGTTTTGAGTGCTGCTTCCTCAACATATTTCAGCAACTTCTGTGCCTGCTCCTTAGTGTCAGAAAGTAACGCTATGTCATCTGCAAAGTCAAGATCAGTGACGTTCTTTGGCCCTATTCTTCGACTCTGTCTAGGCTTGAGGGTGAATCCTAGTTCCTCTTCTCTCCCACTGATAGCTATTCTTAAGCAGTAATCAAGGATGATTATGAATAGGTAGGGGGCAAGGGTATCTCCTTGGAGTACTCCTGCTAGGATGTCGAACAGTTCCGTGTCGCCATCAGGTGATATGACTTTGGCTCTTGTGTTTCTGTAAGTTTCATCAATTGCATCTGTTATAACCTGTGGGACACCGTATGCTTTGAGTATCTTGATCATTTTCCCACGATGTATGGTGTCGAATGCCTTTTTGAAATCAATGAATGTTATGACTGCAGAGAGATTATTGGAATGTATACCTTCGATGATTCTCCTGAGTCCAAGAATGTGTGAGGTAGTGCCTCTTCCCTCGCGGAAGCCATTCTGGTTAGTTCGAAGTAATTCATCTAGGTGAGGTCTTATTCTGTTGAGAATCATTCTGTTATATGTCTTGGCCACAATAGAGTTCAGACATATGCCTCTGTAGTTTCCTGCTTGACTTAGGTCACCAGATTTTGGGACTGGTATCAGGTTCAATATTGCCCACTGGTCAGGTTTTTGTTTTTCTAGGAGGGCCTTATTACAGATATCCAGTATTAAATCATCAAGATTGCATCTTGTCAGGAGTTCAGGTGGAATGTTGTCCTCTCCAAAACTTTTCCCCTCCTTGATAGATTTCTTGGCTTTCTGGTACTCAGTGTTATTGAAGGCAGTACACTTAATTGGTAGTTCTTCGAAAATCTTTGGGATGTCTTCATCTTTATCAGTCACTACCGGTGGATTTCCTAGGAGTTGTTGGAAGTGGCAGTACCAATTATTGACACGTTCTTCCTTTGTCTTTCCTTTGAGGATACCATTCCTAGAGGTTTTCCTTCCACTTACTTCATTAATGAGCTCCCAAGATAATCTGTGTTGCATGTTTAGGGTTGCCTTTTCCACTTCTTTTAATTTCTTGTCCAGGTATTCAGAATTTACTTCATCATAGGCTTGGTCGAGTTCTCGTTTACCTGCTTCAAACTCTTGTGCAGACTCTTTACTGTCGTTTGTGACATGTTTCTCATATGTCTGCCTTAGCTTCTTTCTGGCAGTTTCTACTTTTCTACTATAACATAATGCCTTTTGCCTCTTCTTACATATTTTTGGTAGTAGTTTCTCGGCAGTTTCTTGATTTGCTGTGATAAAGTTTCCATATCTCACTGTTGGATTGTCATCACAGGTGTCATTTAGTAGTGTGTATTTGTTCCTGACTTCGACAGAATATTGATCTTGCAGTTCTGAATCTTGAACAAGCTTATTCCAGTTGTATTTCACTTTCTTTGGCTTGGTTTTGCTGTTTGCTCGTAGGCTTAATCTAATCTTTGAGGTCACTATTCTATGATCGGATCCAATACTTGCAAACGAATTGTAGGCTTCTGTGTTCAGAATACTATTTTGCCATTTCTTTCTGATCAGGATGTAGTCAAGTTGTGCTCTGAATCCACTTGGTAGAATACAGGTCCATAGTTTTGTTACTTTCTTTTGGAATCTGGTATTTGTAATAACTAGGTTATTTTCCATTGCAAACTCTTCCAATATTTCCCCGTTCCTGTTTGTGGTTTCATGGTAGGCAAAAGGAGCAATGTTGTTACCAATCCGGGCATTAAAGTCCCCAATTACTGTCAGGAAATTATGGGCCGGTACTGATTTGGTAGTTTCATTCAGCTCGTCATAGTAGTCTCTTACCTCATCTTCACTTGCCACATTTGTGGGAGAGTGTGTACATATAACCGTAGTTTTTGGATTGCCATTAAAGGTTGCTTGAATGGTTCTGGTGCTTATGTAGCAGATTGAGGATATGGCTCGTTGTGCTCGTGAACTTAACAAGATGCCAACTCCACCCACTGCAGCTCCTTGTCTATTTCTAGTAGCAGATGCTGTGACAAGTTGGTAGCCCTCTATGATATTATCATATCTTATCTGTTCATCTGTATGAACTATTCGATGCTCTTGGATTCCAATAATGTCAATTTTATATTGTTGAGCTAAAGCACACAGCTCAAGTTGTTTGTTTGTGTTCCTAATCGTTCTTGCGTTTAGGGTTGCAATGTTCATCACTTTCTTGCATTTCAGAAAATGAGGTTTCCCTTTACTTTCACCGTTATCAGTCACTGCCCTTCCTGGTGTAGTCCCCTGAGGATTTAAGGCACTGACGTCATCATTTTCACTTTGAAGTGAGGAGGTTTCAGCATTTGGGAGATTATCAGGGACTCTAACCCTGGTGTTTTTATTTGATGCCATCATAAAGTCTTTCAGTTGCTATTGTTTGCTGGTGGTCGCAACTCCTACCAGCAGGTGTCCAGTGGCCGTTGAGAAATGCATGTAGTTAAACGTTTCCCATCCGCCCTTACTCTGGTCATCTCAGTCTCCAACCCGAGAATAATAAGAGGTATTCAGGTCTCAGGACTCCCTGTTTTTGTTCACTGGCCGTTGAGAAGAAATATGATCATCGCGCCCTTTTGCCGTTGTTAGAGATTGAATCTCTCATCCGCTTTAGGTAAGTGACTACCTAACTATTTTACCCATAGCTGGGTGGTTTATGTTCAGGTTTTCCTTCCTTAACTCAGAGCCCCGTTAGTGGAACAGGCCGCAAAGCCTGAACGTAACACTTAGCACCAACTGCCTAGCAGAGAGGGTGGGGATGGGTTGGATGTAAGGAGGCGATTATGGACAGATGGGCTGATGGAATTGCCAACTGTGCATACCAGCTGGGATAGTGTAGAATGAAAGATGAGCAGAAAGAAGAAGTGATAGTGTGCATGAAGGAATGCGAGGTGGGAAAGCAATAGATGAAAGGAAAGCTGAAAGTTGCGCATTTACACCCTAGTCCTAGCTAGGTGACCAAATTGTCCAGCCCTGGGCATATTTGCTAGTATTTACAGTTAATCCAAAAGTAGCGCTTCCACACAAAAAATGGCATATTCTACCCTTATTTCATATCTACCCATATATCAATCATTTATTAACTCAATTACCTAAATATTTTGTGTCGCTTCAAAAAAGTCTTGGTTGCGTTTTGCCAGAAAAATGATGACATTTCAGTCAAATTTGTGGCAAGTGGACATTTTGCCAGTATTTACAGTTAATCCAAAAGTAGCGCTTCCACACACAAAATGGCATCTTCTATCCTTCATATATCGATAGCTGAACTTGATACCAAAATATTTTGCGTCGCTTCAAAACAATTCATGGTTACGTTTTACTAGAAAAAAGATGCAATTTCAGTCATTTTTGGCAAAAAACTATTTTTGAAATTTCATTGAAAGTGCACTATTACATTAACAAACAGGGAATCCTCTACGCTTAGGCCTAAAAAAAAGAAGTTTGATTGGCCTAATCCCACCGACCCTAAAATGCATCGCCGACCCTGAATATTTTTTATTATTTTGAGGGAGGAAAACAAATAAAATAAAATAATTATTAAAAAAATATATATATATATATATATTTTTTAAATATATATAAAAATTGAACAAAGTATCAAAGTTTCTGACTGTTTGCTTTCATTTTCGGCTATTTTAAGTCCCCAAAGCTGGTGATTTCAAAAAAATAAAATCCCGACCGACCTACCCTATTTGTTTTTGTCGTGTTAGGCCAATCAAACAATTTGTTAGGCCTTTGAATACTTTGGTATACACACACCCATCCCCTCCCCCACCACAAACCCATCCCACCCCCATCCCACATGCACAAACCCACTCAACCCCAACCACAAACCTACTCCACCATCCCACAATGCCCCCTCCACATCTAAACCACCCCTTCAACCTCCCCATCTCCACCACAAATCCCCACCCACCCACCCCCATGCCACCACAACCCCTTTACCATCACAATCCCCACCACAAACTCCCTCCCCTTCCCATCCCCACCAAAACCCCCTCCCCTTCCCATCCCCACCATAAACCCCCTCCCCTTCCCATCCCCACCACAAACCCCTCCCCTCCCATTCCCACCACAAACCCCCTCCCTTTCCCATCCCCACCACAAACTCCTTCCCTCTCATTCACAAAACCCCTCCCCAACACAAAACCCCTCTCCCACCACACACACCATACCCTCCCCCACCCCATGCATCCACGCCACCACAACCACCTTCCCATTACAATCCCCCACCCTTCCCAACCGCACCACAAACCCCTACCCCACCACAAAACACCTCCCCTACCACAAAACCCCTCCCCCACCACAAACACCCTACCCCTAGGACAACCCTTCCCACCCCATGCATCCACGCCACCATCCACCCTTCCCCACCACAAACCCTCTCCCCAGGGCCATCCCATTTCCATTCGCAACCACAAACCCCTGCCCTCCACCACAACCCTCCCCACCACTAACCCCCTCCCCACCACTAACCCCCTCCCCAACCACAAACACCCTCCCCATCACTAACACCCTCCCCATCACTAACCCCCTCCCAACCACAAATACCCTCCCCATCACTAACCCCTTCCCAATCACAAACACCCTCCCTATACCTTGTATTTCATTGGCCACAAGTACTCATTTAGGCTAGTGGATCCACCCAGATATAGTGCTGGGAGATATCAAGCCTCTCACTCTCAGTCTCAAACCAAAAATCACAAAATGTTCTTCATCTCTTCAACAAGTAAGTATCAGAATTTGCTTAATTCAAACAGGAAATCAAACTAAAACCTTTCCCAGCAGATTTTTACTCCATTGGAACAATTATTTTGGGTTTCAAATATGAAAAATAGTGAATTTATTACGCATTTTGTCTTGGTGGCCATATTTGCCCACTTACTCGTGGGACAATTTGGCCACCTACTAGGATTGACTCACATTGAATAGGCGGGGAATTGGGCCTAAATCAGCTTATAATTATTCGTACCTGTTTCTGCATCTCGTACAAAGTTCCATCATATTCTTCTTTAGTGGACGTGCCGCTTCTTTCAAGAAGTGTGGCCATTTTGTTTCAGTCAAACCAAGGAGTAACTCCTTGGTCAAACTCAGAAAATGGAACTGAAGATGGACGAACGTCAACAATCAATGAACTTGTGTATAAGTTTATGGGGAAATCCCGAAAACAGCGTTTAAAACTACTAATCTCGTACTAGTATTATAAACGGTAAACTTCTATATCACAACCCACCTCAGGTATAGTGTGCTCAATGATAATGTTTCAGAGACTAACACGGAAGTATAGCTCCGATATGCATGATGAGCCACGGTATAAGCGACTCAAAATGGCTTTGGTATTGGCTGGCACGTGTTGTCTGAGGGGGTGCATTAATGGCCCCCTCAACAGCCACAGCAACTCTGCAGCCAGGGTTGTCAACAGCTGAAAATATTAAAACTTGACTTCGTGCAATTTGGTGAATACTTTTATGGACAATTTAAGATAAACTCGCAATACATGGTGTACGACCTATGTTACAATCACTTTAGATTTTTTTTTAAAACATCAATAGTTTTGTTGATGGGGTTTTGAATCAAAAGAACATAGAAAACCCATATTTTTCTCATTATTTCTGCTAGAATCTTAGGCGTAAGATATGTTCTAGTATTAGACGTTAGGCCACATGCAGTGAATTACCGCCAAATTCATTTGAGTTTCTAAAATAAGAACCATTAGAGGTAGGCCTAATACACCTTACTACTTTGGAATAGGGATGACCGGCCCTTAAAAATCAAGTTCAAAACCGGGCCACACACCGAAACACCTACCTTAAAACCATTCACATTTCTATTTACGGTTTCTATTTACGCCCCCCCCCCCCCCTGGTGAAATATATATCGGAGACCCCACCCCCCCCCCCCCCTTTTCCCGGATTTACGTCTGTGATAGCCTGATCAGGCAAAAAGGGTGCCATGTCGATGTCCAGTCCACCCATCGCTCATGCCCGCCCTTGAAAGGCCCATGCCCCCTCCCCTGATGCTCCCAGCCAGCCTGCCGCGCCCGCGCGCCCAAGTCAATTATTCTGTTATATAGTGGCACTGTCAAGTTAGGTTAGGGAATTTATATTGTATCATGAGGCCTAAAAGTGTTCAAAAGGTCAACTTTCCATGTAATAAAAACATTGTAATGCCCATAACATGATAACACCAAGACTTTGCAGTGTCCATTGTTATGATCATTGTGGTAAAAACTTCCCCCTCAGCTTGGCCAGGAATGTTTTATTTTTTTATAATTATCCAACTATTGTACTATTTCACTATTAAACACAACATTTTATCATATTTAGACTTGGGAACCATTAATTGTATTTTCAACTGAGGCAGGCACCAGGGGCAGGCAATGGGAATTGTGAGCGTGCGCTAACGTGTCCGAAAGCGGAGCCTGGTGTGGTATTTAGGCCTATTAGGGGAAAGACTGGTAATAAAAGCGGATGGGGGGGGGGCACTCAACCTTTTTTGGTAGGGGTGTGCCGCCAGCCAAAGGGTCTCTGAGAGAATTTTATGACAACAAAAAATAGGGTCTTAAGAACTGGTTTGTTTTTTCAATTTTGATTAGTAACGCACATTTTCGAAAAATTTGGGTTTTAGAACGCAATTTTGTAAAAAAAAAATTGGGGGGCTAAGGAATGATGATTTTCGCGATTTTTAAATTTTCAATCACATGAATAAAATGATGCATGCAGGCTCAATAGGGAGGTCTTAAGAGCTAGCAGAAGATGGTGAAAAGGGGGGAGGTCTTAAGGCGGCAAACTCCTTTCCAATGGCTATTGGTTTTACCATATTGCCTACCAAACAGATTTTTCAGAAACTTCTCTACTTTCAAGCCTCAATTAGGATTACTGAGCCAATAGTAGGCATATTTGTACTTATTTAAATGCATTTATCATGGTGATTCCAAATATGGCAATGAATTCAATAATTTCGACGTATTTTAAAGATTTTGTGACATTTTGGGATGTCGTCTGCAGACGCCTCTGCGTGGAAAGTCACAGTACCTAACTTTGAGATGGACGTTTGTTTGGTTGAGTGTCATTCACAGATTCAGTATGGTCCAACTGTTCAATATCAAGCAAGACTTCAAATCTTATACAACCGTTATAGCAAGAAAAAATATTATCTGCTGATATATATCATCAGAACACCAATAAATGACATGATGAACTTACTTCAGTAGATAAAAACTAAGTTATAGGGCCTAAGTGGCAAATTCAAATGCTTAGTTATTATTGTATTCAAATATGAATCCAACCTATTAATCATCCAATTTTGAATTTGTGCATAACTATCATAATCATACTACCAGATAAGAAATCGTGCAATTATATTATATTGGTAGTTGTTACACCGAGCTTCACACTTGTGCGATCATCAGACAACTTGCATGTATATGTATCTAAATGAGGGCCTGCATGCTTGGAAAGCAGTGCAAGTCACTGATGCAACCCTCAATAAATAAAGGATAAATAAATTCAATGTAATTTAAAAGCTCACAATAACGAACCTTATAATTTATAATTTTCAACAGTTCTAGCTTTTGTAACTGAGATTTTCATTTTTTGAAACAGGTATTCATGGTATTTTAAATTACAATCCTTATCCAGCATCTTCGGTAAGATGTTATTGCACGTGGAGTACCCCTTCAAATTTCTATATGAAGAAAAACCAGCAGCCCATATTTGTGGTTTTTCCGTCACATCTCTCTCCCCCCCCCCCCCCCCCCCCCCCCTTAGAATAAATTATGTAAGGCCACACTGCAAATCTAAGTGTTAATAATTTGAGTAACGGATAATTAACACTTGAACGCGTTAGTGCTCTAAGATTGAACAGTATAAGTATAGGATGTGTTCATGAAGTTTCATTAAGTGTTCACTTATTAACACATTAACGCCCGATGAAAGCCTGAAAATGTAAGTTAACGTGTTAAAGAGTTCATATTTGAACACTTTGGATGCCTTTTTTTAACATGTCCGTGTGTTCATATATGAGCTCTTTAACACGTTAATCTTTGTATTTTTGACTAATAACATGCTCATTGTGTCAAATTTGTGCCCATTTGAATTGTAATAATAAAGCTAATAAGCAAAATCGACCATGTTAAATTTTCCCATACAGAGAGACTTTCGCCTGTATAGATATTCATCAGACTTTAAGGACCTAACAAAGAGAGATAACAAGATTGAAAAAACACCTTGAGTTGAAACTTGTAGTTGGTTTTAAAGCCATTGTTGGTAGCTTGACTACAATTTTTATTTTGTATAATGTTTACAGGTTTTATCAATCACACATAGACAAGCATAAATGATATAAAACATATTTATTCATTTATTCATCTCACTATGAAATATCACACAATTTTTGTTGGAAATAGTAGTAATATTTGCAAATGACAGGCCATATTCTCGTTCTATAAAACATGGTTTTAAGCTAAAACACATATTTAACTTTGACTTTAACCACATCTTTTAAAGGTATATTATGTGATCTTTTCCAGGGGACGCCCTCAATCCTCGAAAAAAATAGGAAGCAGATTTTCTTGCAGATTTACTTTTCTGATCATAAATCATAAATATATTCCAAGTTACAGAGCGATACGATTCCTAATAACCTCAAAATCTTGGTTTTAGAGTGATTTAGAGTAAAAATTTGAAAAATCGATTGTACCGGAGCGGTACAATCTATTTTAAAACCATGATTTTGAAGTAATTAGGAATCGTATCGATCTGTAACTTAGAAGATCTTTATGATTTATGATCAAAAATGCAAATCTGCAAGAAAATCTGCTTTCATAGTAAAAATCAATGATAGAGGGCGCTACTTCGAAAAGATCACATAATATGCCTTTAACTAAACGCAATTTTCAAAAATGTTTTGCTTTGGATGGGGTAAATTAACCGGCGTTTAACTAAACATTTGCACCGGGCATTTGCATCAACTGCATGTTGTGATTTATTTTTGCGCAACATGGCGCATACAGACTGTAATTAATAAATATACAATTATGTCTCCCAAGAAAATAATAAACGCTGAAGCGACATAATGTGTCCTATATTTATCGTGTTTGCAAATGTGTTTTGTTAAACGCTCCGTCTAAAAGATACTTGCATTTAACTTATAACATGAGTTTAGTTAAAGTGGTGTTTTTTAGGCTAAAAGCGTGTTTAGTACGAGGATACGGCCCAGTGTAAGCTTAACCTACAACTTGCTCTTAAAGCTTGCAGCTTTCTTGTGGAAAGTTATTTCACAGGTACTTAGGGAGCAGTTCCATTTATACGTGATAAATTTATCGCGACTGTACCGGGGCCTGATATGTTTTGGACCCGATGTTTTTCAAGTTGATACGCGCTAAATTAGGCATCAGGCCCCGATAAAATAGACATCGGGCCCGATACGAGGCCTCTGCCATACCCTGGGTATGGGTATGTTTAGCAAATAGAGCGGGACATGTTTAGCAAATACACGAGGATAATACAATTTACGTTAAACATCCAAACCCCGCGCCAAGATGTCGCTAATGGTTTGCAAATAGGGAGTTGGATGTTTGTTTGTTTGTTTGTTTGTTTACACGGTCGGTCCGTACAGACACACGCTTGGGTCCTGAAGGGACCAGACTCAAGCAAATTGCTCGGGCCAGGCTTAAAAAGCCTATATAAGCATGCTGGTTGAATTATTATTAAAAACAGCCACTCCCAACAAATAAAGTTAACAATTTTGCTGTCAGCCTTCAGACATGAGAAAAGAATAGTCTTGATCCAATCTCATTTATGGGGGTGAGTTTTCTGCTAGTGTACAGGAGTTATATCAATAATTTCCATTTTAAATTAATGTAATCAACGAGTTTTTCTTAAACTAAGAATGGTTGCATCACATATACACTCACAGAAATTTTTACCTAAGTTATGTAAAATTTTACATAATTTTGAAGCACGCATAGAACACCAAAACAATTAGGTAAAATTTTACATAAACTCTGTTTGGTAAAAAAAACCAAACTATTATGTATAAAAATGCAATTTTACTAGGTATTTATTTTGCACAGTGGCTAGGTATAAATTTTACTTAACTAGTTGCGCATTTTTTTAACGTAAATGCTGTGTAATATTTTACCACATTTTATGTAAAAAACCCACAACATTATGGGAAATTTTGCTTAATTTGTTAGTAAATATTTACAAAATGACTAGGTATTTTTTACTGAATTTGGATGTAGGTTTAAGGTGATTGTTTACACAATGACTGGCTATTTTTTACTGAATTTGCATGTATGTTTAAGATAATTGTTTACACAATCACCGGGTATTTTTGACTGACTTTGGATGTATTTTTTAGGCAATTGTTTACACAATTGCTTGGTATTTTTTACTGAATTTGGATGTAAGTTTTAGGTAATTTCAAGGGATTTTTTGAAGGTAAGGAAGTAATATATCTTTCAACTTTTGGTAATGCCTTTATGTCCTTGTTTTCATGATGTTATTGAAGTCATCTGAAAATCATTAAACAATTTTTTTTTTAAATCAATCAATCAATCAATCAATCAATCAATCAATCAATCAATCAATCAATCAATCAATCAATCAATCAATCAATCAATCAATCACCTTGCATCGTTGCATTTTGACCTATGTACATATTACATACGCCCTAATCACGTTTCACATGGCCACATGTACAAATGAGCGGCTATGTTGCATGCAAACGCAACGCATTAGTCCCAATCGGTACCGTAGTGCAAGTGTATCTTCGTTGTGGCTATAGTATACTAGTAGTGTAAGCATGAACGATAGTATAGCCACCATTGGGTCTAGCAACGCATGCACGGTGTACGACTCCGACGACGCTCGGTGCCAACACAAATTTCACTTTTTTCTGTGAATCTCTCAAAACATATGATTTTCAGATGACTTCAATAACATCACGAAAACAAGGACATAAAGGCATTACCAAAAGTGGAAAGATATACAGGCCCGTAGCCAGGGGGGGTTCGAGGGGTTCGATCGAACCCCCTAAATTTTTCAAAGGTAAAAAAAAAAAGGGTAAGAAAAGAGAAGAGAAGAGAAGAGAAGAGAAAAGAAGAGAAGAGAAGAGGGGAGAGGTACGTGCCTTATTTGTATCTATTCACTTAAGAATCTCATATACATACAGGCCCTATATATGTTTGAATGAGGCTGACGTGGGACATGAGTCCCGGACCTCGAAGTGAGAGTAGTTTGGACTCACTTTCCAAAATAAATAATGCCTGATTGTGAAAAACAGTGGCGTCGCCAGAGGGGGGGGGGGGGGGGGCGAGGGTGGGGGGGGGGGAGTCGCCCCCCCCCCCCCCCAATATTGACGTCAATGCAACATTCTTTGCTACAAGCTTGTTTAGAGCCAAAATGTACCTCGATCGTGCCAAAAATAGGTGTCAAGTCGAAAAATTTCGCGCGCTACGCGCGCATTTCTTGATTCACAAAAGTCTTGTCGCTTCATTTTAATTTCTCGCCCCCCACCCCCAATATGAATAACCTAGCTACGCCACTGGTGAATAGTATGCCTATTTCAACAGGTTTATCAAGGCACGAAACGATTCACATTAAATTACATTTTGTTTTTACCAAAATAGACCAGAACACGGTATTTCTGAATTTCACAATTATTTGCGCTTAGGCAGAAAATAATTGAGTTTTCAAGGCCTATCAACAAATTTTGCAATTTTCAAAATAGTGCACCAAATGCTTTCAATTCAGGCTCTGTTTTAGAATTGGTAAAAAGAAAATTATTGATATTAAAAAAAACTGCGCGAATTTGCCTATTTGCAATACATATATTGAACACAAAAAATCGTAATTATATGAAAAAATGGTGCACCAAATGCCTTTGTTAAAGGTTGTATTTTTAAAATTTCTTCAACTTTGGAGGGGGGCACATCCCCCTCAAACACCCCCCTGCGCCGCTTTAAGCGACCATTGAGTCTTTAATTGCATTCAGTCAATCGAACCCCCTAACTGAAAAGGCTGGCTACGGGCCTGATATACTACTTCCTTACCTTCAAATTTGTCAATGTATTCCGGAGGAACTCGCGACCGGCTGAGTGTTTCTCTAACGCTCGCCATCTTGTATAATTACACGAAGAGATTTTACCCGGCGATTAGGGAAAGATTACGACTTTCACCAATCATATCGATAATTCTTACTTAACACGTTGGGCGAAATCACCTTTTACCGATTAAATTGTATTTTAGACTTTTGTTTTACTTAATTTCGGTAAAATATCTACAAACCCCGGTAATTATCTCCGATACATTTCAAAAATGTAATTTTAAAAGTTACAAAATGGTTTAGTAATAAAAAATACCTCGCATTGTGTACTTTTTGCATAATTTTACTTTACATTACGTTATTTTACCTAACTTGCGCAAAATTTCTGTGTGTGTAGAGTAATATAGGCTTACACTTTTTAACACATGTGCCATTCTGTGTTTTGTTTCAAAATGTAACACATCCATCACATATTATCATCCGGTATAGACAACTTGATTGTTTACTATATTTATTTATTGTGTACATAAACGAACTAGTTAGTTAGACCATTCCATGGTGGAAATAGAGCTAAAATAAAAATACATTTACCGAATTATGAAATATATACATGAGGAAATGTAAACTATTAACTTAAACACACGTTATACAATATTCATTATGTTCTATATTGATTGATCAACATTCTTGATTGATCAACATTCTTTTAGTTCAACGGTTTCCCTTTAACTGTTCAAACGGACGACGTTTAATATTTTAAATTACACATGAAGCAAAACCAAGAGATGGGCCATCACAATTGCCTGTTTAAAAACTTACTTGACTGACTAGAAGCTGTTACTATACAGGGTGAATCAAAAAACATTGTGCACGAATTGAAGCGGCCGTTTGACCTTGATGCGTGCATTGAACCATATAATTGTTGTTGTTTGTAAAAAGCGTTGTTAATCTAGTTTATCCTCCCAAAGTATAAAAGTAATCTACTTAAAAATAAGCAAACTGTGGCAAGTTTCGTAAACTGACCGCGTTTTTTGCCATTCCAATGGGATTTACACACAGTAAAATTGGTTTTGCTAAAATGGTCATTATTATCACATTAATTGTCAAAATGTTCCTGTAAAATCATTCTTTCACTCTGGGATAAGTAATTAATAGTCTAATACTGAGTTGTCAAATGAAAATGCAAATCTGAATACAAGCATCACCTGTTACAGACCAAGAAGGCAAAAAGACTTCAAGAAGTGGAGGCACGTGTCAGAGCCGAAATGACAGGCATGACAGGCTACACCGCAACAGGGGAATGGTAAGACGAGCTGTTCGCAACATGTTGGACAGGGCACACACATGTCTTCAGCAAAATGATGGCCATGTCGAAGGAAGGCTTCATTAACAAAACTTAATATCAGCAAACAACTAAACTTTTTCTATTTTGAATTGCAAGGAAGCTAAAATTCTATTGTATGCCTTAAGAAAACACCTTTAACAGAAAACCGTAACTCATACCGTGTGAACCTTAAGGCAAATGTGAATGACTTTTCAGTGCAATTGCAAGAAAGAAAGTGTCCTCAGAACATTTCATTTGTGCAATATTTTTAGTTTGTGAAGTATTATTTATTTCTACAATGTTTTACCACCTTTGGCTCATTCAATATACCAGGAACCTGTAATAAATTACAGGCACAACAATGCCTTTCTCACTCCATATCATCATGCTGCTACAATATTTATGTCTTCACTGTGTAAATCCCATTGGAGTGGCGAAAATGCGGACAGTTTACAAAACATGGTACAGTTTCCTTATTTTTTAGTCGATTACTTTCATTTTTGGGGGGGATAAATCTAGATTAACAACGCTTTATACAGACAACAATAATTCCATGGTTCAATGCACGCATCAAGGTCAAACGGCCGTTTCAAATCGTGCACAATGTTTTTTGATTCACCCTGTAGTGTACTGTTAGTCACAACGCCATACATTTGAATGTTTCACGCGTGTTCTTTAACATGTTGAATGTATGGAAATGTGTAACACCAAATAGAGTTTATAACAGGGTTACCCAATTACTTTTACTTGAGGGCTTTGAAAGCCACAAATATTGATAAATATATTTTCAGAGATGAAAATGTTAAGGTTAAACATAAACGCTAATCAAATACCTTATTTCAAAAGTAATAACATCGAAATATATCAAGTATGATACATTAATGAGAAAGTTCAACTTGAAGTCTTTATTTTTTCCGGTGATTTGAAGAATGAAACGTTTATCGACATTGAATTCAAAGTCAAAGAGGGTAAACTACTATAAATAGGATATATGATAGAGGAGCAAATAAGCTCCTTCATAAGTAGGCTAAGTCAACATTCTAAAAACACACTAGAGGTAATCTAGTAGGTAAACACGTATAACACCCCGGGTAACACCAAACACCATATACAAATACATAGGCTGCATATCATAACAGGGAGCGAATGATTAACACTATAATATATAGATGATATATAATTATCGATATAACAACTTGTTGTTTTTTTAGTTTTTGAAAACGAAGGCAATAGGATTCAAATTCAAGGAATACTAGTGATAACGCTCCGAAATGAAATAGGTAAATACCTAAATTCTAATCAAGTTGGTATCTCAATTGAAATGCATGGATAGCTTTTTTTAAATGTTGTTTATTCCATGGATTTCGAGATAAGTTAAAGGTATATTATGTGATCTTTCCAGGGAACGCCCTCAAAACAAAAAAAAATGGAAGTAGATTTTCTTGCAGATTTACATTTCTGATCATAAATCGTACATACGTTCCAAGTTACAGGGCGATACGATTCTTAATTACTTCAAAATCATGATTTTTGAGTGAAAATAAACTGTCGGATAACACCGATAGTTTATATTTTCACTCTAAATTCACTCTAAAACCATGATTTTGAGGTAATTAGGAATCGTACCGCTCTGTAACTTCGAATGTATGCATGATTTATGATCAGAAATGTAAATCTGCAAGAAAATCTACTTTCTAAAAGAAATAATGAATAGAGGGCGCTCTCTGGAAAAGATCACATAATATGCCTTTAATGGCATGTAATTTTAAAAGTGAGATGTCTACAGCTTATTATTACCACGGGTTAACTAATGTTTTTAGTACTGGTCACGTCATAACTCATCACTTTCAGAATTAAGATACGATCACGTTTCAACATAATACAATTGTAAAATCCTTGTCAGTTTACAAATGTAATTTTAAAGCTCCCAATCTCAGTGTTCCAGTTGGAAAGTTCTTGCCCCCCCCCCCCCCCCCCCCCCCCAATATGACAAACCTAGCTACGCCACTGCAAATATGTACCAGTATTGTGCAATACTAGTGGAACAAATCACATCACTAATGGTCGCATTGTGTACCAGTATCGCCCAATACTGGAACATAAAAATGTTCCAGTATCGCTTGATACTAGAACACAATTTGACGTTCCAATCGACCGACACTGGAACAGTAAAATGGTACCAGTATCGAGCGATATTGAAACTTTTACGTTCCTGTATTATTAGTTATCCCCTGTTTGTTCATGCAATACGGCAAAATATCTATGGTTTGTTTCCAATATCACATGAGGCGATAGCCGAATGTGATATTAAAAAACAAACCATAGATATTTTCCGTACTGCATGAGAACAAGGGTAACGAATTTATCATTTAGTAGACATGAATTCATTTTAAAAACCTTAACACTTGGAACAACTAAAACTTTGTTGTCAATTCACCCCTATCCTAATTCACCACACTGCCTCCTCACCCCAAGATATCTAGCACTTATATAACTTGAGCCTTAAACACTTGGAAACACCAAAATGACATTGGGAACCACCAAAAAGAATATTTTTGCTTGCCGTCATTCACCACACCGCTCATTGAACCCCAACATACACTGAGCACAACTTAAACAACTTGGAACCCATAACACTGGGAACCACATAAATGATACCGGGAATCAACAAAAAGACCGGCCCCCCCCCCCCCCAACCCACATCCATTCCAACACCGCCACCCTTTCCACATCTAACCCCTAAAAATGATAATGGGTCAATCCAAACCTTGATGTAACCAATCAGAGCTGTGATAAAATTACTAGACTAATACGGGCTCATATCAGTCATCAGATACTGGAAAATATTCATTGGGACATTAACCAATCACATTTCAGCATTCATGTCTACTAAATGATAATGAACGATACTGGTACACCAGTATCTGGGACCTAAAGTACACTTTCCAAAAAAACCCACCTATGTATAAACTATACCAACTTCTCCTGTGTTCACAACTATAGTTTGATCCGTTTTAAATATGCGAAGCCTCATCACAGTAGCAAATGAATACAAAAGGATGTGGGCGCACATGAAGGCAACAAGCACGCAACAAGCGCACTGCATCATATGTGTGAATGCTGTTAAAACCACATGCGCGTGTGGCCATAGTCTTTCGCATATGCTTGGATTACTTTTGCGCATGGAGAAATGATTCTTCATCTACCGAGATGGAACTTTGGAATTGAAAGATTATATTTCAGAACAGTTTCTATATTTCAGATCATGGAAGCAGCATTATATGAAGTAACACATGATAGGAATACAAAACCGTACATATATTAGGGCTCATACCGATATACTCTATCACAGCTTTTCCCAGCTTTTCCGGGGAAAGCTGTGTCAATGAATTTCATTCAATGTTATAATAACAAAGAAACACAGCTTTCCCCGGAAAAGCTGGGAAAAGCTGTGGTAGAGTATATCGGTATGAGTTCTTACACTAAAAGTAGGACACTTGGTCATGCTGTCAAAATAATGCCAGATATTAAATTTGGACCGTAATATTTCATATACAAATCTGTTGCTGAATCTCTTCACATTAATGAATTTGTGTTTCTTATACAACATCTGCTTTTTTCATTCCATAGAATTAAAGGAAATGTACTCTCTAAAAAAAATTTTAAAAAATTAAAATGTCAGTTTTTATATAGAGCTTTTCCAATTATTATGCTCAACTCAAAGCGTGTACATTTAATCTGATGCCACTATAGGATAATTATTCAGTTCACTAATTAGGTTTTGCTGCATATCATACACATTCTGATTATTGCGCATATACCTATCAGACACTTTAGTTTGTGAGACAGCTACCCATTTTTACACCTGGGTGGAGAGAAACAATTGCGGTAAAGTGTCTTGCCCAAGGGCACAACACATTGGCCGCAGCGGGACTTGAACTCACAACCTTCCGCTAACAAGTGCGGTGCTCATTCCACTGGACCACACATGCCCGTAATTTGAATTATGTATTCTCTTCAATTACATCCCATGATGTAGTACAGTGGAGGATACATGGGCGGAGGAGGCGGGCGGCGGAGGGGGCGGGCGCCCCCGGAAACATTTGACAATATACCTTTTTTGTGTACCACTTTACCTTTTTCAGAGGCATAGGTATATAGGTTCCGTCGGTACATTTGCGACTTGTACCATGCAATATTTGTTGCCGGTTTTGGGACGACCACATCGCTACCCCCCCTTCACTTAGCAGAATTTCAAGAGCTGACGGCAAAAAAAGTTGGGGGACCTTTTACGATTTTTTTTGGGGGGTACCAATTTAAAAAAAACCTTGGTCAGCCGCCCGTAAATTTTAATCCTGGATCCGCCACTGTAATATCTATGAATAATCATTTTCATTCAATAATCTTAAAAATAGCTTTAAAATATGTAATAATCAAAACATGGAAGATCTCGGAATTTATACAGTTATACAGTGTAGTACAAATCTTCAGGCAAATCTTATAAAAATAGTTGTTCATTAAATATACAGTCATACACTGTTATAGTACTTATCATATAAAATAAATTCATTATAGATATATATACACCGTCATATCTTATAAAAATAAATATTCATGAATATTCAAGAAACTTGACAGATCTAGACTTTTAGACTGTCATTAAACATTAAATATAAAATAAATAACAAATAAAACTAAGAAATGAAATAAAATATGTATATTAACCAATCTTGGTATATCTTTTCCATAATATAACTAGTAGGGGGGGGCATGCCTTCTGGCAGTGGGATAAGCGATTATTTGTTGTATATATAGGCCTAAATAGAGTTTGCCATTTCATTCGGGGGGCATCATGGGGGCAAGCCTACTGGCGGGGGAGCAATGCCCCCTGCTCCTCCACCCTCTATAGTTACGCCCCTGATCTTACAAAATAAATGTTCATGTTTATGTAGCATTTTCCAATAGCAACCACATTATTTTCACTACTGTAATTCTATTAAAATGAAACAAGAGCCAGGAAGTGGCTACAATTCATGATTCTGACAAAGATGATATGCAAACTGAACGTAACAAACTCAAGAGGTGCAACCAATATTGTACGGCTGGTGGGTAGCAATATAACTGGCAATTTACTAACAAAATACAGACCTACCACAAGAGTATGCACAGACAAATGAAGTGTGATAAACTAAGCAAAAGAGAAGATCAAGTCAATTTTACCCCAACGAGGTTGAACTTTGTATGTAACAATATACATGTACCTTTCATTACATGCTTTTCATCTTTTGTGTGCACCATTTAATTTATCACAGATAACTTTCGGCTGACAAACCATAGTTGCCTACCCCACCCCTTCTCCCTCTAGGGCCACTGAAAATCTAAACGCAATGACCCCCGTTTTCATCATATAATATCAAATTATGACCTTTTATCAAAGAAAACCAAACTTGTCTGGATTGTCACATCAACCACATTTGTAATATAATAACATCTGTAATGTTTTTAAACATCTGTAAGGCTGCATTACAGATGACCATCTATTACTAATTTCTGGTACAAAAGAGCCAAGTGTGTGAATAAGCGCTTATCCTAACAACTGGGACAGTTAGGCTATGTCTACAATCTTGGAAAAAAGTCCTTGGAATGCTTAAAACGTTTGAACATTACACACATGACCATTTAGTGCTAATTGCTGGCTGGTACAAAAGATAAGCCCAGAATGACTACTGGTAAATCTTTTCATCTTATTCTAGCAACTGGGATAATTAGGCTATATATACCTGGGCACTTCTTTCCAAGACATGTTTCTCAGTCTTTTGGTTTCTTTTTCCTTGTCCATTTACCCCTTTCTCCTTTTTAATTTTTAAAATCTTTTTCCAGACTCCTTTTTATTCTTGTCCCGCAGTGATTTTTACCACTGAAAACATAAATATTTAAATCTGTCAGTGTGTCAGTTTCACCTGGGCCTCTCATGTATTGATACTAAAGTGAGTTTATCAGAAAACTAAAATTCACATACATATAAAAAAATGTAGATAATATACTGCATTCAACATAATGCACCAACTCAATTAACGAGGTCATGCTACAAATCAAACTGAATCATCAATTTGCCATCATAAGATTCAAGTCAACATAATGACATGTTCTGTAAATGATTGTGGCATTATAATACTTGCTATCATATGTAATCCTGTTTTGGTTATGAACAACCTCATAGAATAGTGATGCAAATATAATTTGATGAATCATCATTCATGTTTCCATACTTCAAAATAGTTCAAGGCCACGCTCAATTTGTCAGGCCTCCATCACTACTTGCACTTCAGTTCTCAATTTAATATAATAATTTTAATAATTTTAATAATCATTTTCATTCAATAATCTTAAAATAGCTTTAAAATATGTAATAATCAAAACATGGAAGATCTCGGATTTTATCAGTTATACAGTCTAGTACAAATCTTCGGGTAAATCTTGTAAAATAATTGTTCATTAAATATACAGTCATACACTGTTATAGTACTTATCATATAAAATAAATTCATTATCTTCATGGAATATTCAAAAAACTTGACAGATCTAGACTTTTAGACTGTCATTAATCATAAAATATAAAATTAATAAAAAATAAAATATATAAATAAAATAAAATATGTACATCAAACAATCTTGGCATATATTTTTCATAATATAACTAGTGGTGATGGTGGGGGCAAGCCTTCTGGCAGTGGGGACATAACCGATTATTTGTTGTATAAGGCCTACATAGAGTTTGCCATTTCATTTGAGGGGCCTTATGGGGGAAAGCCTTCTGTCTCCCCCTGCCCCCCCCCCCCCCCCCCCCACCCCCTATAGTTACGCCCCTGATTTTACAAAATGAATGTTCATGTTTTATGTAGCATTTTCCAATAGCAACTACATTATATTCACTAATTCTCTTAAATTGAAACAAGAGCAAGGAAGTGGCCACAATTCATGATTCTGACAAAGATGATATGCAAACTGAATGTAACAAACTCAAGAGGTGCAACCAATGTTGTAAGGCTGGTGGGTAGCAATCATAACTGGCAATTTGCCAACAAAATGGTTCTATCTTCATGTAAGGATCACGAAAATAAATATAAAGTACAGCAAAAACTCTAAGGCAAGAAGATAAGAAACTACATAAGAACATGCACGGACAGATGAGGTGTGATAAACTAAGCAAAAGAAGATGAAGTCAATTTTACCCCAACGAGGTTGAACTTCGTATGTTACAATATACATACCTTTTACATGCTTTTCATCTTTGTGTGCACCATTTAATTGATCACAGATCACTTTCTGCTGACAAACCATAGTTGCCTACCCCACCCCTTTAGGGCCACTGAAAATCTAAACGTAATGACCACCGTTTTCATCATAGTACATCAAATTATGACCTTTTATCAAATAAAACCAAACTTGTCTGGAGTTTCACATCAACCACATTTGTAATGTTTAAGGCTGCATTACAGATATGACCATCTATTGCTAATTTCTGGTACAAAAGAGCGAAGTGTGTGAATAAGCTCTTATCCTAACAACTGGGACAGTGAGGCTATGTCTATAATCTTGGAAAAAAAGTCCTTGGAATGCTTACACGTTTGAACATTACGCACATGACCATCTAGTGCTAATTGCTGGTACAAAAGAAAAGCTCAGAATGACACACCGGTAAATCTTTTCATCTTATTCTAGCAACTGGGATAGTTTGGCTATATATATATCTGGGCACTTCTTTCCAAGACATGTTTCTTAGTCTTTTGGTTTCTTTTTCCTTGTCCATTTACCCCTTTCTCCTTTTTAATTTTTAAAATCTTTTTCCAGACTCCTTTTTTATTTTTGTCCCGCAATGATTTTTACCACTGAAAACATAAATATTTAAATCTGTCAGTGTTTCAGGTTCACCTGGTCGTCTCATGTATTCATACTAAAGTAAAATTCATATACATATATGTAGATAATATACTGCATTTAACATAATGCACAAACTCAATTAACAAGGTCATGCTACAAATTAAACTGAATGATCCATCAATTTGCCATCATAAGATTCAAGACAACATAATGACATGTTCTGTAAATGATTGTATCATTATAATACTTGCTATCATATTTAATCCGGTTTTGGTTATGAACAACCTCATCGAATAGTAATGCAAGTATAATTTGATGAATCATCATTCATGTTTCCATACCGTTCAAAATAGTACAAGGCCACGCTCAATTTTTCAGGCCTCCATCAATACTTGCACCTCAGTTCTCAATTTATTTTGAGCTCCTGCACATCTTTTACAAGGTTGTCCATATCAATATCCTGGAGTACTTGTATCAAACTTTCTTTCCAGTCACTGTCCACTACCTCAACATTACTCAATGCTTGTAGCATACGGGAAGCTGGTCGCCAATCGTCTGGATCATCAGAACCCTGGAATTGCTTACATTGAAAGTCATCAAAACCTACTTTCTGAGCAATTTGACGCCATCTTGGTCTGATACGCCTTGCAAGATCATCAAAATGACTTGGAGCATTATCCATGGATATGTTTGGGATATTGGCATGTGCTCCAGTTGATTTTTTACCCTTTTGACTTGCATCTTTCGCTGGGCATTCCTCTGTGTAACTTGCAAATATATCAGTCAAATCCTCTTCATCATGATCTAAAATAAAGGTAAACACATGGTAGAGGTTACTAATACAGACTGTAATTATACACTTACATTTCATGGCTGTTTGACTGTCCGCTTTATAATTAAAATTATGGAATAAAAAAAGATTACATAGTGGCCCAGTTATGGTGTGACCTGCTTTAGGTACCGCTAATGAATACGAGTATACGGTGAAAATTTCAAGAAAATTGTACGAGCCCTTTTTAAATTATCGGCATTTTCTACTTTACACACATTTTACATATTATGGGAAATGTGGCCGATAGTAAATAATAATATCAAAGCACTATTTCTCAGAAATGGCACCAACAAATGTTCTGAAATTTCTACAAAAGATGGCCAGTATATTCAGGTACTGGAATCAGTTTAAACCAGAACCGGGCCAGCAAGTTACGGTGTTCTCAGAATAAATCGGACAAATTATGTGGGATCAAACAGCCGTGATTTGTCACCACGAAAATAATACAACTGCAATGATATAATGTTTCGTTTCCTCGTGTAAAATGCATAATATTATTGGTTACCAAATGCAATTTAGTTGTGGGTTATAATTGCTTTTATTTAAAATGTATGCCCATTTAAACAAAGAGGTCATATGCATTGTTCTAGTTCCATTGTGTTTTTGAGCATTAAGTGTGTTTGTAGTACTAGTAATTGAAATGACTGGCTTTGTATTATCATGCGGGGCTTATGATGATGAGAGTAAACGAAGCAATACTAGTATATTGTTGTTTTTAACATTTTTCCTTTGAGAAATAATCATTTGATTATGTTCGAAGCTACAATTGTGTATTATTTTGTAAGTCTGGCTTATCAGCTTATACTCATCATTACAATGTTATGAGGTAGGAGGTAGAACTTATTGAATGACCCTCGTATAATCATGAGCTGATATTATGACTATACAGGGTGAGTCAAAATATTCAGGCCCAGATTTCACCAATTGCTTAAACCAGTTCAAACACAAAAATGAATACACTTATAGAAATGCACAGCAAGAACACATTGTTAGCTATTACCTAAATTTTGTTTCATTTAATTGGATGATTCGAAATAGGAGATATGTGTTTCACCCCAAGTTTTTTAAATTCAATCTGTTCCAACATCTACGTTACCTGATATGAAAGTAAGTTTACGCTGATTCACATTGCTTGATTGCTATATGAATTTGTTCGATGTGCAATGCTATGTTATATTTTAATCGTTTTCGAGAAAATAGACGTAACAAGCATTATTGAGATAAGTGTTAACACAATGTCGACTAAAATGTTTGGATATTATTGTTTTAAACGAGCTTGATTTGATAGAAGAACAGATCACACCTCTTTAAATTAAAGGGCCACGGAGAGATTGGCGATAAGAACGAAATTTAAAAATAAAAAACAGTTTCAACAGATAAGGTTAATCGAACCCAGGAATGTAATATTTCATGGGAAAAGGGTTGAAGGGATGGCGCTAGATTGACATTCTAGCGAAGCCATATGTGCCGAATTCTGCAATTAATTAATTAATTTCGATGTAATCTACATCGAAATTAACAAATTGTGAAATATTACATGATATACTGCGAATTAAGGTAAACAGCCACCCATATCTAAGATTTTTTATACCGATTACTGATTTTAAATTAGCTAACATTAATTTGTAGCACTTAAACACAATTTCAGGGTCAAAGAGGTGTAGCGTAGTCTGGTGTCATAATTCCCTTACACTTCTCCTTTAGCTTGTGTCTTTTATGCATCTTCTTGATCTTAATATATTCTTATAATTGTGTAAAGTATTGCATTAAAACTTAGATCAATACTTAGTAATCAATGCTAATAGCTGTCATACAACCATTACATACCTTCATTTTCAATCTCACAAATTGTGAACTCCCCCTTGTCATGTGAGAATACTGGATACCGTACAATTTCACTCTGGGTTTCAGACAAAACAAGTGCAGGCAACGAATCGGAATCTGTAGCCTCTAGTATGTCCTTGAAAGCATCGTACCAACTAGGGTCTTTCAAGTGCATAAGCTTGTAACAAAGCAGATCTGCTGCTTTTGTGTAGTTGAAGACTTTATCATCTGCACACCTCAATACATCATCAACGTCATCTCTGGTTAGTGTACCTTCTAAACCTTTGGCTATCTCACCAGGATTCATAAGGGTTCTTAGATCATTGTGGGCTTTCGCAAGTGTTGTTCTATGTATAAGTACAGCTCTTGGGACTCCTGTAATTGAATGAATGTTAATACAAAGAATTACAAATGTTACAGTTATAATCCTATTAGGTGTTAATGTTACGTGTAAGTGTCAGATGACTTAGATTTAGACCTACCTACATATGAACCTATCTACCTACCTACTACATGTACCTTACATGTACCTAACCTATACATACAGGGTTATAGCTAGGCCAGATTGAGTGCCGGCTAATTTTACTGATGGCGAACGGAGTTTGTGTAGCTAACGAAGTGTAGTGGATCATTACATGGGGTCCAGATGAGGCCTTGTTAATGTGTTTTTAGGGTTTTTTAATGTACTTTGAGGGTTCCTGTCACATAATTTCTTGTTTTATAAGGCAGTTAGTTGAATGATTCTATACTGGTACACAAAATGTTTAAAAATATAAAAAAATGTTACCTCTTTTTTTCATAGAGTGCCGGCCGGCCAGCGTGAGAGCCGGCTACGCGGGCGCCGACCGGAGTAGCTATAACCCTGCCTACATATGTACCTACTTACCTACATACATGTACCTACAATGTAGCTACCTACCCAGCCAGCCAGCCAGCCAGCCACCCATCTACCTACTTAAACACCCAAACAACTCCCTTCGTACCCGCAAATGGGTAAGTAGTATTGTTCAGTTTGATTGGTGGTTGGCAATTATACATTTGTACAGTCAGCATGTCATTCTTGTATGTTGGGAGACGTGAATGTACTGTCAGACAATTTTAAAATAATGTTTTCTTCAATATTTTTGATTTTTCATCCAACTTTTTGCTCTAAAATGATTAGTAAAATGCTAAATAACAACTTGAAAACTTTGGTAGTTGTTCCTGTCAAAACGTCAAGAATAATGACTGCGCATTTACTATTAATTACATGTATGTCTTCTGACAAATATTAAATTTCTCTATGCCACACTGTTTCTGATTTTAACGATTGTGTTATGTCACACAGTTCATGACACATAATCAAGTATACATCGAGGGTTGAGCACCAGAAGGCCGTAACGCAACTTTTGGGCAAATTGATATTTTGGTACAAAAATAATCCACATAACCTAGATTTTCAGAACCATAAAGAGATGACTCATAAACACTCTGAATTTGACTAAAATTAGAGTTATAAGTTGGGTGCTACAGTGTACTGTAATGAGTCCCAAATATTTGAAAGGCGATTATCTCAAAATAGCATTTCTTGAGTTACGGCCTTCTGGCGCTCAACCCTCATCATGTTCTCCCTTTTGTTTTTTACTATGCCTTCGTGATAATAAAACTAATCTATCGATGTCCAATGTCCAATCACACGCCCTCTCATCACAGGTTTAGGCGGTGATGTCAGAGCGTATTGTAGGGAGTATCATGATATTCCGCACACAACACCAACGCAATGCAATTATTGCACTATAGCGACATCAAAGTAGAATGCCATAAAGTGCTGCTCTTATGGCTAAAATATATGCTGTGATGTTACACCCCACCCCAACTTGAATGAAACAAGAGTATCAATGTAAAATACTTACCAAAGTCAAATCTAGATGTTTCAAAGGGACGCTGAAATTAAAACAAGCCATATCATTTGTTTAAATACTTGTATATTCCAATGTTCATAATTATAATTTAAAGGTAAGTGACCTGCTTTGCCCACATTTTTTGTCTTGGTGTCTTTTATTCTACATGAAGGTGCAACGTAAGTACATTTTTATTCAAATTGAATTAGTGGTTCTAACGATAGACAAACAAATCACTTTCAATTTTCTCATAAAACAGTGCACAAACTTCAATTGTGGTATATCACTAATTGGGAATAACCCAATCATAAGTGTATATTATTGAAATGTTACAACCGTGTGTGTCATTAAATAATGTGTTTGTGTTTTGTTTATTTATTAAAAGAAAAGAAAAATATCAATGCAACATGGCTATAATGTGCATGCTAGTTTTCTGGGGGTGTAATTCCAAATGTATAACAATAGAAGGAATTGTTTTTGTGGAAAAAACCCATAGATCACTGTGTAAAACAGTTTGAGATCAAGAGTGTTTTGCATCATTTTTTGTATACAGGCTGTCCCAAAATGATTAGTACCCATCGATGCTCAAAGTTCAATAATTGTTTCATCATCAAAATCAGTGAGATTAGATCCGTTGTTTTTTTACCTTATTTGCTATACTGTACCCTTTTATTAGAATTTTAGATCATGAATATCGGACTTATTTGAATGAAGTAACACTCCATTGTGTAAGACATGGTGATTTCACCTTTTTGGCAAAGTGCAAAAAAAATGTGTTTTTAAACAGCTTGTTTGAAAGAAACTAACATTCTCTCAATCTCTTGTCTGCTAATATCTGTGGTTCCTTTCTAGTTTAAACTGCTGTTGTATCATATTGTTGTTCAAACCATTAATACTTCTTCATTTTGATTCAATTTGAAGAGTAAAAATGGATCGTCACGCATGAGCGACCCCAAGCTCTGTTTCTATAATGAGCTAGTTTTGAGGCTAAACTTGAGGGACATTTAAACAGGTAAAGACGTAATCATGGGTAATTAGCAGTGGCTTGGACTTCTTTTTCATATTGGGGGTGCAATTTCTTACAAACATGCTAAAAATGATATAGTCCCTTAGTGTTTAACCTCACGAAATCCATTCTCCAATGTGAAAATGAAATATAAGCCACTGGTGATTCACCAAATACCACTAGTCATTTAGAGGTCCCTAAACACTTGTCAAATAAAACAATGCATGAGGTCACTCAAGTGTGACAAACTTCTTTTACCCGTTAAATTTAATTAAGGAAAAGAGTTATTAATGATTTGAACACCCATAACTAATAACCGTTACAACAGACAGACACACAAGATTATATTGAGTAGACAAGAGATTATGAGAATACACAAGTTTCTTTCAAACAAGCTGTAATAGCACACACATTTTTTTAGCACTTTGTCAAAAAGGTGAAATCACCATGTTTTACATAATGGAGTGTATCTTGAGTTTGATAAATCCGATATTCATGATCTAAAATTCTAATAAAATAATACAGTATGACAAATATGATGTAAAAACAACGGACCTAATCCCATCGATTTTGATGATGACAAAAATTATTGAACTTTTGGCATCGATGGGTACTAATCATTATGGGACAGCCTGTATAAAGAACAAATGTGAACAAGAGCCCAAGTTAATGAAATAAGTGATTACAATCAAAGTGGTAACTCTCTACGGAGAGCTCTGATGGACCAATCAATCGGTTCACTGCAACTCAGAAAATAATCAAAATACACGTAAACACAATTGGCTGGTAGAAAAGCCAATGAAAGTGGCGTGGGGCAGGAATAACATAAAAGCCCAAACATATGGAGAAATATAACATCAAAAATATAAATAAGAGAAAAATAAATAACTGGAGGTCGTTGACATCGAGAGAGCTTAGACATCAAACTCTGAAGAGTTGGAGAGAAGGTGTCTGTTCACATGACACTTAGGAGATTGGAGTCCTTCCTCTAAGATGTTGCCAACTACATTGTCTAAAAGACTGACTAAGCAGCAAGTTCTGGCAGTCGGCAATGAAAGGGCATGAGCTGGCATTGCAACACTTAAAGGCATATTATGTGATCTTTTCCAGAGAGCGCCCTCTATTCATTTTTTTAGAAAGTAGATTTTCTTGCAGATTTACATTTTCTGATCATAAATCGTACATACATTCCAAGTTACAGAGCGATATGATTCCTAATTACCTAAAAATCATGGTTTTAGAGTGAATTTAGAGTGAAAATATGAACTGTCGTGTCATCCCGACAGTTTAGTTTCACTCTAAAACCATGATTTTAAAGTAATTAAGAATCGTATCGCCCTGTAACTTGGAATGTATGTACGATTTATGATCAGAAATGTAAATCTGCAAGAAAATCTGCTTTCAATTTTTGTTTTCGATGTTGAGGGCGTTCCCTGGAAAGATCACATAATATACCTTTAAACGCATAGCACGACGTTGAACGTATGGGAGCATATAGAATCAAGAACCAATATCATCTGCAAGCACCCAATGTCATGCTAATGTAATCCTGTTGTTTTATCTAATACAAGGGTATGTTTAAATAAAAAGCTAGATGAGTTTTGTTTCACAAATGGTTTACACAAGCATGTACAAAACTATTGTTTTTATCTTAGTGTAACTCAATGTCAAATTATATTGACAGTATCTTACATGATGTCCAAATTCCTTCAGCATATCTATCAGAATGTTAGCAGCTTCCTCGTTTCCAATGATGCCTGGATGTTCAACAATTGCCAGAACCTCTAAGATAGACAAATGCTTCCCATGGCGTCTCCTGCAACTGCATGTGTACTATTTGGTACCAACATTTTGAAAAGAAACAAATATTTGTAAAATTATGTATCAAACATTCAACAAATATTTAAAATGATAACACTCTTATGCTTAACCTTTGTCCATATAGCCGGGCATGCGTGGTCTAACGGATTCACCCTCGCCCAACAATACAAAGGTTGTGGGTTCGAGCTGTTGGTGCCAGCGTGTTGTGTCCTTGGGCAAGGCACTTTACCGCACTTGCCACGCTTCACCCAGGTGTATAATTGGATACTGGCATTAAATTCATGTTGGGAAGTAAAATAGACTCGCTGTGCGGGAGAAGTGTGGCGAACCCCCACAGCCAATATTACATGAGGGAGTCTGGCCCAAACGCTAATGAAAGAGAGATGGGCACTCCGCGCGCGAGCTTTGCCTGGCGCGAGTCTTTACTTACTTATATGGGTATAACAGTACAGAGTTAGTTTTGTTAAATGGGCGTGATATGTTAGAGGCTGCGCCCTCAATTATGATAAAAAATGGAATTTGTATATTTTTACAATTGTATTACATGCAGTGAACTTAACACCTGTAACGATTAAGAAAAATCAGCCCTCATTGTACAACAAAACATCAATTCAAATATTATGATCTACAGCTTAGATCAGAATTTCACACTAGTAGTTGGGGAGCATAGAGGTTTTCCAGTTCCGGTCCGAGGCTGACACGTGGAGTTATATATACCAAAATGTTCTTTGAAGTTGGTAAAATTAAAACCTGAGTGTGTATTCTTGCCAGCTTAGGTGGTTGAATGACCTTGACATTGATTTAGGATAGAGGTCACATGTGTTTCAATGTGTTTCAAAACAATGTATGCTCCACAGCTGCAAAGTTCTTAATTAAACAGTCACAATATAAATATGCTGGGCATGAAGACTGCTTTCGTGATTTCATGAGTGACAACAGCAAAAATGATCATTATTATAATGTTCATCTTGAATTCTGAAGTAAATTATTTTAAAAAATAATTCTTCAACACTACTAGGGACAATAGCGTGTCCCTTTACCATACTTGCTCTAAAAAACAATGTTATATAAATGCTACTGATTGTAACCTTATCACAGTTAAATGAGTTGATTAAAGCTATGAATATTTCAATAAAAACTGAAATTATAAACAATGTCGTAAGCCAATTAGCTTTTTTATCTTCCCAAAGCACCACTTTGAGCATGGCACATCAATATTAGTTTCAAGAATAAATGACGACTACATAAGTTGCTTATATTTTTAAATAATCTCAATTTTTTTCTTAAACTAAATTGGCTACAATGTTTATCTTTATAAATGGGTCGTAATCGGAGTGGTACAAGGAACTGATTTGAACTCTTCATTTCCTTTATGCGTGCAAGTCATCAACTCTACTGACTGAGCTATACGGAGCAGCTTTAAAACCCCTTTTTTCGCAAATTTGATAGTCCGCCGGAGCGTGTGACAAGATATACCGGGCGCTTGTGAGGTACTAGATTGTAGCAGAGTAGGGTTTTTTGTCGTGTGTAGGCCGGTTAGGGTTATGTCAATCCATAAAATATGCTTAGTTTTGGTTGCTTAGGTATGAAATGTAGTTGGTAAAAAGCTTACTTACCATTAATATTGATTCTGTCATAGATGGTTTGCGTAGAGGAAACTCCTGTATCTGTTTCATAGTCTGTTCAGGAATTCCCAATGTTTCAGCTAGTGCACGATAGTCTCTCCCAAGAGGGTCAATATCGTCAAGAAGAGGACAGAACACTTGACGTGTCTCAAGAGGCACACATTCCCAATTGCATCTGGGTCCAGATTCCACAAGAAGCCTCCGTTGATCAGTGTATTGAGCTGATGAATCATCTACATGTAGTACAGATGCCATTAGAATGTTGGATAGTTGAGCTGAGTGTCAAGAAAACATGTTTTTTTTAATTACAGTGTTGTTACTAAGTCACAAATCAAAACGAAGGCTCATTGATGAATTATTCCATTTTAAGTTCGGTTATCACATTATTACCTTTTTAATATTAATCATACATCCAGTTTTTGCAAATAAATATAGTAAATAAATATTTTCTCATCTATCTAAGAAAAACAATCCAAACTATGCAATTTTTTTGAATATTATTCGGGGTGCTTTGGCATATTGTATGCAGTTTTCTTGAACCACCTACAATTATACTCAATAATTTGACAAAGGCATCTACATTTTTCTTTACAAATGTGGGTAACATGTTCTTTATTAAACCTTTCTATGTAGTAATTTACTAAAACCTAGTATTGAATTATTTTGCAAGGAGATTACTTTGTTTTTCAGACCGTTCTCAGTGATCCAATTGATTAAATTGATTTCATGCAGGCCTGCATGGATACACAAAGTCATCTTTGAACAATTTTCACGAATTTCAATTTTGTTGGCCTATTTAAATATCTTTCAGGTTAAATT
Source organism: Ophiura sarsii (assembly GCA_035610835.1). Taxonomy (NCBI): domain Eukaryota; kingdom Metazoa; phylum Echinodermata; class Ophiuroidea; order Amphilepidida; family Ophiuridae; genus Ophiura; species Ophiura sarsii. The sequence continues at coordinate 49,551,877 of CM069453.1, read as the reverse complement.
TAGTGGATATTTCTTGGCAATATTCTGATCTTGCAAAACTATTTCTTTCGACATCACTGAAATTACCTAATTAATATGAACGACCATTGCTGCATATGCCACTGACAGGGAGTCAAATAAAGGTGTTTTGGAATCATTAGTAATTGGTTCCAACTTTTATTAGCATGGGTTAAGTGTAGGTTAATGATTGGTTGGGGAGATGGTGGATTGTCCTGTAAAGCATGTAGCCAGCTGGCCTGGTGATACGGCCACGCCCCAACAGGTGACAACAGGCAGTTCCTGGTAGATTTAGTTCCCAAGTTTGATGTGAAGGTTCTCTGGATGCCCATCAGACCTCCAGATATTATTTTTCTTTAATTTATATTTTGATGTTGTTCTCTATGTTTGGGCTTTTATCTTATTTTTATGTCACTTTCATTGACATTTTTTAGCCTCTGCCCATTTGTGTTTCTTGTTTTATGCATATTTTCTGAGTTGCAGTGAACCAATTGATTGGCCTTTCAGAGCTCTCTTTCGAGAGTTACCAGTTTGATTTTTAATCACTCTGCTCATTAACCTTGTTAATGTCTGTTGGGCTATTGTTCACATTTACGCTTTATATACAAAAATAAATACTAACAATTATTTGAACTTGTCATGAGAGCAATTCTAATCACAGTCAATAACTACTGTAAAAGTCAATATTTTTGCGATAAGATATTTTCACGAAAATTGTCATAACAGGCATTTCGCAATTTTTTATTTTCGCGATTTTCAACATTTGTGAACAAAAGTCAATGGAAGTCAATAATTTTTGCGAGTTTATATTTTCGCGGATGAGGATTGATTCGCGAAATTCGCGAAAATAAAAACCTCACGAAAATTTCTACTTTTACAGTACTCCAAAAATAAAATGTAATTGCTGATGTACTGATTTTCTATGTGTATGGTGCTGAATGGTTATGTTGTGATTCATATTTTGAAGCCTCTTATTTTTTCAACTTTGTAAAATGCGTCTTTTGAATGTAAGTGTTGAATAGCACAAAGCGCTCGTGGTATCCCGCTGTAAAGAAGAGATTCCAAGCATAATATCGAAATGGGATGGTCATGCAACTCTTCATAATCAAAAGGACAGCAGTGGCGACGGACGTGTCGACCGCTGCTCTCGTACTTGGTTGATCTATCTGCATAAAGCCTTTTTAAGATGAAATGTGTACTTTGCACACCCGACACATTCTTTGTATTTCCCGGGATTTATCCACACAGAAGTATGCCATCTCCTATTGACACTGATTGAGTATACCCATTCCAAATACTGCCCTCCTATATCCACCATGCTTTATCCAATATGCATGATTGTACCATAGTCGCCCGATCCTAATGACAAACTCAAAATCACACGGTGATTTTCGAGGGCGTTGGTCATTTAGGCTATTTTTGCCAATCCTCATTATCTTTTGGTGAAACTATGGCCAATATTTTTTTAAATACAGGGGCGCTTAGCATCTGGATACCTCACGGGGTATTCAGATTGATGAGAGTGAATATTCTAGGCCTGTAGATACCTAAGCGCTCCACGATCTTACTCAATACAAGGCATTACTCAATATAAGTTAAAAAGTTTAACGGGTTCGCCGTCGGACAAGTTTTAATCTGTCAAGCTTTCGTCAGGATTAGCTCCGACTTCTTCAGGACCAAATTATTATAATATTAAACAAAACATAGAGATTGCCACTTCTCTTGTTATCATCATTTGGGCTGCCCCTTGCCCGATGATTTCAGAGTAGGTGCCCTTTCCTACTTGTGAAAGAATTGGTGGCTCTGAAAAGAGCTGTTCAAATGGATTGCCACTTCCACTGAACAGAGATAGGGGCTCTGAAAAGAACTCTACACGTAGGTTGCCACTGGCCTACTTTATATAAATTTGGTTCTTATATAACCTCCAAAGGACTGCCCCTTGACCAATGGAAATAATGTAGAGACTGCCCCTTGTCTACTACAGACTACAATAAGTCTAATGCACAGTAGTGCGGTCACTGATCTGTAGAGATCGTTTGTGTTTAATATTATAATAATTTGGTCCTGAAGAAGTCAGAGCTAATCATGACGAAAGCTTGACAGATTAAAACTTGTCCGACGGCGAACCCGTTAAACTTTTTAACTTATATTACCCGTCGTAAAAGCCAATCTCACAATCTTACTCAATCTTGGTCAAAACCGGTTGCAATCTAACCATGGTTTATCTATGGTGGTTCTCAGTCGGAACCAGCTGTCAATTACGCGTGCACAGCGGGATCCTGTGAGGTGCTGTGGTTGAATAGTATAGGTTTAGATGTTACCAACAAATGTCTTTAATTATAAAAAGGCATTCGTGTGTATCAGAGTCATTAACCCTAATCCAGCTAAATCTCACTAAATTTTACTGCCAGCAACTATCTCCGCGCACGTGCTGCTGCATTGCCTCGATGACGTCACCTACCGTAGGCATATGTGGGCAGGAAGTTGCTGGGAGTTTAGCTCTGTTGGTAGAGGGACAGACTGGGGTGCGGATGGTCCCGCAATCGAATCAAGTGCAAGCTTTCACATTGATTTGAATGACATCATCAACCAAGCTCATATGTGGGCATCAAATGACTGCCCGGGTAGGAGCATGCATGTGGTGTGTGGATGGTCTGCGGATCAAATCCAAGTCAGACCGCGGTGGTTTGTTTGTTCACAAGCCCTCAATTTGTCAACTCCCCCCCCCCCCCCCCCCCCCCCCCCGATCCACATCAAATCTCTCAGCTGGGGGTTAGGGATAATAATTATAAGAAATGCTGCAGAATATGAAAAATAACTTCCTCTGAAATTCATACTTACGGAGACTATTTGGTGAGCTCAGTTTAGCTACAGTATCATGGGTTTCAATACAATCTGTCGAAAAAGATCTGTCGTCTGTCGTCTTTAGCTTTTGACTTGGGTATAAACCAAATCTAACTGCCGCTGGCAGGATTTCATCTAGAAGGACAATAAAATCTTATGTTTATAACAATATTTTACAAATAATATCAAATAATAGTTTTTCCATAACAATTTTGATTTCCAGCATTATTTTTTATGAACTTGCATACAACAACCAATAATGTTAACATAGTGGGCGATATTAATATTAAACATTCACTGTTTCAACATTTTACAAATATGATTCATGTCAGTGGTGAATGTTGATCTCTGATCACAATATCATCTGACTATATCACTAATGTTAACATCTCACTAATATTACAAATAAATTTATAAACTTGCAACCAGAGCGTCAATGACGCAGTTACCCATGCTTTATGTAGGGCTCCAGTTGTTTTTGACCAAATTCTGCAAATTAGCGCAACAAATGAACTCAATAGTATTGTTTAGTGCCTAGTATTTTACAAGGATCATCTTTGACAAATAAAGCAGAGTCTGTCACAGGGATCATTCATCCCTAACCCAATGGGAGCATTTTCAAAATTTGACTTTTGACAAGAAGTGACCCCTTAATGAGTTCTAAAATTGACAAATTTCAGGTTAATTGGAGCATTTTGAAAATTTGACCTTGACCAGAAATTACCCCTCAATTACCTCTAAATTATTTAAAATGAACCCCAAAATACTTATATAATGTTCAGAGACCTGCTATGATCATTCCTAGTCATCATTGTATCTAAGTATGGCAACAATCTATTCATCCAAATTACATGATTTAATGCAAAATAACACAACTTTAAATGGCTATTATTTCTACAACTTTAAATGCTCGTAACTTCAGAATTAAGTCTCCTTTTGATCAATGGACTACGCCATATTTTTTTCTTCCCTTCTCTTTTATATTTTTATTTCGCTCAAAAAACATATATACAAATCACAATAAAGTTACAATATGGTAATAGAAAAATAACAACATACAGTATACACACCTGGGTTACATGAATAAGCACATCAATAAGTACAACATTTATGGGAGTGACTATATACACTCCCGTCTTGTAGCGATTTTCTATAGACTATATACACGACGGCTTATTAATCCTCGTAAATTCTCGCGTGATTCCTGTTCAGAGGGTTTGCGACTGTCGGAAAGACGGTAAACATGTAAACCGTCGTGTACAAGATAGACTTGGGACCAGTCCTTATGTGACTTCACTTCTTGTTGTCCGTTTTTTAGTTATTATGGTCTCAGGTAGAGCTCGAGGGCCGATCGGGTGGCGTATGGGTGGATGATTGGTAAAGTGAAGCTACATTGTCCTATACATTTATAATCTAATTTATCAAAATAAATTAATTACTTTTGGGTGCGCTGTGTAAAGCAGAGTGCTGTGGCTTGAGACTAAAATACGGTAAAATACCCCCCCCCAAAAAAAAAAATCCACAACAACACCTAGGGTATTTTAGTCTTAGACTACGGCTCACACAATGTGACATTAGGACTGGTCAGGGAGGTGTCAAATAGAATTGACACCTCCCTGGACTGGTCATTGAACACATGCAGTAGTGATTGGAGTGATAATATCGATCTCCTTTGTGTAAACGGAAATGATGTTGAAGTTTAAGTAATTGTTTAACAATCGATTATTTTGCTTTGAGCTTTATATAGGGCCACATAAAAGTTAACATGTTTAGCGTCCCCCGCCACCTCATATTTGTTGACTCGCTTCAATTGTCTTTTGTTTTTTCTTTATTTACGGTCATAACCTTTTTTCAGAGTGTTTCAGCAGGGAGGTGTTACATTAGTAATAACATCTCTCTGGTTTCAGAGTTTGAGATTGTTTGCTTTCACATCCGACCGTTTAGGCCCGGGCGTAAAAATAGATAGGCCTGGAAAAGATCAGTGTGTGTAGGAAGAGGGGGGGGGCGTAAGAATAATCAACATAGTAGGGGGTCATTACATTAATCACTTTCGTTGTGGTGGGGGGGGGGGGGCAAACAAATTGACGATGATAAAGAAACATCCCGGGAGAAACATATTGGGACACCTCCCCCCCTACCCCCTGCCAAAGAAAATAAAACAGCCCCGTTTTTTTGTAAGCATTTTAAAACAAGTTGTGTTGTGACCAACCACTTTAAACCACAACATATTTAATAGAGGCATCCTCGTCAAAGTTCGTCCAGGTTTATTAGAATCGCTATATATAAATACACGCGATTTTGTACTAAAAGTTTTTTAAAAGGCCTCCTATTTTTTTAGAAAGTCTCTACGCTAAACATGTTTTAATATTTGTATTTGCCTAATTTACCCACACACCTGCATACGGCCCACTTGAGTTTCGATTTCGCTACACGACTGTCTGTCGTCATGTATCACTCGATTTAGCGTTCAGGTTGAAGACCGTCGTGTACATAGTCTGTGCAATTTCGACACACGACAGTCTTTTATACTAAATTTACATCTGCGCATGCGTTAACGACTGTCGTGTATATAGTCTGCGCAATTAAGCTACACGATAGTCTTGTATATAGTTTCGGCCAACATTTATATACAATTATTACTCCTCACAAAACTTTTCTAATTTTGTCCATTTATCAATGAATTTATACATTGTGTTGTTGCTGCTAGAGATCTGTTTCTCAAGTTTATAATGGAATTTAATTAAATATTTATATGCAAGAAATGAAGGTATTCGATTTTGATATCTGCTATCAGTATCATAGATAACCTTTTTGATAAGTATTAGACCAAAAAGTGCTAAAATCGTGAACATCACCATTTTTGGCACTTTTTTGGTCGATAATTCAAAAAAATAATAAAGATTTTCAAAAACACAAAAAATTATTCCTAGGGAATTATATGAGGTATAAATAATAAAACTAGTATGACAAAATTTGACAAAATATATTTTGAGTTATCTTTGCATAACCTAAAATGGGTCAAAAAACGTGTTTTTTATAATTTTCTCCAAAATGGTCAATTTCATGACCATGGTTGGATTCATTGAACCCTTTTCTGCAAAAAAATGTATACTTTTTAGATTAAATGAATAATGAAGAAGTTACGGCAGTTTTATGGAGGCTGCACCTGAAGGTGCACAGCCCCCTTAATCCTATTAACAGTGTTTATGGCTGTGATAGTGGTGGTGCTATAAATTGAAAATGGAGACAAATATATTAATGAATTGCAGAAATTGGAAGCAGATTTCTTTTTAATAAATTTGATTTAAAGTTCTGTGATACTTTTTTTATGACGATATAATCAAGATGGCTTCATACCGCGGAGTCGAACTTCCATTTGACTTTAACGCACCTACACACAACAAAACCCTACGCTGCTACAATCTTGTATGACAGATCTCATATTGCGTTCTTCTATAAGTTCTTTTAGTCTGACCCATAAAGCTCAGTCGGTAGAGTATCTGACTTGCACGCACGCAGCCCGAGTTGAATTCCCCGGCGCATGCAAAGACTGATTTTCCCAACAAATTTGGCACGTTTTATTCTCCCATTAGTTTTACTAGCAAAAGCACGCCCAGGGAGTTCGGGTTATGAAAAAGAGAAAAAGAAATTGGGTGAAAAATATCAAGAAAAAAATGGCATAGCTTGAATTTATGTACTATTAATCAATATCCCTTGAGGTATAATATAACAGCAAACGCTTCATTTTGTGCTGAGAGATAATCGTCTCAGATTTGGTCTGTTATTGGTATAGACATATAGACACCCATTTGCTCAACATTCAGTCTGTAGCTCACCTGTATTACTCTCAGGTGAAGACAAGTTCCCTTCAAAATCTCTTGTCTCTGATGGTCGATCTTCTTCCTGATATTCTTCCATGTACTGCCGCACAATCCTAGACAATTTCTTTAAGCCTTCATCTTCCAGCATCTGCTCAAGTTGACTGACATCATCCTCTGAGATGATGGCTTGGTCTTCTATCTCTTGTAGGAAGTCAATACCAGAGTGAATGTGACCACTAGTGGCTTTGCTGAGGCCAAGATTAAATGCTAAAGCTTTAACATCATCCGGCCCCAGATCATCTGCAACTTTCCTGAGGACTTTCCGGTAAACTAATGGTATAATAAATTTAAAATGTCATATTTAAAATTTCAATATCCTATTCCGAAACTGGACTACTTTGATTTTAAAAACAGCGTATGATAATAATTAAAATCTTTGTGATTGACTTAAAGGAGCTTGTTTACAATGGAATGAGTTTTAATAATAAGAAGACGGTTATCAATTCACATGTAATCCACCACGTTTCAGTTTCATTATCAATTCAGAAATGAAATAAGAAGCAATTTATGAGCCCCCTTTCAGACGTTAGCAGAAGTTGTTTCGCAAGGGCACTTGAGAGTAACATCTGGAATAATGGGAAATTGATGATGTTTTTCAGCTAGACAGGCTGTAGACTTTACTAGCAAATAGCGTTTATTACTAGAGAAAGTATGTGATTTGTTATTTCAACTCGCATATTTTGTTGTCAAACTTACGTACGATTTAACATTGAAAATGAAAGTTGGTTACATTATATCCTCATCTTATTTTGGGAGATTTAAGACGACAGTTTCAAATGAAAAGAAAGATAAGAACTAAAAATAAATTACAACAATTATTGAAACAAGTTGCCGTAAGCTATTTTGATCCTGAATGTTTATGCCCTTACGCGGCAGTTTAGATGGATTTGTGAACCTTTTTGATGACAATTACGACAGATACAATGACAAAAAAGGAAATAGATGACTTCTGAAATGATAGCTTTTGATGGTAGAAGATCAAGATGGGATGTTATTGCGAAAGAGTATGAAAGCAGTTACACAGGCCTCTATGGGGAGTTCGACAACTCTGCATGTGCATGTATTCTATCGTGTGTTCTTGCCTGAGATGTCATGTAATTTCATGTTCTTTAAACAAGAGAATGATGTGTATTGAAAGGTTAATATACAAGGCTGGACTTACGCACTTATGAGCCTGCTTCCCATGCATGGTAGGTAAATTTCCCCCTACCTGACACCTGACCTCCCCCCTCCCCCACCGGAGATACGCTACTGAGAGATACAAAATAACAAGTACCTGCCAAAACAAATTCACAAGTACCTGCTCCACTGGTATTTCTTTTTTCAAACTCAGACTGATAGTTCCAATACAAGAACATCCTCATTCTGTGTGTGAATTGGTAAACAAATTTGGCGACGTAAATGTCTAAAGGAAGCTACCACTCCAAATGGCTGGTCTATACCAAAATAAGTTTAAGATCCACTTGATTAATTATTTGATGGAGTTTAGGAGCCAAAGGAGGAAGAGCAACAAAATCAGACGTCTTGTGGCCCGAGCTTATCCTCAGATGTCGGTCACAACTAGCTCTAGAGCGGTTCAAAGACGCCTACGATGACAGTTAATTGAGGGCAGCCATTTTCCGGGTGAAGCCACAGATGCTTGAAGAAGCCGTTAGCGCGGCGGTAGAATCTGAATGTTTCTTAAGAGCGGAGAAGTCTAGAAGCTTGTGCGACTCGAGAGCCAGTGATGCCTGAAGTGATGCCTCCTTCGTTGCCCCAGCGGAGCCGGACAGCGTAGGACAGCTAGAAGACCAGATGAATGGTATGATGGATATGTTGAAGGGTCTCACGACCATTCAGCAACCTTCCGCAGCATCAAACAGTAAAAGAAGCCCAACCAGGAGGAAATTATCTGCGGCGACCTCAGAGGCCTAAGGGGTAGCCGACATTGAATTAGACAGGGCCAAAGAACGGATTGTCAGATTAACGGGTGGGAACGGTTTGTTTGTCACCGGGAAGCTGAGAGGGGTTGATGTTCAATTTTTGGTGAATACAGGCTCAACACAGACACCCTGATATCCAGCATAATATTTTTCAGCATTCCAGCGCATAGAAGGAAGGAGTTCAAGTTAAGCAGGCTGATGGCGCCACACTACATACGTTAGGCTACACCTGGGTATAAGTTCAAATTGGAAAAGTGAAAAAGGCAGTGCTGGTGGTCGTGGCCGACATCAAAACTTCCGGCATCCTGGGAATGAATTTTCTGTTGGCAGCAGACGGTCAGTTAGACTTGAAGCACCTGCAGCTGTGCCTTCAGGGAGACAATGTATGTATGGGGTGGGGAGGTGGGGGCAAGATTTCTTAAATTTTCGTAAAAGGTTGCCCCAAATTTTTTTACAGTCAGCTCAGAAAATTCCCCCGCCTCCTCTCCCTTAGCTACGCCACTGACAAAGATATAAAACTATCAGAGGGTCGTAACCAGATTGCCAATATTGTCAAGAGAAGAATGATCCAAGGGCAAACGCCCGTTACGGTAAAGTGCAACTAGACAAACGTGGAGCTGAACTCGGAGGGGAAGTCAATAGAGGATTGTTGGTGGGAGGACATATGCCGATTAGTAGAACCAAATGTGAGCGAAAGGGTCGTCTGGAAGCAAAATGGAAAGTGATGGCTGATAGCAGAATGGAATCACCACCACAGGACAGGTTGCACATGCTGTGAGTGTATGAAGACTGCAGATCGAGTGCTGATATCGTCATGCTGACATTCAAAGAGGCACAATAGAGGCACAATGGAAGAGTCGCATCACTTTGCAGATACAGACCGGTTTATTTATCAATCCACAATGCTGCTGAAAGGTGTTGCACGTCCAGCACCTAAAAATTTATCGTAATTATTTTCTTAACTTCCTCAAACTTGTTAGATTTCAAATGTGTTTTGTTTTTCAAAACAGACTGAATGTACTTAACACGTTCCATGCACTTGATTCGACAATTTTTTAGATGACTTAATTTTAATAACATAATGTTACATACAACTTACCCTTTGACCTACACTCCTGGTGTGGTCCTGAGTGCTGCAAATCTCTTTGTTGAGCAGCACTTTCATGCCTTTGATTGGAAGATACAGCCATGTTAACAACTGATGCTCCTTCAATAGGTACTCTGTCGGCTACTTCAGGTGCTACATGTAGTGTGGCCGTTTTGAAAGAAATGAAGAAAATGACAATGTAAGGGTTAATAATGTCTGAACTTCAACAAATTGGGTAGGGTTTATTTGATTTAATCATATAGTTTTGAATTTCACATCAAGCAGCCGTACTTGATTTCATTTGGGGGGGGGCAAGCGGGGGGGGGGGGGGGGGCAAGGGTTTCAAGCTCCCGCCCCCCTGCCCCCCCCCCCCCCCCCCCCCCCAATCAATCAAAATCAAATGACTTTTTCAACCGATAGATCACACCCTAAAAGTGACATTGTGGTTCATGACAAAGAAATCAGGGAAATTGGATGTGAATAACATATGCTGATTATCAAATGTAAAAAGTATAGACTACTGGCACTGACAAATGTGCAATATAATCTTCAAGTATAATCGTAAATTACAATTTCATTGCAGATTTTGCTGATATCAGTTTATGAAAAATTAATGTCCATTTTGCTTTGGATATGTCATCTTCAAAACCCTACAGCATAATGCCCGTAATGTTGGTAACAAAGGGAATGTGTTTAATGACTCTATAACTGGAGTTATTCACCTTTAGTACTGTCCAGAGCGTCAAACTAGTACCATAATTGAATATTCCGTAACATTATATAGCAAACTAGTTCGACTCTCTGTGCAATATGGCTGGTCATGCAGTCCTCTCCTCACTAATTCGATCGAATAACTGTATCTAGCCTATGCTCATTTCCACCTACCCTTCAAGTTAAATTGTGATGATATTCTGGTGCACAGCTTAGGCAGAACATGAGAGATATCCTGGGATCCTCAGTTAAAGGCATATTATGTGATCTATTCCAGGGGGCGCCTTCTATTCATGATTTGTTTTAGAAAGTAGATTTTCTTACAGATTTACATTTCTAATCATAAACCATATATATTCTGAGTTACAGAGCGATACGATTCCTGGGAACCAGCAAAATGTTCTGACTAAAACTTGCACCAGCAATTGCCATTTTATTACATACAGGGGTATTCTGTCATATTGAAATGTGTGTATAGTACATGGGTTATAAATACATTAAATTGATGGACATGAAATGTACACAAAGCACACCATACTTTTTTACACACCATTGAGCTCATCTTGGAGAAAATATCTGGTTAAATTGTAATCTAATTTTTTAGTTAGAAAAATGCTCGAAGTAGTGACAACACTAGCGAGACGGCTTGTCAACTCCGTTTAAAGAATTTTGAGACCAGCCAAGCCTGACCTACGCTATTAGAAAATATTAATCACCCAATATAAATTTAGTTATCGCATGATCCAGCATACATTATTTTGAATGGACTTGTTCAAATCCTTTGTTAGACTAGAATCAAACAATGACGCTATGGTGTATATTCAATGGACAAAATGAATTTCAAATATAAAATAAACAGTGAAACATGAATTACTCATCATATTTCAGGCTTGTAAAAAACATCATGTAACATGTGCATAACTTTTGTCACAATTTGTTTTGAATTTTTTCAGCAATTCCTTTTAAACTTCAGTTAAGTCTTTAAAAATTAAAGCAGACCAAAAAAGTCACTGACAGACGACGGACGGTGGACACAAATGGTCGTAAATTTTGAATAACTAAATGATTCCAGAAAATTCAACACAGTGTTGAAATGATTTCATCCAAAAACCGCTGGAGTCGGAAAATCAACTCCAGTTTAGTATCATTTTATCTGTCATTTTTAACCGTTTGTTGTGTGCGGCTGATAATGTAACCTTGTACGCATAATTTAACCTTGCATGTTCGTGAACGAGCTCATGTCTGACATCGTCTTGTCACTGACATTCCAACTTCTTAACAATTTAAATGTGGCTTCCTATCGGCAATCGGAGTTTCAGCCCATCATGATACTTCTCTGCCTTAATCATAAAAGATTTGAGTAAAATTCATATTGTAGAGTCCAACGCGGCCTTATACCATAAGACAAGGGATTCCAATGTTCTAAAACATATATTTGCATGATCAAAGATGAATCCTGTCATGGAAGAACTATTTGTTTGAACAGTTTTGTTCTGCTCGCGCGGAAGAGCAAGCGGATATGTGCAGTACCACAAGCGGTACTGCGCAAGATTAAGTATTTTTTTTGTTGAAGCGTGCTATAGACCCACTAGTTTTGCTGAGTATGCATTGGTGAATGGTAAATACCTGTTCTACTGGCTTGTTGAATCTGACGCCATTTCTCACGAGCCATTTCATCTGTGAAGTCAATCCTCTCAATCGTAGTTGGATTTCCATCTTGACTCAGTTTGATGGCACCCTGGAACCGGTCTGTACGGTTTTTCTCATCTTTTAAAAGGAACTTTATATCGCATCTTGCTCCAAGCCCCCCTAATTGTATATTGTTGTATGGAATAGTCTCAGCCATACCATCTTCATCTGGCAGCCATTTATCTCTGGGGAAAAGATTCTTAGTCAGAACAAACAAATCTTTACCAGTAGGTTGTAGGGTAAATGCCGAAGGCACAGAACACATACCACTCTTTTTTTGATTTTTTTCCGAGTTTTCTATCATTTTCTTTTCATTGGTTTCATTGATTTTCAATGCATATACTCTGAGTAAGTAGAACATACTATCTCTTGGAACAATATCGACAGGATAAAGATAAGCCAAAATATCTAGTGCAAGTTCAGGAGGATACAGCCAGTTCTTCAGCTTTGTGAATGGTGCAGTGAGGATGTCAAAGAGTGTAAAGTGATTCACCCTGAATTTGATTCTTTGTCCTTCTACAATAACCGGCATATCTTGTTTGGCCTCAGTACCATCATACACTTTAACCCATTGTGATTCTGTATTCTCCTGTTTGCACCAGATCTGTAGACACCTTGGGGTGATATTAAAACCAGAGTGGGACACAGACACAGTGAACGGTTTCAAGAAAGTCTGCCCATCTGGTTTACAGGAGATCACAGGGCCAAGCACGAGTTGATTATCTTGAAAGGGAGCGTGAGTTGCACTAGTGTCCACTGTTAGTGTGACATCAACACTTTTGTTGGGTGGCAGGGCGCCTTCTGGGATGTTCAGCCTCAAATCGTAGTCTTGCAATGCTATTTCACCACCTTTGTCGTCTATACGTTTTGTCTGAGTTGACACAATCTTTGTTGATGTTGCTTGTGAATGTGATGCATCTTGATCTGGGAATAGTTTAGACTCTGGTGCTGCTGGTGTTGATGATTTGCCAATCTGTAAAGGACCGCCATCTGTAAAAATGTAACAAATGTAACTATAAAACAAAAATGTTGCATTAGGTCCTTGTGTATATCTCTTCTGACCCTCAGTCCAACCCAGTATTACTTTGCTTTTACATCTACACTGATGAAGAGAATGTTTTATTGGTTTTAATCAATATGTAGAGCACTTGAAGTGCTATTCCAGATCCTTTTAAAGCACCATGCTCATCCAGCTTACATTAAGTTTGATTGCAAGGTGGAGAAATAAAAACACACAGAGAAGTAAGTGTGTTTGACATAGAACATCTCCATATATTTCAATGCAAAATGATCTCTTAGTCGATCGAAACAAAAATTACTGTTTCCTAATTCATATCATTCTTGTTATTAAGAACCATTGGAAATGGTAACTGGTAACAAAATGTATGTGTTGAATAACTTCTCATCAATGTACCTATGTACAGCCTTGTACTTGAACAGGTGCATCCGATTTCAGATCATGGAATTAATATCCCGGCCAACATGTATGCATGGCCCCACATGAGCCCTTTATGGGCCGGCTCACATTGGACCCTTAATATTTTGGCCACTTTGTCCTAAAGGGGCCATGCGGGTTGGCCCCCATGGGTCCAATGTTCGATTTGCATGGGTTTAACTATAGGGCCAATATTATCAGGGTTTTAAATGGGCTTGCCCTTATATTTGGTAATTAGTGAATTATTTACATTCAAACACAAATAAGTGACTGGCAATTGTAAGAACAATTCAATCATTTGGCTTTTCTCCCCCAACATTATTCATGTGTACAGTTTTTGGCGAAGTAATATTCTTACTTGCCATTTAATTATGAAATGGTTCATGTTGCAGATTGAATCATTTATTGAAATGTATAAATATACAATCCAAAGTGTTACGAAACCAATATAACCAACCTCGATGCGCATGTGTTGAATTGCCCTGATGTAACCCATGTGGGGCCCATGTGGTCAGCCTATATGGGACCCTGATAGGTTTACCCAAACGTAGCCCATTATGGCCCTTGTAAAACCCATATGGGACCCATGTGGTCAGCCTATATGGGACCTTTATATGCTGGTTCCCTGCACCCTGGATCCCCGCGCCAATTTATCCATAGGTGCAGGTACAGGGTTCTCATTTGCCGGCTGTAACCGTAAGCTCAACACATTGCAGCGTCGCTCTGTTATGGATGGCATAAGGTAAATACATTCAACACAGTGTACGTAGCTTAGATGGTCGCATCGAACGCTGAATGCATTGCCGCCCTCCCATAGCTACGGCGCGATGGAAAACGCCCTATGACATGCGTGCCTGTGTGTGTGAAGTCCGGCGCTGTGGTTAGCGCAGATACACGTGTAGTTTGTGCCAATCAGCACATTTGTTATCATTAAAGCGTGAAGCTACTTGATCAAATTTATTTGTGGATTTATTTTTCATCAATCATGAATATGCATGACTTTTATGCCAGCAAATCAGCTTTGAGTGGAAATCGGCACATACCTACATCTATGGATAAGTTGTGTGGAGCCCATTGATGCAGGGAACCAGCATAGGACCTTTATAGGTTTACCCAAATGTAGCCCATTATGGCCCTTGTAAAACTCATATGGGACCCATGTGGTCAGCCTATATAGGACCCTTATAGGTTTACCCAAACGTAGCCCATTATGGTCCTTGTAAACCCGTATGGGGCCCATGGATCTGCGCTGGCTGGGATTTGATCCTTGACATATAACACTACAACTCATTTGCTTATTTTATCTATTTCACAAGTAATTTCGTACACTTTATTTATCAAATGACCAAGAAAATGAAACATAACAATTCATTTCATGCCAACTTAGTGTGTCAGACTGACATATATGTAGCCACCACATACCATAGGATAACTCTGCAAATGTCTTACAATGAACCGTCGCATGCACTCCATATTGGACAATGGTAAATATTGATCTTATATTAAACAAACTGTAACTTTTAAATACATAGACAACTTCCGAAACAGCCATTTTTTCTGCCAAAGATTATTGTCACTCTGATAAAGTTTTCCAACTACAGGCTTCACGATTATAATTCTTGATAACGAATCTGATAACTGTCTGCATTTAGTATGGACATGTCAGGGATGCACCGTTAGATCTCCAGGAGGCATTGGATTTTCTTTGAGAGCAAATTCTCTTTTCAGTGAAAAAAAATGCAACATACATAAAGGGAAAATATAACTCACCTAAAGCTTCAAAACCATTGACATCCTGAAGGGAAGAAATGTGCCTGCTCTAGCCATGGGAAAACACTTAGCCCCCTGTGGTTGTTTATAAAAAAAAACACCTTTCACCCTCAACCCCTCCTCCTGATATATAATGTTGCACCCCTTATAAGCACAATGTGATTCATTACCTGAAGCCAAATTTGTAGTAGTCGGTTGGTGTTCCACAAGGTTCTTAGTACGAGACGTGTCCTGCCTTCTTCCCTCCTGAATAAGACAAACATATATAACTTACACAAGTGATTTAAACATAATATTTATATTATATCTAAATACTTGTGCAAAACATTAGGTCTTGTTAATTAAAAGTAATTACCAACCCCCGGTGTTACAAAAGACATAGCTAATATTCTAAACCCAATTCTTGTCCTGAGATATTCTCCCCTTTCCGCACCTTCCATTGACTACAAATTTTCTGTGCAAGTCCGTATGGATCCTACGATGAACCAGTTTATGTTTGATTTTCTTAATTTGGGTTAGATTTCATGAAATTTGAGGTTTTTTACCCCGTTGCTACGTTATTGCTACGCGCCGCGTATATGCTGGGCACGTTATGGTGATGGCCGGCACACCGCACAAGTAATCAGGCAATCGCCAGCGCACACGTAATCAGGCGATTGCTTTAGTCTCAATTGCCTCGTCGAACCAAGCAAAAATTGGGTAGCTGCTATCATCTAAAAAGTGCGCCTAGCCGGCTGCCAGATAGATGATGTAAATGGCAGCGATAATAATTAGCCAATGTAAAGCGCTTTGAGATGGTGTTCCACACGGTGTAAAGCGCTATATAGAAACCGACTATTATTATTATTACTTGGGTACAGCTGCGTATATCAAATAATTTATTTGTTTGGTTGGCAGATATTATTGTCAAGTATCACATCCATCCATCAAACAAAACAATTAAAACAATTAGTATACCCGCTGTACCAGCAACACACCCTAGCATACTTTCATCTTTTGGGAGGATAAACTAGATTAATAACGCATTATACAGATAACAAAAATGCCATGATTCAATGCATGCATCAAGGTCAAATGGCTGTTTCAAATCGTGCACAATTGTTTTGATTCGCCCTGTTATAAGCAATAAATGATCCTTTGCCCACCACGGAATAATTTCCTGTGGCGCCAAACCAAATGTATAGCCGCCACTTTTGCAATGATTGATTAGACCTGCGATTAAAGCAATTGAAAATCTCACTTGTAATCGAGTGTTTTATTATTTTCTCAATAATTGAGGAGACCTGTAGTCAGGGGGGTTGGTGGCATGGAACAACTAAGGGAGGGGAGGGCGGATGATGTGTTACACCTTACTCGGTTTTTTTCTCGAGGAACCAACACATAAACTGCGAAAATCAAGGTTTTGAGCACCCAACTTATTTTGCAAAGCCTATAGAAAATTCTAGAAAGGTAATGAATCGTTTGAAAGAAACAGCCATAAAGTCTCTCCTACGGATGGCCTGAAATGTGTTGTATGATTGAATTATAGTTAAACCATTAACAATAATGGTTACCAACCTTATCTATTAAGTCAACCTTAATAGATACAATTATAATGTGTTGTAATGATTTAATTATAGTTAAACCATTAACAATAATAATTATAGTTACCAACCTTATCTATTAAGTCAACATTTGCTCCAGCCTCCAGTAATACCTTCACAGTTACACTATTTCCCCATCTACGAGCATAATGAAGGACAGACCTGCCATCCTGTGATGTAAAAGTATAAGAAAACAAAGCAGTATGGTACATATTAATAGATACGTCCAATTATAATGTGTTGTATAATTTAGTTATAGTTAAACCATTAACAATAATAGTTACCAACCTTATCTATTAGGTTAACCTTTGCTCCAGCCTCCAATAATACCTTCACATTTTCACTATTTCCCCACCTAACAGCATAATGAAGGACAGACCTGCCATCCTGTGATGTAAAAGTATAAGAAAACAAAGCAGTATGGTACATATTAATAGATACGTCCAATTATAATGTGTTGTATAATTTAGTTATAGTTAAACCATTAACAATAATAGTTACCAACCTTATCTATTAAGTTAACCTTTGCTCCAGCCTCCAATAATACCTTCACGTTTTCACTATTTCCACTCTTAGCAGCATGATGAAGGACAGACCTGCCATCCTGTGATGTAAAAGTATAAGAGAACAAAGCAGTATGGTACATATTAATAGATACAATTATAATGTGTTGTATGATTTAATTATAGTTAAACCATTAACAATAATAGTTACCAACCTTATCTATTAAGTCAACCTTTGCTCCAGCCTCCAATAATACCTTCACATTTTCACTATTTACACTCTCAACAGCATAATGAAGGACAGACATGCCATCCTGTGATGTAAAAGTATAAGAAAACAAAGCAGTATGGTACATATTAATAGATACAATTATAATGTGTTGTATGATTTAATTAAAATTAAACCATTAACAATAATAGTTACCAACCTTATCTATTAAGTCAACCTTTGCTCCAGCCTCCAATAATACCTTCACATTTTCACTATTTCCACTCTTAGCAGCATAATGAAGGACAGACATGCCATCCTGTGATGTAAAAGTATAAGAAAACAAAGCAGTATGGTACATATTAATAGATACAATTATAATGTGTTGTATGATTTAATTATAGTTAAACCATTAACAATAATAGTTACCAACCTTATCTATTAAGTCAACCTTTGCTCCAGCCTCCAATAATACCTTCACATTTTCACTATTTACACTCTCAACAGCATAATGAAGGACAGACATGCCATCCTGTGATGTAAAAGTATAAGAAAACAAAGCAGTATGGTACATATTAATAGATACAATTATAATGTGTTGTATGATTTAATTATAGTTAAACCATTAACAATAATAGTTACCAACCTTATCTATTAAGTCAACCTTTGCTCCAGCCTCCAATAATACCTTCACATTTTCACTATTTCCACTCGTAGCAGCATGATGAAGGACAGACATGCCATCCTGTGATGTAAAAGTGTAGAAAAACAAAGCAGTATGGTACATATTAATAGATACAATTATAATGTGTTGCATAATTTAATTATAGTTAAACCATTAACAATACTAGTGACCAACCTTATCTATTAAGTCAACATTTGCTCCAGCCTCCAATAATACCTTCACAGTTTCACTATTTCCACTCTCAGCAGCATGATGAAGGACAGACCTGCCACACTGTGATGTAAAAGTATAAGAAAACAAAGCAGTATGGTACATATTAATAGATACAATTATAATGTGTTGCATAATTTAATTATAGTTAAACCATTAACAATACTAGTGACCAACCTTATCTATTAAGTCAACATTTGCTCCAGCCTCCAATAATACCTTCACAGTTTCACTTTTTCCACTCATAACAGCATGATGAAGGGCAGACATGCCATACTGTGATGTAAAAGTATAAGAAAACAAAGCAGTATGGTACATATTAATAGATACAATTATAATGTGTTGTATGATTTAATTATAGTTAAACCATTAACAATAATAGTGACCAACCTTATCTATTAAGTCAACCTTTGCTCCAGCCTCCAATAATACCTTCATAGTTTCACTATTTCCACTCTGAGCAGCATGATGAAGGGCAGACATGCCATCCTGTGAGGTAAAAGTATAAGAAAACAAAGCAGTATGGTACATATTAATAGATACAATTATAATGTGTTGTATGATTTAATTATAGTTAAACCATTAACAATAATAGTTACCAACCTTATCTATTAAGTCAACCTTTGCTCCAACCTCCAATAATACCGCCACAGTTTCACTATTTCCACTCTTAGCAGCATAATGAAGGGCAGACATGCCATCCTGTGATGTAAAAGTATAAGAAAACAAAGCAGTATGGTACATATTAATAGATACAATTATAATGTGTTGCATGATTTAGTTATAGTTAAACCATTAACAATAATAGTTACCAACCTTATCTATTAAGTCAACCTTTGCTCCAGCCTCCAATAATACCTTCACAGTTTCACTATTTCCACTCTGAGCAGCATAATGAAGGGCAGACATGCCACCCTGTGATGTAAAAGTAGCCTATAGGAAAACAAAGCAGTATGGTACATATTAATAGATACAATTATAATGTGTTGCATGATTTAGTTATAGTTAAACCATTAACAATAATAGTGACCAACCTTATCTAGTAAGTCAACCTTTGCTCCAGCCTCCAATAATACCTTCACAATTTCACTATTTCTCCATATAGCAGCATAGTGAAGGACAGACATGCCATACTGTGATGTAAAAGTATAGGAAAACAAAGCAGTATGGTACATATTAATAGATACAATTATAATGTGTTGCATGATTTAATTATAGTTAAACCATTAACAATAAAAGTTACCAACCTTATCTAGTAAGTCAACATTTGCCCCAGTCTCCAAAAATATCTTCACAGTTTCACTATTTCCCCACCTAACAGCACGATGAAGGATATACATGCCTTTCTGTGATGTAAAAGTATAGGAAAACAAAGCAGTATGGTACATATTAATAGATACAATTATAATGTATTGTATGATTTAATTATAGTTAAACCATTAACAATAAAAGTTACCAACCTTATCTAGTAAGTCAACATTTGCTCCAGCCTCCAATAATATCTTCACAGTTTCACTATTTCCACTCATAACAGCACGATGAAGGACAGGCATGCCATTCTGTGATGTAAAAGTATAAGAAAACAAAGCAGTATGGTACATATTAATAGATACAATTATAATGTGTTGCATGATTTAATTATAGTTAAACCATTAACAATAAAAGTTACCAACCTTATCTAGTAAGTCAACATTTGCCCCAGTCTCCAATAATACCTTCACAGTTTCACTATTTCCACTCTCAACAGCATAATGAAGGGCAGACATGCCAACCTGTGATGTAAAAGTATAGGAAAACAAAGCAGTATAGTACATATTAATAGAGCAAAATATGAAATGTGTTGTAATGATTTAATTATAGTTAAACCACTGACAATAATAGTTACCAACCTTATCTAGTAAGTCAACATTTGCTCCAGTCTCCAATAATACCTTCACAGTTTCACTATTTCCCCTCTTAGCAGCATAATGAAGGACAGACATGCCACCCTGTGATGTAAAAGTATAAGAAAACAAAGCAGTATGGAACATATTAATAGATACGATTATAATGTGTTGTATGATTTAATTAAAATTAAACCACTGACAATAATAACTACCAACCTTATCTATTAAGTCAACCTTTGCTCCAGCCTCCAATAATACCTTCACAGTTTCACTATTTCCACTCTGAGCAGCATGATGAAGGACAGACATGCCATCCTGTGATGTAAAAGTATAAGAAAACAAAGTAGTATGGTACATATATTGATAGAAACAATTATAATGTGTTGTATGATTTAATTAAAATTAAACCACTAACAATAATAATTACCAACCTTATCTATTAACTCAACCTTTGCTCCAGCCTCCAATAATACCTTCACAGTTTTATTTCACTTTTTCCACTCCTAGCAGCATAATGAGTGGCCAGTGGGGGCACAGTTTGTACGTCCCCGTACATTCCCCCGCATAGCCGGGCACCATATTTGTACATTTGCGTACAGCCCCCCCCCCCCCCCCCGCATGGTCCCCGCTATGTCCCGGGTCCCCAGGGGTCAGGTTTTACTACGAGGGGCGGTCAGTAAATAATGAAAGTGATCATGGTATGGGATGCATGAGTGATTCTATTGAGGGGATAATGTGATCAATACAAAGTATGAACCTTTGTCTTTCAAACAATACAGTTTTGGATTTTTAAGTGTGAACTATGACGTCATAGCATTGTTTCAAAGTAAGTACACTTGGGACACTGCTAAATCAGTTATTTTGCGGGAAATTTGAATCGTTTTTATGAAACACATGGTAAGAAGATTGCATACTATGACATCAGAAGCAGGTAAATCCCGATTTTGTCCGCCTAAATATGATACAAAAGACAATAACTTTAATCCCTGTGTAATTTGGAATGTGTAGTATAAGAGGAAAAAGTAAGGAGAAGCAATTGAATAAAAGGAATACAAATATCAGTATTTCAAATAGCTAATTTTCATTAAAAAATGCCCAGTCAGTGAATCACTAATATTGCGGAAAATCAAACAATTTAGTAAAAATTGAAGCAATTAACCAGTTTGGAAGATTCCATATGATAGTTAACTAATTATCCGAACTTATTTGCATGAAACCTGCAGAAAAAATGCGCATGCGCAGACGGCAGATAATTTTGAAACGGGCCCAAAATGGCTAAAATCATGAAATTTACCAGATAAAAGCTTACTGTGCCTTCAAATTCTAATCAGAAATAATTAAAAATGCTTAAATCCATGTGTAAACATATTGTGATAGTCAAAATGAAGATATACAGGAATGTATCAATCAAAGATGGCTGCCACAACCTCTCTTATTACTGTTATCTTTAGAGCTACTAGATATGTATTGTGTAAGTAATCGTCATAAAATGTCAATGGTTTGAGGAAATTTTATGAACAGCTCCTTTTGAAATCCCCACTATTATTGCTTTACATCCCACAACAATTTATTAAATTATAATCCCTCCATTGTTCTTTATCCTTTGTTGTTTTCTAAGGTATATTATTGCGGATTTTGATAAATAAAAGCGTATTTGAATGGTCCCTTCTTGTTCGTATTAAGACATCTCTGTTTGACACTCTTTTTTAGATCTGAATAAGTGTGAATTCTAACCATGTGCCAAGTGTTATCTCTTTTTATGCTTGCATTGCCGAGATATACGCAAATGTATCAATCAACCCATATTCAACATATTACAAATCCAGCCAAATTATTGACAGATTTCAGTCAGTGTCTGAAACCTATTGTGTTTATGTTAATGACGTTACATAACCAAAGGTATCTAACAATCCAAAAGTGTATTGTTTGAAAGACAAAGGTTCATACTTTGTATTGATCACATTATCGCCTCAATAGAATCACTCATGCATCCCATACCATGATCACTTTCATTATTTACTGACCGCCCCTCGTATGATTGAACTTACAACATCTTTGTAATTAACTTCAGCTCCTTGTAATAGATCATGCACCATACTACTACTATCGCCATGACGTACAGCATAGAGAAGTTCTTGGCTTCTTTCTAAATTTTATGTAAAAATACACAAAAATAAATATTTAGTGAAAACCAGTCCAAAGGAAGTGACAGAGAGGTTAGGGTATGTATATAAATGAACTATACACCTGGAAAAAAAGTACCGCACCACTGGTTTTTTGTTGAAAAGTGCAAATGTGGCCTCAAATTTTGCCACCATGGTATTTCCCATTTTGGACAACATTTGCTTGGCGGTATTTACCGATAAATACCGGTATTTACCTCAAGGTATTTGCTTTACCGGCTGGTATTTACCGCCTGGTATTTACCGCCTGCTTACCGCCCAGTATTTACCGCCCAGTATTTACCGCCCAGTATTTACCGCCTCATGAAGTACCTGCCAACCCTGCCTGTGCCGAATGCTTATTTGTTTTAATACTATTACCAAACATGCGGAAATTTCGACTACCGTCCCACTAATAAACTCCTTTGTTTCATGTTTAAAAACAGCTTTTGTGTTTGAAATGGCCTTGGAATGGCGATCAGTCACTCATGTTATTGTATTTCATGACCTGTGCATTCTGACTTTGTTTGTTTCGACCAAGTATATTTTCCTATTGCACTGGTACTTGTTGATCAGAAGTTGAAAATATTACACCTCATACATTTATAAGGGTATATCCTCTTTTTTGATTGGTTCATTTCTGGCAAAGTCAGATCAATTAAAAAGCCTACCGAATGCTTGTTTGTTTTTATACTAAAGTGCTCAACAAAAGAAAGTCGTATATTTTGCTTTGGTCATTTAAAGTAACTTTCAATTATTTGTTTACTATTTGTTTACCAAACATGATAAACAGACACTTGGATTAGCACAATTTATAGAAAATTAGTCACTTTTCAAAAGTCACATTTTCCATACACTACACGGAATGGCGGAAGAAAACACGAATTGTTAACAAGCACCAAGCCGCATCAGTTGTATTGATCGCTGCGCATTTTCCCCTTAATGTGTGATCGATTGCCCACCGGTCAATCCTCGTTATAACAGTGTCACACACAGGGTGAACCTCACACACACACCCATTTTCCTCCCACGTAGCCCGCCACGTAGTGTATTAAAAAGATTCATCCCAATGTCTATCTCGCCTGTTTGGTGAAAAAATAATCGAAAGTTACTTTAAATTACCTAAACAAAGTGTACGACTTTCTTTTGTTGAGCACTTTACTAAAAAACATGCGAAAGTCTCGACTACCATGCTGCTAATCAACACCCGCCTCTGAAACAATTCTAGAGCCTATGAATATTACGTACATATTAAACGGTGGTGCTAAGTATGAGGTTGACAACAACAAACACGGTGGCGTCTGCTAAACATCTGCTGATGATATTCACGAGCTTAGGGACCGTTCATTATTTATGCTGGAGGAGGTTGGGTAAAATGTAGGGGAGTCATGTAACTTTCATAAAAGGTTCAAAAAGAAGAAAGTCTCCCCTAAAATTAGTTCACGTTTTATAGCATAACTCCACACACAAGTATATGTTTTAAAAAATTGAAACATTTATTAAAAGGGAATGTGCTTGGCTACCCATACAAAGTTTCCACTTTTCAATGTCGTGTTCACTTTTCTTATAGTCAAATTTCCCCAAAATTATATTTTCAGAAAACTGATACTTTTTAAGATCCTGCACAATTAAGTTACAAAAATTGTCTCCAGTACTTTTTTAAATATTCATTTCAAGTGTCTTTATTTCAATTAAAAAGAAAGTCTCTTCTTTCTTTAGGCCAAAGCAATTAAATACTTTGTCTCAGCACCTTTTGGCTATGTATAAAGACGTCTTTCCACTTTCTGGCTTCGAAATCATCATAGAAATGTATGCACCATGTACATGATTAATCGCAAAAGTGTAAACAATACGCTTGGTGGTAACATGATGGCTTTTGTAGCGTGCACAAAACAAATAGTAATAAGTAATAAGAATTTATATTACACTGAAATACAACCATGACAATCAGATGTAACACCAATCATTTTTAAGCCACGAACCAGCTACGGAAAGTATCAAACCACCCTAAACAAAACGCATGCTTTTTGGACCCCTATTTTGGTGGAGGGTGAATTGTTATGACAATTACGTCTGAATGATCGCTTATAGTAGGTATAGCACCCAAAAAATTCAAATGCACTGAAAGTGTACAAAATTAGTCTCATATGTTGTAGATAATTGCAAAAGTAGAAATTTGGCAAAAAAATCATGCAAAAAGGTTGTACGGTTCTCAAGATGTTGTCCATTGATTATTGGAAAATATGACCGGAAATCTGCCAAAAAGTGCCATTTATGGTCAAAACTGACATTTTAGCAAGTTTACACCCTTCTAATTATAAAACTATGTACATGCAGTAGCTACAAAACACAGATGCAAGGTACTGGCCATAGGTTTATCCATTTCTATTAAAATCAGACATGATATTTATTTCATATTTGTACAGCAGACTCCAGAATATGCCATTTTATTCAAAATTCATAATCGCAACTCTGAAAATCGTCAAAAAATGACTAAGTCCAGCTAATTAATATGCGTAACGTGAATATCTGAAGTTCTACAAGCAGTAGAGAGATGAGCTTTGGTATACTGTTTACCTTTGACAAGACGTATATTAAAATGTAAAATTTAGTTAATTATCTCATTAAATATGCAAATGAGCTCATTATGTATTCAAATTTTGCATATATGCAAATTATGTCAGTTTGACTCGCATTTTGTTTACATAAGTTTATTCCTGAACATATTCTCTAGCCATTTCCAGTATGTTGCTATCGATCAATGCAATTGCTGTGGAGAGGTCTGCAGTAAGCTACCATAAGCTTATTCTGTGTTTTGGGGTCTTTTTCTGGTGTGATGCATTCAATGGATTTACAAACTAAGCATATCAGCCAAAAGCATCTGGTACCTTCTACCTTTCAAATTGGGCCTTCAAATTTTCAAATCGGGCAATTATATCAAAATTTAGAGCAAATTCCCAAACATTATGTAACTAGCCACAACTCAGCCGAATAACATTCGATTGATATGTATGACCCAGGGTCATGTACAGAGAGGTCATAGCTACCATATATAGCAAGCTCAGTGCCAAATAAGGAGTGCATCATAACAGAATGGTCAATTATTGGGTATGGGTGTTTTTCAATGCTGAGCTGCATTGCTTAGTGTGGGCTGTCAATGGGACCCAAGTGTGTGACTTTCAGGCAAGGCATAAAAAGTACTTGCAAAGATTTTTTTTTAAAAATACTTCCAGGTGTAGAATAATCACCAAACTTCAGATTCAGATAGAGAAGAGATCAATCTAATTAATGGTGAAGAGTGTACATTTATAAATTATTAAGTTTTTTCAAACCAGTCCATTCAGTTTTGCCTGAAAACAAGTAAATTCACCTGAGTGTGCACACACTCTGTGTGGCAGACCCTAGTGTAGCGAATGTGCTATACCTACTTATAGACATTATCTTGGGATAAATGATGTCATTCAAAACGACCAATCACTCATCAGTGAGTTAAACGTCATATTCGAATATTACATCATCCAGTCACGTGACCCTCCACTTCCCTCCACCATCCTTCACGCAGATGGGGGTTCCAATCACCCTTGCCATACTGCTAGCAATGACAAACTAATACAGATAAGTAGTGTAAAATGTAGTGTTGTTCAGCATTATATCTGTAATACATACTCTGCATGTACTGTGTACCCGTCACCTGCTGTATTTATTATGTGTTCATGATTTTCGATTAATTAAACATTTTATTGATGTATACTTTTTGTGTTATGTATATATATGCAGTAATAGAAATACCCTAATGACTGTCAACCCGGGGTTGATGATCATGTGTTTCTCGGCTCTATTAAAAATATTGTGTGTACTGATCATAGTAGTATTGCTTTAAATTGCTTTATTCCGTAATAATAAGCAGAATTAAAATCATGTCTTGGCCAGTTCACCCCTCGCTAGTCTAGTGGTTGAGTTATGTGCCTTACAATGTAGAGGTCCATGTATCGATTCCCACTAGGACCACTTTTTCAACTGGTTTATTTATTTTTGTAAAAGTTAGGGTTAGAAATATTCATAAGTCCACAAAGTATGTAGTTCCTACCTAGTCAACCCCGGGTGGAAAGTCATGTGGGTATTTCCATCGCTGCATATATATATATTTATAAACACTTATTCAATTATTTATCTAGCGATTTAATTAAATAAATAATTAATATATTCATGAATAATTAATATATAAACCAACTGGCAACTCTGAAGATGATGTTTCTGCGCGCCAAAGTGGATCATTGCCATTCTGATGAAATCCTCCGATGTATGAGAATGAAATATTAATATGTGAGTATTATATTGGTTTTGTCAAGCATATTGTTTACTTCAATTCATTTATTTATTTATCTATTTATTTACTCATTATTAATTATTAATAAATATTTCGATGTGGTTTAGCCGATAAACTTATCATTTTATGAATAAAAATATCACATTGAGTTTTAATTCGTATTACACAAACTATTAACTTAAATTATTATAATACATTGTTTAGATATTCAAAACTATTATAAAGCTTTTATTTGGCATACATGAAATGCCATAAGTTTAGCATGCTCATAGATTTTTTTTAAAAATCTGTCATAGTCTGAATGTCATAAACAGCCCATACTAAGCGTGTTCAGGTTATTGAGAAAATAAATCATAATACATGTGTGGATAACACACAGGATTCAAAATAGTGTTTTAACTCTAATAATGCATGAATGGTATGAATGGGCACTTCTCATCCCCTTAGGCGTGTTAGGTATACTTGTCTCAGATAAATATTAAATAAAAGTAACATAGACAAAACAAAACGCCATGCTATGATAGGATCTAAACCCATAAACTCTGTTTTCATAAACTAAGGAAGAAAGAACCATTATATAGTAAGTTAAACATGCCACTACTCTCTAAATCAGAATCTTAAAATGCTTTATATTTCTTATTCTAAGCATTTTTAACACAGGGAATTTCGCCCTAAAGCTGTTTATATGCACGAAAAGAATCTAATTTTGATTTAAATGACACGGAATAACAACACTATTTGAGGACATCTTTTTTCTTTCGTACACACTTTGTTTTGTCGATTAACATCCACAGCCTATCGCTTAAACGATGGGTATACGCGATGCAAAAGTCATAGTTATGCCATTGTTGTGATTCAAGTAGCATCAATTCATTTCATGTAGTGACTTGGGTCATTTCAATTCATTTCTTGTTATGACTTGAGTCAAGCTATGCAATTGTATGTTATGAGTCAAGTCAAGTCATTTACTATAGCTAGCAAGTCCGATACATTTGTTAAGTTATAAAGTCAAAAAACTTATTATGGTATTATGGTTGGGAAAGAGGAACGTTAGGGCAATATTGGTAACAGTGGACTTTTTCCAAATTTTCCACATTTTGGACCTTTCTGGTGGTGATGGCAGGTTGGGCCTATCGGTTCCTGGTGCAGGTATCACATGCCCCCCCCCCCCCACCCCCCCCCCCCCCTTGAACATCAGGCCTTATCAATTGTCCAATCCAAGACTTGTAAGCTTATATCCAATGAAGGTAGGCCATTATTATTTATATGAGCCTTCCAAAAGGTACAATAAACGGTTCGTCCAAATAAATCCCATCCATACCATACATGCCCTCTTATGCAAACAGGTATTAATGGGCAGAGTTTTGATCATTCTATTTTCTGCTGGTATGTTTTGTGTGCATAATATTTAAATTATTCACAAATCACAACGCTATATAATAGCACTTAAATTGGTGTATCAGTATTTCCACGTACTTTTAGGCACTATTATTTATACGGCCATCCAAACGAAATGGTCCGTTTCAAATATTGCCATCCATAATTATATACCCTCCTATGCAAAACAGGTATCAATGGGTACAATATTGGTCAGTCTATTTTCTAGTCAATATTGGATTATTATTGATTTGACTCCCAGACCACCAGACGTTCCTTGAAAACTTTGTTCAAGTTTTCTTGTCAGTCACACGTGTCAAAGGTGCCTTTGGCACCACAGTGTTTTTGTATGTGTGTGTTTGTATGTTTAGTATTATAGATAAACTCCTGCAACATTTGTGTAACATGTTTTTGTCCATGTCATGTTTTATACCATGTATACAGAATAACAATGCATATAAATATAGTGTAAATAAGAATCTGCGTAACCAACCAGACGATACAATAGTTGACATAAACGATTTTAATGGATAATGATGTGAATAACTTCAAACTTAATATGATATCGTTGAATGTGAAAGGTATTCGTGGCTCTCACAAACGTGTTAAAATGCTTAACTGGTTAAGCAAGAAAAAGGCTGAAATAATATTTCTTCAAGAAACTTAAAGTACCACCGATATTGAAAAATATTATGAACATTTTTGGAAAGGTGATATGTACTTCTCGCATGGGACAAATCACAGTAAAGGTGTAATTATTCTAATAAAGGAGAATTTAGAATATAATATCGTCTCCAGCTATACTGATAACGATGGTAGATATGTTATTCTTGATATAATTGTGCAAGGTAAATCATTCATTATCGTTAACCTTTATGCTCCATGTAGTGGTAAAATCGACCAGGCACCTTTCTATGATGAACTTAAATGTACTCTAGCCAAAATCTGTACAGATAACAAACCAATTATTATCGGTGGAGATTTCAACATGGTATTGAATCCAGCCAAAGATAGATATGGGGGAAATTCCAAATATAATGCCAAGGTGTTGAAAAAGGTTAATGACCTGATGGATGGCATGGATTTAGTCGATATTTGGCGTGTACGCAACCCCCATCTTAGGAAATACACATGGCGTCAAGGCAACCCGCTCATTCAGAGCAGGCTTGATTTTTGGTTAATTTCTGATACCTTACAAGACTGGGTTAGGAATAAAATCTCGAGTATAGCCAAACTGTTAAAAGTGGCCCATCTTACTGGAAATTTAACGACTCGCTTTGTGATGATGATATTTTTTGTAAACAATTAATCAATGAAAGTATAGAGTGGATCAAGAATTCTGAGGATATGCCTGACTCAAAGGTGTTATGGGATCTAATCAGGGGCGGAAATTTCTTGTTAGGTGTGGGGGGGATGATAAGTTTTGCCCCTAAAAAAATAAATTTAGGTGGTACCATCCAGGCGGTGCGCAGCACCGCACTCCGAGCTATGCTCGGACAGGGGGGAGTCTGAGGAGGGATGTGCCCCCCTCAGAAGTAGAAAAAAAAATCAATTTTCAAACTCATTTGGTGCGATCTGGTGTATATTTTTGACGAATATTGTATTGAAAAGCCATCGCTTCATTTTCAATAAATATTTTGTTTTTTATCAATGAACAAAAGAAAGTTGAGCATTTTTTATACTGATATATTCCTGATTTTAGTATAGATGGTTTAAAAGCTCCAACAGGGGGGAGTCTGAGGGGGGATGTGCCCCCCTCAGAAGTAGAAAAAAAATCAATTTTCAAACTCATTTGGTGCGATCTGGTGTATATTTTTGACGAATATTGTATTGAAAAGCCATCGCTTCATTTTCAATAAATATTTTGTTTTTTATCAATGAACTAAAGAAAGTTGAGCATTTTTTATACTGATATATTCTTGATTTTAGTATAGATGGTTTAAAAGCTCCAACAGGGGGGAATCTGAGGGGGGATGTGCCCCCCTCAGAAGTAGAAAAAAAATCAATTTTCAAACTCATTTGGTGCGATCTGGTGTATATTTTTGACGAATATTGTATTGAAAAGCCATCGCTTCATTTACAATAAATATTTTGTTTTTTATCAATGAACAAAAGAAAGTTGAGCATTTTTTATACTGATATATTCTTGATTTTGGTATAGATGGTTTAAAAGCTCCAACAGGGGGGAGTCTGAAGGGGGTGTGCCCCAAGGGGGGTGTGCCCCCCTCAGAAGTAGAAAAAAAATCAATTTTCAAACTCATTTGGTGCGATCTGGTGTACACTTTTGACGAATATTGTATTGAAAAGCCATCGCTTCATTTTCAATAAATATTTTGTTTTTTATCAATGAACAAAAGAAAGTTGAGCATTTTTTATACTGATATATTCTTGATTTTAGTATAGATGGTTTAAAAGCTCCAACAGGGGGCGTCTGAGGGTCGGGTGGGGGAATATGCCCCCCTGAGAAGTAGAATTTGTTTCACTTTTCAAACTCATTTCGTGCGATCTGGTATACTTTTGACCAAAAGCAATCCCTATATTTCTGATCAATATTGGCTTTTTAAATAGGCAGATAGGCCTATACCAGAAAGAAGTTAATTAGTTACCTCCAAAAGATGGATTCTTAACAACGTACATACGCGTATGTATGCTAACCAACATACAATAAACTCCAAACGTTCTTATGTCCCTCCCTCCCTCTATTTTTCCTTTTTTTCCTCCTTTTTCCTCTTTTTTCTTTCTTTTTTTCCTTCCCCCCCCCCCCTTTTTCCTTTTTTTTTGGGTAGATGTGAAAAATCAGGGGGGGATGATTACATTGACCATCCCCCCCTGGTCAAAAAGTGGGGGGGATAAATCCCCCCATCCCCCCCCGGGATTTCCGCCCTTGGATCTAATGAAGTACGAAATAAGACGCTTTTCACAAACGTACAGTAAAAAGATGGCTAGAGAAAGAAATGAATCTGTGAATAAGCTCCAAGATGATTTTAGTAGAGCAGAAGACCATCTGAATACTCATCCAACTGATGAGGCAAGAGCCAGGTGGGAAAGTGTTAAGAAAAAGTTAGAGGATCACTATGATCACATAACTAAAGGCATTATTGTCAGGTCAAGAGCTGAGTGGGTCGAGAAAGGTGAAAAGAATAATAAGTATTTCCTCAACCTCGAAAAGTCCAATAAAGCCAAGAGTACGATTAGATGTCTACTTAATACTAATGGTGAAGGTATCTATAATTCAAATGGAATATTAAAGGAGATTAAGAATTTCTACACTACCTTGTACTCAAAAAAAGAGGTGAATATTGATACAGACGCTGCCAAATCATTCCTTGATAATGACAATATCCCCAAATTATCAGATGAGGATAGTAACAGTTGTGAGGGCGAGCTGACATATGACGAGTGTTTTAAAATACTACATATGATGAAAAACGGCAAATCGCCAGGTAATGACGGCCTTACTGTTTGTTTCTATAAGCAATTCTGGCATGTTTTTGGTAAATATTTAGTAAATAGTTTGAATGCTAGTTATAAATCTAGTGAACTGAGTAGCTCACAAAAACAAGGAGTAATTACTCTCATTGTGAAAAAGGCCAAAGATAAACGCAGTATAACAAATTACAGACCAATAACACTGCTAAATGTTGACCTCAAAATTGGGTCAAGAGCTATTGCGGAAAGAATTGCTAAGGTAGCACCTGATCTGATTAGTTACAATCAATCAGCCTTTGTTTCCGGCAGATATATTGGGGATGCCGTTCGTACAGTGGCAGATACACTCTATTTCACTAAAAACAAAAACATGCCAGGTATTTTACTATGTATTGATTTTGAAAAAGCATATGACTCAGTAGACCACGTTTTTATGCAAAAAGCCATCGCTGCATTTAATTTTGGGAGTTCAATTAAAAGATGGATTGGAACATTCTATAATGATGTTACCAGCTGTGTCATGAACAATGGTTGGTCTACAGGGTATTTTGGGATTAACTGCGGTCTTAGACAGGGCGATGCTCTCAGCTGCCAGCTCTTTAATCTAGTAATCGATTTGTTATGTATCCATCTCAACAATAAGAGTAGCATTCAAGGCATTCAGGTTAACCCAACCACACAGGTGAAAGTAAGTGGGTATGCGGATGATCTAAATATGTTTGTTAAAGATGTTGACTCGGCCAAATCTGTTATGGTCATGTTTTTTAACCTGGGCTACATTTGTGTTACATGAGTCTATTTCATGAAATATACCTCCTTTCGCAGTTTCAGTAGAATATATCAACATGTTTACATCTAAAGTGTATGAAACCATATATATTTGGTAAAATTATAATCTAAGGATTGAAAATATGGTAACTCAAATATACAGGGTGACCTAAACGTTATACAGGGTGTAACAATTAAAATTGTATACAAAATGATAATTTTCTTTTTTTCCCCTCCATTGTATAAAAATACAACCTATTCAAAGGCTAGAGATGTTTTTGCTGTAATCGAGTAAATTACCCATCCAGCCATATACAGAATTAATTGTTCAGCTTATTAGGAAATATATATACAGGGTGGTCAAAATACGAAATTTTAGATAATGGAAAAGATAACTAAATTATGCAAATACAAATTAGAACTCATTGCTTTTACATTAAAATCAGAGCCTTGATAACTCTTTCCAATTTTCCTGCAAGGAAAATTTTGAAACCTTGACAAAAACGGATTTGTGACTATTTTCACATGGTTCATCCTACTTCGTTAATCAGATTTGAAAATTAGTTAATTAGCTTAATTGATACTTTAAGTAAATGATGTAAAGCATTGCTGCATCATTTAGAACTAAACTTACATAATGTTAAGAATTAGAATGCTCTATTACAGGAAAACGGTCCATTTTCACCCATTATTGGACAATTATCTCCTCCTCCTCCTCCACTTCCTCCTCCTCCACTTCCTCAACCACCCTAACTAATTATGCTTTAACGAGCTGTATTAATTTAATCAAAGGTGATGGCTTTTTTCTCTCTTCAGATTATTAAAGGGGATGAAATTTCCGTTAAAATAAGTCCAAACACAAGTCAATCGCATGGATGGTTACACAAATACAATACCCTAAGTACAACAAAATGACTAGAATGTAACAAAACCACCTTTTATGGGTGCCGAGGTAAAAAAACGTGACCTTATGAATTTTTTAAATGAGTTCAGTAAATGTTCAAACTTAAAGGTTAATAATAACAAAACGGAAGCGATGTGGATCGGCAGTGTGAGAAATAGTGTTGAGAAGCCACTTGATGTTGTCTGGACCAAAACTGTGAAGATTTTAGGGATATATTTTTCATACGACGAGAAAGCTATGATGAATCTCAATTACGAGCATAGAATTGCGGCATTAATTAACGTGCTCAACATGTGGAAGCAGCGCGATTTAACCGTCCTTGGTAAAATTACCGTTATTAAAACATTCGGTTTGGCTGGCTTCCTTTACACCTCAGCCATGATCGGCATGCCTATGTCAGTTCAAAAAAGTGTCAATAAAATCCTCTATCAATTTCTATGGTCAGGTCCAGACAGGGTCAAGAGGTCTGTGTTATGTAATGATCTTGACGAGGGGGGTGTTAAGATGGTTGATTTAAAAATGAAAGTCGATGCACAGGCTGTAATGTGGTTAAAGAGGTTGGTAATGCCAAATCCTTCAGGATGGAAACACATCCTCCTTACATACCTTAAGAGGACTGGTGGAAAAAACATTCTGGATTGCAACTTTAACTATCATGACTTACCAAATAATATACCGCCTTTCTATCTAAATGCACTAAGGCTTTGGGCAGAGATCAAATATTCAGAGCCAAAGAACGGCATCGATGCGTGCAAACAGATAATTTGGAATAATCAGTTCATTTTAATTGATAAAAAGTCGGTTTATTATTCTAAATTTGCAGAGGCAGGATTTCATACATTATACGATTTTATTGATGGTAATGGCAATTTTAAAGTTTTTGATGAACTGGTAATTGCTGGCCTTAATAGTATTGATTATATAAGATGGTGTGGTCTTCTTAATGCCATTCCAACGGAATGGCGGAGATGGATCCGTAATGATCACAACGTGCCCGATAACAATATACATGTAGTTACTGGCCTCAATTTGTTACAAGGCTTCACCCCAATTTTGAAAATCAAGTCACGTGACCTGTATCTGTTGTATAGGGAAGGGAAACAATACCAGTCAGTCAATTTTATCTAAAAAACAAGTATGATATTCTAGATAATGAGTGTAAAGAAATCTTTATTATGCCATACAAAGCTACATTGGACTCTAAATTAAGGTGGTTTCAATATAAAATCACGCATAATATACTGCCTACCAATTCGTGGCTTTTGAAGGTGAAGATTGTTAATGATGATCATTGTAACCTCTGTAACCAGAGTGAGGAGACAATCCACCATCTTTTTATCGATTGTATTGTTACAAATTCATTCTGGAACGAGATGCAAGCTTTATTCAATTTCATACCAACATTATCTATTTTTAACAAATTATACGGTGTATATGACAAAAAGATTTCCCACCGCATTACTATCAATCAGATATTACTCATTGCCAGAAGACATATATATATACCAGCCGATGTCAAAAGTCAAATCCATCAATCCACGCCTTTAAAAATATGATTAAGGATACGGTAAAACTTGAGTATGAGTGCGCACAAAGAAGGTCTAAACTTGATATCCATATACAAAAATGGGACATACTCCAAAACCATCTTAAGTAATACCATGTTTTTCGCTAATGATGGATTTTTACAATGTTGGTCTTGTAATAATGTGGATACACATTAGAGCGTTTGTATACCACCGTTATTCACATATGGATACATTGTATGTTTGTATATCACCATGTGTCGCTTTGGGATGCATTTTTGTTTTTTTGAGCGTATTATATATGCATTTGTATTTCTCTGTATTTTTGTATTCTCTCTGTATCTGTAAAATGTCTTAATGTGTTGCAAGTTTCAAAAATAAAAATCAATAGAAAAAAAAAAAAAAAAAAAATGAAGGTAGGCCTAGTTGTGATGGAGGCAGGTAATATGCTTATCAGACTGATACTTCCCCCTACTACCCCTTCCCTGATATCAGACCTAATCAATCAACATACTATCTTGAGGGGTCTTAGACTTGTAAGCATATCCAATGAAGGTAGCGGTGGCAGCGATATACTCCCCCCCCCCCCCCCCCCCCCCACACAGATAATATTACCCAACCACCCCCACTTCCCCCTCCCGTAATATCATACCTAATCAATCAACCTAACTTGAGGTGGTCTAAGACTTGTAAGTTGTAAGCATATTCAATTAAGGTAGCGGTGGCAGCGATATACTACCCCCCCCCCCCCCACACTACTACTACCCTACCCTCCCCCTGATATCAGACCAAATCAATCAACATACCTTGAGGTGTTCTAAGACTTCTAAGCCTATCCAATAAAGAAAGCCTATCCAAATCCAATGAAGGTGTCGGTGGCGGTGGTAGCCTCTTAACCTGTTTGACACCCATGGTAGTCCTGATAGCTACAGGGAAAATAGAAATATTAGATGCTATGAGGGGATCAGAAAAGAATGGTCCTGGAAAGAGGGGGGTTTGGTCCTTGAAAGTGGGGGGGGGGTGAGATATTTTAAAAATTCAAATTTTTTAAAATCATTTTTGATTTCAGCTCATTCTGCCGATGGCCCGCTATTGCCCAGATACTCTGATATAAAGGAGGGATAACAAAAATTGTCCCTAAAGAGGGGTGGGATAAAAAATGGGGTTTTTTGGGGGGGGGGGGGGGGGGTGGGGGAGATAACAAAAATATGTCCAAAGCTTAAACTTTTTCACCCTCTTCTGCTAGCTCTTAAGACCCCCTTTTGAGCCTGCGTCAGTTATTTTAAAAGACCCCCATTTGATTGAAATTTCAAAAATCTCGAACATTTTCGTTCCAAAGCCCCAATTTCAAAAATGCGTTCTAAAACCTAACATTTGGGGTATAGGTGAGGATAAATCGTTGGATTAGGAACAAAGCCACTCGCATACTTAACATACGATGGCCGTCATTCAATAAGTTCTTCCTCCCACCTCATAACTTTGCTGTTATATACGTCAGTCTTATGAAATATTCCAGAATTGTGGCTTTGAATCTCAGCTACAAATTCATAGTAAATTGGCCTGAGTACTGGTTTTACTTTTCTGGAGATGTTTACTTGTTGGGGTGCTTGTTTCTTTCTTTCTTTCTCTCTTTGTTTCTGAATTTCAAAAGCCCAACACCACAGATATCTAAATCTGTGACCAACACGCATGTTGATGGATACTTGTTTAAACTAACCCGCCAAATGTATAGCTCATTCTTTGAACTGTAACATGTATTGAAGGCAGTTATGGTTTTTTCCCTGGGGGTTTTATCCATAAATCAGACTAGTACAAAGACACATTGTTCTTAATAATCCTTGAATAAAAGAATTGATAGTATGAGGCCCATTCAGTGCAATCTATACAATATACCCCCAACTAACCTTCACACTTCGCATCTAGCGCCATATTCAACTTTTTAAGAACATGAGACAGCGTCCCCTCCATCCGCAACGCCTCTGTAAACGTCAGAAACGCTCGCGGTCCACCGTGCGCTATCAGTTCGTCGATAAGTTTGCTGACTTGAGCAGACCTGGTCATCTCGTGTTTGATAATCTGCTCGCCTTCGAGGCTCAGGACACGTTGTTGTCGCAGGTACGATATTAAGTGTCTGGAGGGATGAATCCTGGTACTCAGGTAGGCCCTGTGTTCTTCCAGTACCTGTAATAATGATTCAATAATGAATAAACAACATATAACCTTAAAGTATTCTTGCTCCCACAAAATAAAAGAGATACATATTGGAGTGCGCCCTCATTTTTTTTTGGAAATCAGGTTTTTTGCACCTAATACGTAATACGATATTAGGCAAGGTGGAGTCAATCCATGGAAGTACTCCATGGTCAATCTAACAGGGGTTACATGTCACCCTCTACTGCAGCAAAGAATTACCCACTAGACCACAGGAACTTTGTTTACATGGGCACCAGATGAACGGTATACAAAGTCTTTGTTGAGAATCTCAATCGGCCGGAATACCACTACTGTAAACGTGGAAATGTTCGCGCTACATTAATGTTTGCGCTTGTCACGTTCCAAGCAGCTACCACGTAAATTAAAACACACAAATATATTTATTTTGGGGTAGGGTCAGGGATAGCACTGGATTAAGGATGTCCTAAAGTTTGGGTATTTGAAAATTTTACTTTTTTATGGACAGTTTTAATGAATTTATATTGTGAGCAAAGAATGGATATGTAATTTACAGAATTTCTTAAGGTTTCCATTTCCTTACATCGTCAAATTTAAGGGGTCCCTTCAATTTTGATTGGGACCCGCAAGTCTTTCCAATTTGAAACCTGACGTGCCAATACAAGAACGTGAGAGGTCTAGGACGCGTCAGATTGTGACCCCTGGTGGGGGTAGAGGTGTTGCGTCCCCATACCAGCGTGAAAAATTGCAATTTTCCAACTCATTTGCCAGTCTTCCTTTCTCCTTTCTGTCCCTTTCCTTTCCGTTTTCCCTTTCCTTCCCTTTTTGTCTCCTAGCTCTTCTTTCCCCATTTTCCGCTGCTTTCCCAATTTTTCCGGTCACATTTTTCAGGGGGGGGGGGGGGGGGCACTATTCCCCACCTTTCACCCCTGGCTATGCTACTGATATCCCCCACCGGCTTTTAGCCTGGGGATAAAAAGTCTAAATATTCATAATTTCTGGATCTCAATACTCTCCATTTGGTGTCAGATGTGGGTCATAATACGTAGTAAGTGGTTGGAAAGCTGACTTTTGGGTCAAGTTATTATGAATGTTCCATTAAGCAGAGGGTCATTATTCAAATTAGAGTTTAAAACGGTTAGGGTTATGAGAATAAGTTACCAGCCATACATAGGAGGCGGAAGCGGGGAGGTTGGGAGGGTCATGACCACCCCCCCCCCCCCCCCCCCCCCGGGCCCCACTCGATGTCATAATGCCTTGGACATAATTCCATCAAATCATGCTTACGTGCGAGTTGCGTACATATGTGCATAGGTGCGCATGTAGGTGCCAGGGTAGTTACGAATGTGCATTAACCCGAAAGTGCGTACCGGTCCCTTTAAAAGAATAATGGCGCATCCTAATTGGTCAATCGTGAAATCGTCACACGCTTGACAGCACATGATCGTAGTCACGCTATTCATGAATATGCATGTCGAGATGAATAGTTGTTCGCGCCTGTCAAGCATTTTGAAGCCGCCCCCTCCGCAAACAACAACAAAATAAGCTCACGTGAAATAACACAAATTTACATCTAAGGAACTATTACAGGGAGTATAACATTTGCCACGTCTCCCATAGAACATGTGTTAGTATCAGGGGCGGACTGGCCACTGTGGCGTTTTGGCGATCGCCACATGGGCCGCTTGTTTCTGGGCCTCTCAGGGCCGGTTGGGCCTCTCAGGGCCGGTTACGCGATATTTTGTGACCGTGCGAAATTTTGTGACCGTGCGAAATGTTTGACTGTGCGAAATTTTGTGACCGTGCGAAATTTTGTGACCGTGCGATTTTTTTTTTGTCTGATGCTTCTGCCACCACTACACTAGTCTTGAACAACACTCTCTGGCAGGCCTACTGATAGAGGGCTCACTTATTGTTACCGATCCCATCAGACTGATGGCGCCAACAGCAGCTTGGAACACCTTCCCATTAGCCACCATTCCCGTAAAATGCTATTTTCGTGCAACCGGGAATATCCCTATTGAAAAACACGTAAATAGAACGACCCCGAAACAACCGTTCGTTATGATATACCCAGCTCGGCGCTTACGGTTTGATTGGTCTCAAAGTAACGTGTACTTGAGGAGCTTTCAGAAAATGGTCCCCAAAGGCTAAGCGCTTATTTATTTTCAGAGATATTTGCCAAAAACTTCGGCACCAGATACTTGCACATCAAATTTTCCACACGCGTTTGTACACAGCGTCCGGGACTTGTGCGTAGGTACGAGGCTATTTGTTATTTTCGTTTGATTGACAGCTTGACAATGCTTGAAACATTTTCGCGAAGTTTTTGAAGAGATCGAGCTACATTTTCAATCGCCTTTTTTGACTTTTTCGTGGGAATATCACATCCGTTCAATCAAAATTTCGGTAAGTTTATATTTTATCAAATCTTATTATAACCGTAATGTATAATCTGCAATGTGCAGTACCGTCAACTTTTTTTTCGCCAGAGAACAGAATGATACGGTGAGAATGTGTGTGTCGTTTTAGTTTACGGTTTTGATTTGACCATCAAAATCCATCCATTTGGTGGTGAATTACTTGAAGTTCAACAAGGCCAGGGCTTTTTAGTTTTACTTAGCATGTTTGGGGAATGTTTTGCAAATACAAGGTAAAGTGAGAAGAGTCTCACCTTTCCTGCACATACAGTTTTCACACACCAAGTTCTTGTCCACATCGGTCCTAGTAGGTGGACAAATTTGGCCACCGATTTCGGGGCCAAATTTGCCATCCAAGACAAAATGCGTAATAAATTAACTATTTTTCATGCTTGAAACACAAAATAATGGTTCCAATGAAGTAAATTTCTGTTGGGGTAAGATTTAAGTTTGATTTCCTGTTTGAAATAGCAAATTTATGATGCTTGTTGAAGAGATGAAGAGCATGATTTGGCGATGTTGGGAGGCTCAATGATATCTCCTAGTCCTAGCACTATATCTGGGGGAACTCACTTTTCACTAGTAAAATGATGTCATAGGTACTTGTAGCCAATGGATCTACGGCACATAATCTCCTAGCCACACTCCAGAGTTCGACATACATGGGCGCACTTCGATCAGGCTGCGCACGCATGCTTGAAAACTAACATAATACCGCTAAAACCAATCAGACCGTGACGTATTGCTCATAATAATGGATGTCTGTTCACACGTTGCCCTGTTTTTTTTGGTTGAACTCGTGTATACGCAAGACGTGCCTCCACTAAATACAATTACAATACAAGGGGTGTGTCAGAGACATCCACTCAGCATCAAGCAAAAGTTGTTTTGTCTATTGTAAAAAGTTTTTGTAGTGATGGGCACAACGATACCATAATTATATATTTGTGATAGCCCAATTATTTCCCTCACCTTCATTTCTTTTGCTTACAGGTACTGAAAACAGGAAGATATCCGGTCCAGAAGACAGTAAACAACCAGTCTACTATGCAAGCTTGGTAAGACGAATTGTTCTCAAAATGTGACAAATAAACTCTTTTTATTTTTGGTGGGCCAAAGTTACCCATCACTGGTCAAAGTATCCCCAGTCTAATGTCTACAGTCAACACGAATACTTGGGCCTTTTTATAATTAGCAACAACACCTCCCCCTCCCCCATCAATAGAAAGCACCATTAGATTGATTTTCAGGGGGGTAGGAAGTTGGGTTGGGGGGGGGGATTTATTTATTTTTGGCCGCAGTAAGGGGGGATTTTTTTTTTTGCGCCACCAAAGGCGGGGAATTATTTTTAAACTTTAAATGTATTCATTCATATTATTGAGATGGGTGGGTAGATTTTTTAATTTTTTTTTACTCATCAGGTTTTTTTGGCCTGCATACTACTTCAAGGCTTTAATAGATTTATCAATTTCATTATTAAGGCCTTGAGGGGCACACCACTATGCTCAACAGTCAAGTTGAATTGGTGACTAGCAATATCTATGACTGAATAAAATATTAACACAGTTTTTTATTTCCCTTTTCTTCACCTTCAAATGTTTTGGCTTACAGGTATCATCAGACACAGGCGCAGCGGATATGTCCAGTCCAAAAGACAATAACTACCAGTCTACAGGCAGGCTTGGAAAGATGAACTGCAAGAGTGATCAAGAATCGTAGGAAACCTGATTCTCGGTTAATTGTCACTTGACATTCAATATTGACTCTTCAAAAAAACAACCAATTAATCCTTACACATAATTGTGTGATGTAAATGATGATGTCATCAGTCATCTCATTGGCTGGATTCTTCAAATGAAAAGTTTGTTTATCTTATAATAAAGGTACCTTTCAAGTCGCATACAATTTAAAGGTACCTTTCAAATTCAAGTCACATACAATTTAAAACCTCAACCATTGCATTGTTTGTTTCTTTTTTGTCCACGAGTCTCGAAAGGTGCTTTGTGTTATCGGGAAATTGGTGTTATCAATCAGATTTTGTTTTGTTGTGTTTCCACTGAATTACAAAAGCCCACAAGTTTTAATGAATAATTGCTTAAGATGTTGCCATGCCATCACCAGCTCTCTTGGATCACAGTCATGATAATTACTGTGTCAAACTGTTTTAAACAATTGCACAACAGGGGTAGAAATTAAAATAGAATCGCAAGTAGAGTTTAACACACTATTGAATAGAGGTCGAGAATTCACAATTCTCACAAAGCAGAATATAATTATAAACAAATTCTCGCAACCTGTGATGAACCTGACATTATCCCAAATGGATGTAAACCAAACAGCATGAGAGCATTCACTATTTATAGAGCCCCTTGTTTAAACAAATTGTGATGTAAAAAATGAATCAAATAAAACAAAACCTTCCAATTGTACACGAGTTCAAGATTTTTGCTATTTTGACAACATTTTTTTCATCAGGCTTTCACCTTTGGTGATTGTTAATTTATAATTTTCAACTTGATGTTTTCTATTTTACATGAAAGGTCATCCGTAAAATTGTCGCATTCCAAAGTTTGAGTTGCATAACTCCAGTGGTTCTTGTTTTAGAAGCACAAGGTCACAAGAAATTTTCCAATTGAGTAGTACACAAACTGGCGGGTGG